>OY796888.1:1973578-2397000 GCA_963680785.1 Diplosoma virens | reverse complement strand
AGCAATATATATATATTTTTAAACAACAAAAGCTTTAATAAACAGGTTTTCATCTTAAATGCCTGTTAAAAATACGTTAAGTTAAATTTATTAGTAGCAGAGCATTCGCTATTTGCTGTGAGTCATAATCAGATGACTACTGCAACAATTAACCGCACAGGATTCATTCATTAATAGAAAGAGAAATAATTTGCATTTTGTTGACAGGAGAAATGATCAGTTGTTTGTTTGGTGGTCTCTAGAAGCGCCTCCTGCTCTTGTTAAACTACGTCGAATGAACCTGCAGGATATCAAGGGGATTTTTAACCTTACCATGACCTACAGGTAATTATCCCCTTCAAATTGGTACATAGTGAGTGCTGCTTAGTACAAATCGTTTTACATAAAAAGGTTTTATTCTTCAAAAAAACTCAAATCAATGTTGGTCAAATTTGAAAGGGCTCATGTCTCTTGTCCGTGTGACTTTTTGGTTTAGTTTCGACATGTCAAAGACTCTGTCGCAATACCTTATTTCTAATTAATGGGGTCCAACACTTATCGCAGAAAATGTTCAAATTTATTGCGTTAATAGTATGACTATGTCTTACAATAACAAATAGCTTTTTTTGATTTAGTTTATACAGTAGGATTTCTGGTTGATCTTTGTTTTGAACTTCCTTTGTTGCTATCGTACACATCATGCATTTTGATAAAGAGTAAAAATTTATGTTATTGAAAAAATGCAATGGATATTTTTCGATTGAATTAATATCGCATTTTCATGTGTGATTGTAAATCCTTTGATCATTCTTTTATCAGACTTATTTTAAAGGAGAGATTCGGATATTTACGATCCTTATGGAACGGCGTCGTGGATTTTGAGGGACGTCACCAAGTCAAGTATCAAGATCTAATGAAAGAAGTTGATGAAACAATTTCGAAAAAAACGGCTTTGCAATTTGGATTGTGTCAGATTGCCAGTCCTTGAAAGGGGCAATCACGCGTATGAAATACGCTCATCAACTTGTTGATGCCGGGTTAAAATTGGATGGACGTGGAAACTGCTTTCCGAACATTCAATCAATCTCAGACATCAATATAATTAAAAATATAAATTTTATTTGGCATTTGAAAGCAGCATGTATTGCAGAGACTACATTACCGAGAAGTTTTTCATTAATTTGCTTTACTGGGGAACCGTACCAGTTGTGTTAGGTGCAAGAAAATCCGATTACGAAGCAGTGTTTCCTGCAGGATCTTTCATTTTTGCTGAAGATTTTGATACACCCAAAAAATTGGTCGGCTATCTAAATTATCTTAACCAGAATCATACTGCCTATGAAGAGTACTTTAGATGGCGGGAAATGAAAGTGGAAAATATGCCAAACTACAAGAGAACCACCGGGTTCTGTCATCTGTGTCGCGTTTTGCACGGAATCAACGTCGATAACATATTTAATCCGAGACGTAAGGAGTTGGAATCCTTTATTCCGATGTTTGGGTTCCCGAATAAAAGTAGAACTGTCAATGTCCGCGAATGATTTTACGGAAATGAAAGTCGAGATTGCCTTCCACGTTATTGAGACAGATATACATATAAGCTTTATAGGAAAAAGTTCTGACCTTGCTTTAAGATCGCAAATAAGCTAACCTGTGATGATCGTTGGGGAAATTTTATATCAAGATTTGTATTCTTTATTTGATCGATTTGCAATCTATTGATCAAATATTAGATTAAAATTTATGTTTGTGGCTCTCTCCAATACATTGCTGGAGCAAAAGTAGTGGGATTGTGCATCGCGTACACCTAAGTTGTTTTCAACTCGAAATTTAAATAAGTCCATGATTTCTGGAAATTGAATTTGTACCATTGAGAAATGGTGATCATTCTATGGCACAGTGCTCCACAACCGACGTACCCCCGCACAATGGTTTGCTGCAAGACGATGCTAAGTGTTCCGCGGACTAAAATCTAAATCTATTTTTTAAAAAATAAAAAAAATTTTTTGAAATTTAAATCTAACAACTGCAAGACATTTGGCTGACTCAAAACCTAATCAGACTTTCTAATTTATTAAGCAATTCATTTTTTGATTAGCATTTTTTTATATTTTTGGTAGAGGTCTGTCGCAGATTTTGAAAGTTTTTAAGCGCGCCCAGGGTGAAAAGTTTTCGGAGCACTACAGCAGCAGATTTAACGAAACAATATAAGAACTTTAAACTCAGACAAAGGCTGCTCGTTAACTGGGGCTCGTAAACAGCTCAAAGTTGTTATATTATTACATTTAATTTAATCTTCCACACAACGTATGAGCGTAGTGCTATCTAAAAAGGCCATTGCTTGGATATCTTGGTGAGTTGTAGTCCAAAAATTTGTTCCTAAAAAAAGTCAGTCTTTTCGAAATTACAATATTAGTAGATGATTTTGACTTGCTGTAAATTAACTCATTTCTGCTTCCTGACCGATCTTTGCTGAGTGAAGTTTCTGCTTCCTTTGGCAGAAACAATAAAACCAAATTTTAGCTCATTTACATGGTTGACCAAATACGGCTTCTCAGTGGCGATGTAAACCCAAACTCACGATTACAAATGAATTTGTCACAAACCTGTCACAAAGCAAGAAATATTTATCGTATATAATTACACAAAATACACAATGCACCAAAAATTCTCCGAAATTAGAATAAAAGACTACAATCATTAATAATGTTGCTCGTTTCACAACGCTTATACAAAAAAATTATAACCTATAGATCTAAAAACAAACACAGCATCACCAAAGAAGTTGTTCAAAGTTTTACAACTAAACGGAAATGCCATCCGCAACAAATAGATGGAAAATGCTTTGAAAATGCAAAAGCGGACTTTGTAATAGCACAAGAAACTAAACAGTATTAAACTGTACAAAATACCAGCATTCTTCACTTCATACTTTTAGAACAAAAACCACACCCGCAATTAAAAGGAAAACATAATTTAAGTTCAAAGCAATCTCAATTTTTTATTAATTTATAACACCAAACACTTCAATCAAATTACAAATTTAAATTACCATAGCAACAATTACACATCGCAAACATCATCAAATGATTTAGTTACATCAAACTCACAAGTTTAATCTCAACAAATCCTTCCAACATTATCTTCACACCTGATGTCAATGCTGACTCGCTATTATGGTGCATGCTAATGTACTAAAGATTATGCTAGAGAATTAATGTAAGACTTCCTGCTTAACTCCAATCACACCAACATTTCAATTAAAAACAAACGCAATATCACATTCACTTTCCAATCAAGCGCAGTAGTCCCTCACACTGCATCACTGCAAATTCAGCTGACTTGCATGATAGCACTATTTGGACGACTATCAGCTTATTCGCGTCTAATTACTTGCTCTACTCACCAATCTCAGCTTATATCAACAGCATCTTCTCTACTTCACCGAGATAATTACAAATTATTAAACAGACAACTGCACATCGCATAATGGGGATCTCATTACCCACATGTACAACATTACAAACATTTGTTAGACAAACACACTGTTAAAACAATACTGTCAGACTCTACATCCGAAAGAAAATGACAAAATCATAACTATACAATCCCAAAAGAGCAGGAGGAGAAATTGCCCACTGCAAGTCTTTAACATTTGGGCAAAATCAGAATTTTTTGGGTAGCGACAAGAAAATTAGAGCTACTTCTGAAGGACGAAGTTGCCAAATTCAAAAACGATTAAGTTTTGAGGTGAAGACCTTTATGTTAGAAGTTAATACTTTTTTGAGACAAAAATCGAGAAATCAGAAACAGATTCCAAGTAAAGACTTTTTTTTTCAGTCTTCACCCAAAGTTTGAGACAAAATTTCTTTTCATTTGCGTAAAGTGCTAGAAGATCATGATTTGAGAAAACGTCATAAAATTTGGGCAAAACTATATTGCCCCCGACATTTTTTTGACTGGTACGACAATAACAACAACAGATCTTGCTTCTATTTATAGATATTTGCAAGTGCGCTCGAATTTGTAAACATGACAAATCAAACCCACATTGACAACTACATCAACACAAAAATACTAGAACTCAAAAAACACTTTCGCAAACATAATCCGCTCTTTCTTAGCGCACAAGTGGGTGGCACAAACACAAAACTTTGCAATAAAAAAACCATCTAAAGAACAAAACAAAAGCATCCTCTTCATAACTTTGCAATAAAAAAACATTTTAATTAAAAATAAAAAAACAGTGTTAATTAAAAACCTGACCAGATTACTGATCTTCGCAATAGAAAAACATTGTTAAAATTTCTGTTTAGATTTTAAATACAGCTTTGTTGCTCAGCATAGGCTGTGTTTAGACGCGATTGCGTTGCTCTGGATAAGAATAGAACTCGTAGATAAACGCTGCTTAGCATAGGGATGTGGTTAGACGCGACTTCGTTGCTCTGGCTGAGAATCAAAGCCATGATTGAATGAGTCTGTGGTTAAATGCTACTTCGTCGCTCTGCTTGAGAATCGAACTCGTGATTCCAATTAAAGCTAGGAATAAGGTTCGAAATAGAATTTCCCGCCAGATTCATCTCAAATCCGACCCAATTGCGATCAAACATGTGAATAACATCAGCCACGTAAATTTCATTTACGTAAACACTAGAATGAAACATGTGACCGTTTTCTCAATTTCTCAGTTACGTAAACAATACGTAGAGCAACTACCGTGCCATCACCTCCACCTGCTTCAGAAGATGCAAAGATGTTGCTTTCCGATTGAAATTTTTATTTTGTTTTTTTTTAGTTTTTATTCAGAAAAAAGATTGAAATTTAAGGCTGCTTGCAAAAATCAACGAACGAAAAAATCCCAAGACAGAATACAATAATGCGAGTAGGTTTTGAACCACTATCGTGTTGATCAAATTCGGCGTAAATAAGGCACTCTTAACGACGCGGCCACGCTGCCAAAAAAAGCTAATAAAAAGTTAAAAAATTAAAATATACAGATAAATTATTAACTAGTCAAAAATACAATAGTACTTTAATTCTCTTTGGCCTGTTATAACTGCCAGATTAACAAATTGGGTACGCTTGAAAAAATGCTAATATTAGGCTTTTAATTAAAAACAAAATTGCTATAATACATTAAAAAGTTTTTTCTTGTACAAAACTTCAAAATAGCTATTAAAATCAAGTGTTTTATTTGAAACTCTTTTTTCAATAATTAGCCTTAAAAAAAGCTGTTTTGAAAAACTCGAGCGTTTTTGTCTAGGTCTTTTCAAAAAGTTTCGCTAGAATAAATTAATGAACTGAATGTAGTATTTGAAAATTTTAAGACTAGTTCTGATTAAATACAATGTATTCTCAAAAAAGATCACAATGTAACCGATCAAATGCAATTTCAACGAGTTAAATAGGAACAGTAAAAAAGCGAAAAAATAAATTAACAAAGAGGACGATTATTTAGAAAACAAGCCGTTTAAAAGATGAAAAGCACCAGACTCGAGTTTCGCTCGTGTTAGAGCTCCTCAGTGATGCTTATGACGAGCTCTAACACGAGCACAACGTCAGTGATGTTTATGGCCCAGATGGTAGGTGCTTTCTCGCAGCCTGGGCCGTGAGTAAGTCTGTTCATTGGTGTTACTGACAGACCAAAACCAAACTTACCAAAATGGAAGGGCATCCACCCATTCCGATGTTCAGTGTGGGTCTGCTAATCGGCAAATATCCTTTTCAGGATGGGCAATGCCTATATAAAACTACCCTTTTCAGGGCACATTGTCAACAAGTTCCAAAGACCCACTATTCTTCAGCTGAACATCAAAGGCCTCACTGCAAGCAAGATAAACGTTCCTCATCACCTCGCTATGCAGTCTAAGACACTCATCGTCATCCTACTGCAGGAGACCCACTGCATTGATGCAGAGAAGTTGGTACTTCCGAACTACCAACTAGCTGGGTCTTCTTTAAGCAGGAAGCATGGCTTTGCCACGTTTGTCCACGAGCGACTAAAATTTTGGATTGGTCTAATCTTTTGGACCAATCTCCACCGACATCGGAGATTGAGTGGTTGTGTGTGGACGTTGATGGTTATAAAATAGTCAACGTCTACAAACCACTGCCAATGCGATTGCAATCCATGGATCTCCCAGTGTTTCCTCACCCATGTCTTTATACTGGCGATTTTAACTGTCGTCATGCTGACTGGGGTTACGATGGCAACAGTCCGGACGATGAGTGCTTGGCTGGCTGGGCAAGTTTAATTGTCTTGCCCTCCTATATAATGCCAAGGATACTTCCAGTTTTTATTCTGGCCTCTGGAACACTGGCACCAATCCAGATCTAGCTTTCGCCAGCCTAGGTCCAAACAGTCGCTCACCGGATAGACATGTCCTTGAAAATTTCATAACATCGACCTTTGCTTATTACACCACCAAGGTTTGCTATGGCAGTGCCAAGCATGCCTGTTAAGCGATGGAACTTCCGCAAGGCCAAATGGAGTCACTACATTGCTTTGACGAATAAATTCGAAAAGACTTTGTTGCCGGCTGATTCACTTGATGTGGATGCGGCTTACCAGGACTTCTGTAACACCATTAAGAAAGCAGCCAAAAAGACTATCCCACGCGTGTATCAAAATATTCCGTGTTGGGATGCAGAGTGTAAGTCCCTCTATAAAACCTTCCTGCAATCTCCTCAGGGAGACGACTCAAGTTTGGCTGCTACAGCTCTGCTTGCCAAGCTTGACAGAAAGCGGAGGGATCGATGGTCCGAAGCAGTTCAGAGCATTGACTTCTCACACTCTAGTCGAAAACCATAAAGTATTTTGAACAACCTTACTGGTAGGTCACGACACTTTCCTCGTCACTGTACCGTATCAGCTGATGCTATTGCATTTCAGCTGGTTAGAAATGGGAAATACGAGACTGCTGACCGCAAGTCATCTCGACTTGTCTTTCAAGAAGTGTCTGACCTTTGGAGGGCCACAACACCAGACGCAGTAAATATCTCTGACAATTTTTCACAGAGAGAATTTACTGCTGCCCTCCGACATTTAAAGCCAGGTAAAGCTCAGCTTATACTCCATCCTGGAGCTGATTTGAAGTCCTGGTTACATGACTTCCTCTCTTCCTGTTTTCGCCTACTCAAAATTCCCAAGATCTGGAGAAGAGCGCTTGTAGTCGCGATCCCAAAACCAACAAAGCCCGTGGGGGATCCAAAGAGTTATCCACCGATACCTTTGTTCTATGTCCCCTACAAGATCCTCGAGAGGCTTATCTACGCCCGCGTTAAGCCATTAATCGATCCATTGCTCCCTAAAGAGCAGGCTGGGTTCCGACGCGGGAAGTCAACCGTAGATCAAGTTGCTCTGCTAACCCAGAACATCGAGGATTCTTTCAAGGCTAAAAAGAAGGCCGGTGTCATATTTATCGATCTGAAAGCTGCTTATGACACTGTCTGGCACCGTGGCCTTACCTGCAAGCTGCTGAGACTTCTTCCGGATAAGCACATAGTCAGAATGATCATGGAGCTTGTCCGAAATCGAAGTTTCACCCTTACTACCGGTGACAGCAAGCAAAGCAGGTTACGCCTTCTTAAAAACGGCGTTCCTCGGGGATCGGTCTTGGCTCCCCTCCTATTTAACATCTATACGTACGATCTTCCTTCCATGATTTCCAGAAAGTTTGCTTATGCTGATGATTTATCATTGTTGCATTCTTCTGGAAACTGGAAGGACTTGGTAGTGACATTAAGCCAAGATATGTCCACACTGTCAGCGTATTTCCAGACTTGGAGGTTGAAGCTCAGTCACACTAAGACGGTGACGGCAGCCTTTCACTTAAATAACCGAGAGGCCAAACGTGAGCTAAAGGTCTACAACAATGGTAGAATTTTACCGTTCTGTCCAACTCCTACTTATCTTGGGGTAAAACTGGACAGATCGCTCACGTTTCGTCACCATTTAGTGGCATTGCGCAAAAAACTATCCTCGCTCGTCACTCTGCTGAAGAGACTCGTGGGCTCGGGATGGGGTGCTGGTACTAAAACACTATGCACAGCCACCTTATCTCTAGTCTACTCAACATCTGAATACTGCGCGCCAGTCTATATAGTGTCGCAGTGCTCACACTCGCCTCATCGACAGTGCCTTGAACGACGTCTTGCGCATAGTTACTGGATGCCTGCGTCCCACTCCAACGGACCACTTACCTGTACTCTCAGACATCCAGCCAGCTCAGCTTTGCCGAATGGGAGCGACACTCTCCTTGGCTTACCGTGGATCTCTGGACCCCGATCATATCTTATATGGTCTTTTAAGTGGGTCCTCAGATACTGGCCAAGTGAGACTAAGATCCAGACGCCCGTTTGTGCCAGCTGCGCGGAATCTTTTGGACAACCTTGCCAGACTTGGCATCCGCGCCTCTGAATGAACAAATCACAAATGAAAACGGAGTACTGTGAAAATGCTTCCAGGCTCCGTAATTTTGTGCCCGGGACCGGTGCCAGGCCTGTTGGGATGGGCTTACCCCGAGCAGCTTGGGTTAAGCTCAACCGCCTGCGGACTGGTGTTGGGCGATTCCATTCGTCCATGCACAAATGGGGTCTCGCTCCTTCACCGAATTGCGAGTGTGGTGCCTCTGAGCAAACCGCAGACCATGTTCTAACAGCGTGCCCCACACATCGGGTACCACATGGAGTACGAGGTCTGACGGTTTTGGATGACGAAACTCAATGCTGGTTTAATAACATCACTGCCAGCATCTGATTCGGGCAGTGCAACATCCTGGGGTAGTAAAAGGATAAACCCTCGGTCCCAGTCCTATTTGTGTCTGACCTGGAGTGGATGCCTTTCAAACGACGACGACGACGACGAGTGATGCTTATCTCATTGCGAATCGATTCGATTCTGGTGTCTGATGCTTCTCGTCTTTTAAGCGTCTTGTTTTCTAAGTAATTCTAAATCCTCATTTATCTTAACTATAGGATGATTATTATGCAACAGACCTGTTTTTGTCTTATGGACCTCATCAGGCATAAGCTATCGTAGCCTCTAAGGCAAAATCGTAGCACAGAAACTTAAGGTGAGAATTCCATAAAATGACTCTTTTGGAAATAGGAATTCTAATTAATAATCTGCAATTCCAAGCTTAAATATCAATAGTAAACATTGAAAAAGTACCAATCAGAAAGAGAAGTGAAAAATTGAATTTTGGACTGCATCAAACCATTGGAAATAGATTTCATCAAAAAGAACCTAGAACCAGCATCGACAAGGTTTAATGAAATTTGAATTTTGGACTTCATCGAATTAAATGGAATAAATTACATCGGAAAAAAAAAATTTTTATTCCTTCTAAAGCAAGATCCGACTTCCATTTATCTGTCTTAGAATCGATTTTTATCACTCTTAGTAAACCTAATTTATGTAGACAGAAAAAGTTTGTTTACAAACATAAATTATGAGTATAAGTGTAAAAAAATTTTATTTTTCGTTTCAAATTTTAACACAAAACTTGCCTAATTTTGTTTCTTTTTTTCTCAAAAATTTTTTACGCTTACGAAATGTCATTTTACTTTATTAAATATTTTTAATTATTATGATAACTCTTACTAACCTTAATTTTTAGCCAGTTGATTGGCGGTACAAAACTTTAAGATAGCTTTAAAAAGCGTGTTTATTTCTCAAAGACTTTTCATCTTTTAATCATCGGTTTGTCGATACGACTGACTGACTGATTATACCGGCAGACTAATGGTGTTGCTATGGGGTCTCCATTGGTCCAGCCCTCGCTAATATATTTGTTGGTTATCAAGAAAACAAACTCTTTCTCAAGGTAAAAAACCTCTTATTTACTACCGCTACGTTGATGACACTTTTGCAGTTTTTGAAAGTGAAGATGATTGAAAAATTTTCTTTCTTCACTCAACTCTCTTCACTCTTCGTTATGTTTCACGTTCGAAAAAGAACTTAACTCTTCCCTACCGTTTCTTGACGTCCTAGATGAGAAGCACAAAACTGGATTCATCACATCTGTGTACAGAAAACCCATGTTTACCGGCCAATATATAGACTGGGATTCTTTTAGCCCTATGAAGCGGAAAATCAATCTTGTGGCTACACTGGTTTACCGAGCTCTGTTTATCTGCTCTACCAGCAAGCTTCAGGCCGATCTCGACAAAATAAGATCTATCTTGGTTACTAATTGGTACCCTAACAATTTTATTACATCCACATTTTCCAAGAAGATCTGGCAGTTCAACCAGTCATCTCAACATGGACCCAAGAAATGCCCAGTTTATCTCCATCTTCTATGGCTGGGAAATGCTTCAACCAAATTTGAAAAGATTATTACCACAGCCATTCAGCGTTGCTACTTTGCTGTTGAAACACGTTGCAACATGTTGTTTTTACAACCAGGCTACTTCTTTCCACAATCAAGAATGTATTACCTTCCCATTACCACAATACCGGTAATATTATTTATCAATTTGTGTGCCACTGCAATAATCGGTACATAGGACGTACATGCCAAAGGTAGCAAGAACGCATAAAGCAACATGGTTCCAGGTCGATAAAACCATGATTCTTCTCAAGATCGCTCTAATCTTTCCTAAGACAAAAAGCACTTCTCAAATTATTGCCCATGACTCCGCTATCGAAAGCATCTTTTGGAAAACCCTCCCTGTGCCAGCCAATACAGTGACATCAAATTCTCTATCCTTTACCGAGGACGTACTTCTTTCTACCTCTCCGCTCTTGAAGCTATGTTTATCAAATCTTTTCAATCCAATCTCTGTCGATACAAGGAATTTTTTTACAGTTTAAAACTCATTCATTAATGCTCTTTTACTTTCACTTCTGATAGATTGTCTCTCTTGACCAATTAGACGCATTCTCGTTTTTTTTTTCTTTTCCTTTCTATTCTTGATTGGCTGCCTTTTTTAACCCATCAAATTCATTTTCCTTTTCTATATAAACACGATTGTATTGCTCTCAGTTCATTCTGACGATTCCTTCCGATAAGCGTCGCATGAAAAGTCTTCGAGGAATGAACACGTTTTTCAAATTTTTAGCCAATCATAACTATCTTAAAATTTTCAAATAGTACATTCATTTCATCAGTTTAATCTAGTAAAACCTTCTGACTAGACAAAAACACTCGAGTTTTTCAAAACAGCCTTTTTTAAGGCTACTTATTGAACAAAAAAGTTACAAAAGAAACACTTGGTTTTGCTAGCTATAATCTATTATTTATATCCTGTCTATAACCTAGTAGCCATCCTATAAAATTTTTTCGCCTTTCATATTCTTTCAAAAACTCTTCAAATATCTCACAAGAAGTAAAATTTGTCATTACCTAAACCTAAAAATTACCGAGGAACAAACAAACATTGTGTTAACATCACCTTGATTGAAGTTTTAAGGGTTTTTAAATTTTGAGCTAATCTCTGAAATGTAACGAATCAGTTGATGCTCAACAAATCGAAAACTTCCTTTTTTTTGGTAAATAAAGCAAACAATGTTGAAACGTTTCAAATGTGTTTTGTTCAAGAAAGGGTTAACAATCTCAGTGTTATTTCTATTTTTTTAAAAACTTGAAGGTTGCCTATTAATAAAAAAGTTCTTTTTGTATCTTTAAAAATATGTAAAAAACATTTGATTGTTTTTTGCTCGCGCTTTTAAACAAAAATATTTCGATTTTCCTAGTTCACCGATTATCTTCCGCTTGGTTGAACACAAAGAAGTGCTGCTGTTGTTGTTGTTGTTGTTGTTGAATCATCCAAGACGCCTGAGGCTGATCCTCAGAAACATTAGACTTGCTGTCGGGAGACTTTGGAGTTCTCCGAAAAAATTGCCCAAGTGACAATAGTAGCGCTCTATCAACAGCGCAAAGCATTGCAATCAGAGATATTTGAGCAGCTCGAGCATCGGAGTTGCTACTGCTTTTAGATTATAAAAACAAGCAATCCTAAAAAATTTAACTTATATTTGATCGAAATTGGCTCTATCTTACTGCCATTGGAGGAGTCAAAGAGCTATAGACCAATCTCTTTGCTTCGTGTTCCCTTCAAGATCTTGGAGAGACTTATCTATGCCCGGTCGAAGGCAATTATAGACCAACTGCCTCCTAGAGAGCAAGCTGGGCGGCGCGGAATGTCGACCGTAAATCAAGTCACTCTTTTAACTTAACAAATTGAGGATAGTTTTTTGGCCAAAAAGAAGGCTGGTGCTGTGTTTGTCAATCTCACAGCAGCCTACGATACTCTATGGCGTTACCTGGAAGCTACTACGTCTTCTTCCAAAAAGGCACAAAGTCTTATTAATTTTGAAATTTGTTTGTAATTACCTTCACCACCGGTGCCGGAAAACAAAACAAGTTACGGCGCCTTAATAATGGCGTCCCAAGGGATCAGTCCTGGCACCCCTCTTTTTTAATATCTATACGTGTGTCTTGCCTGTGACAGTCGGAAGAAAACTTGCTTGTGCTAATAACCTGGCTATCTTGCACTGTTCCAGCGACTGGCATGCATTAGAGGGGACTCTTACTAAGGACATGGAAACCATACCCTCGTACCTTTACAAATAAAAGCTTAAGCTCAGTATAACAAAGATTGTATGGAAACCTTCTATCTTTGCAACAAGAAGGCACGACGTGAGCTTAACATCTTTGTCAACGGACAGCCCCAGCTACTGTTTTGTGCTGAACCCACTTATCTTGGCATAAAGCTGAATAGGACACTCTCGTTTCGTCGACATTTAGAGTCATTGTGCAAGAAGTTAACATCTCGCGTTGAGCTTTTAAAGCTATTGGCTAGATCAAGCTGTGGTGCGGATGGCACAGTACTCTGCACAGCCATCCTTGCCTTGGTCCATTCCACGGCTGAGTACTGTGCACCTGTTTGGTGTCGTAGTGCTCATACTCGCCTTATTGACAAGCTGATTAACAATGCCTTGCTTACAGTGACCGGATGCCTGCGTTCCACGTCAATGGACAACACTTTTTATCTTAGCTAATATCAAACCAACTGAACGTCGCCGCCAAAAAGCCGTACCGTCTCTATCCCTGCCGCGCTTAGAGGTAGAAGAAGAGGAGCTAGAACACATCTACGTACTACGCTCGGAGCTAGAACACCTTCCATATAAAAGGCTCTTGTCTCCACTTTGTGGACAGCTGTGGCAACTTAAATCATGACACCCATTTGTGAGTGCTGCACTTAAACTGCTAAACGACTCCTCCCAGTCAGGCACTAGAGTAGAACGATGGCCTGAATATAAACGAAGCATGGAGTGGCAAGAAAACCTCTCTCAACTCCATACATTTACCGGGAATTAGCTTTTACAGATCTGCATGGGTCAAACTTAACCGCCTCCAAACCAGCGTTGGTCTATTCAGCTCAGAAGCCCACAAATGGAGTATGGTTTCTACAACGGCCTGTAAGTGTGGTGCAAAAAAGCAGAAAGCTGAGCACATAATAACACTTTGCCCCATCTATCACCATCCAAATGAAGCCCGTTTGACGTCACCATCCAAATTCCTCTTCAACCGATGTAAAAAAAATGTTTAATAAATAGAGTCACATCTACAATATTTCTAGTGTCTCAGTTTCCATCAATGAAATCTTTAATATTATTAATGAATTAAATATTAATAAAGCTGAAGTTTATGATGACATTTCGTGCTTTTTTTTATTAAACTTTCGTCACTCGTGCTTATCCCTGTACTTTCAACGTTGGCAAATTCGGCTTTGATTTTAGGTATTTTTTCTGATGACTTAAAACGAGCCAATGTTATTTCTTTCTTTAAAAAAAGGTGATGAACTTGATATATAGTAAATAACTACCTATCTATATCATTATTAACTTGTTTCACAAAAATTTTTGAAAAAGTTATTTTTAATCGTATCTCAAATTTCTTCAATAAACATTCTGTTCAGGAATCTAATCAATATCGCTTTCGAGCAGGTTGTTCTATATCTCACACAATTTTAGATATATTACTTCAATTTATGATAGTATTGACAATTATCAATATACAAGAATGGTTACACTTGCTATTACTTAAGCTTTTGATACAGTATACCACAAAAGACTTTTAATTAAACTTGACCATTATGAAATAAGAGGAATAAATAATATTTACTCCTATCGGTCGTAGAAATGTTTTAATGGGAGTAGCCTACCTCAAGGTTCTGTTTTAGGCCCTCTCCTGTTTTTAATTTATATTAATGACCTACAAAGCTGTTTGGAAAGTATCCCTAGACTTTTTCCAATGATACCGTCATTTTAATTAATGCTTCCAGTTTACGTCAACTAGAAATCAAAATAAATGAAGAACTTTCTGGAGTGTACGAGTAAATGGGTAAAAATTGTTTTACTATTAATCCCTCCAAGTCGCAAGCCCTTATAATAACACCTTTGTTAACAAAAGTAGTTTTGCCAACTAATACTAATATTAAACTTAATTTTTGTACCATTGCAATTTCAGACTGTATTAATATGTAGGCATTTTAATTGATTTCAAATTATTGTTTCGTGATCATATACATAAAGTTTAAAACAAACTCTCTGGTGCAGTTGGTATTATGTGTAAATTAAAAAATTTGTTTCCTCCTTGTATTTAAAAAAATCTTTACTTTGCCTTCTTCCATTTGCACTTATTTTATAGCCTTAAAATATGGAGGGCTACATATAAAAGTTACCTCGGACTTCTAAGGAAATTGCAGAATAAAGCCGTGCGAGTAATCAATAATATGCAACGGTCAACGAGTGCTAATCCTTTGTTTAGTAAAAAAAATTTTAATTAGAAGACTTAGTTAAGCTTGCAACTTCCAAATTAATGTTTGATTTTAATAGAAGTAGGTTACCAAATTCTTTCACCAAGTATTTTAAAAAAGTATCTCAAACTCATTCCTGCGTAACCCGTTTATCCGACAACAATATGTTATATTTACCAAGATACCGATCCAATCGTCTGCAAAAATCTTTTTAGTATAGAGGAGTCAAAATTTGGAATGATGTTCTATGTAGTATAAAAAAACTATTGCTACTCTTTATATAATTTTAGCTTTATATACAAACGTTGTATGTTAAATTTATATTCTTAATTCCATTAACATTCTAATTAAACTTATATTTAAACATTTACCATCGTTCATTTTTATCATATCGCTCACACATTTTAAGCCAAAGCGATTGCGCTCTATCATTTTTATGATTTTAGTTTATCGGTGGCTGTCCACTCAAAGTTCAGTATATTTTTGATCCCTTGGGAGTCTCCTTATACGCTTGCTTTTTTTGTGTCTTACGATTAGCGTTAGCACACTGCATTCTTATTATTTACTTTATTTTTTTATTCATTTTTTGTCTTATTTTGTGACCAATTGTATTGGTATTTTTATTATATTGTATTATACTGAAATAAATTCTCTCTCTCTCTCTCTCTCTCTCTCTCTTTCTTTCATGCTCTCTCAGATGTCAAAAAGAACCTTGTGACTTGGCTGATGAAAACATGTCCGGCTATTTAGCAGACCATTCAGCTCCCGCCCATCTTCCCCAAACAAAAAAGTGAAAGCCCTTTCTTCTGATTTTTAAGTAAATTTGGGGTACAATTTCTAGTCCGTTGAGAGGTGGATTCCTCGAAAAGACAAAAAAAATCTTCACTTACATTTGTGAAACAGTTTCCCTCGCAAATACGGTTGAATTACTTCGTTGATCTTTTTTGTTTTTCCGTCTTCGGGAAAATTTGTGTTACAAAAAATTAAAAATTTTTTGTTGACTGCTTCGTCCTGGGGACAAGCAAAATAGTGCCATAGATCCCAATAAATATTTTTTCCTGTGAACCCCTTAAAATTTTCTGGGGCCCCAGTGAATTTCTGGGTAACTTTCTTACTAAACCCTCAAAATTTTTGTCGTAGTCCTTATACTAAATGCTCAAAAATGAAGAAGACTATCAAAATCTTGACCATTGCGTTCAAAAATTAAGTCCAGGTGATTTTCTTTTTGCTGCAAATTAGTCAGAAAAAAAAGGATCTAATCTTGTTTGTTTCAAAAAAATTCAACAATTCTTGGCATCTGAATCCTTAGTTGATCGCAACACTTTAGTTTTAAATTTGAAACCCAATCATCTACAGGAGTTCTTATCAAATTTGTCTGGATTAAAAAACAACGCAATTTTTTAGTGACTATATGTATTACGGTGATTACCATTGATCTATTTTATTGATGTATTTGGTTTAAATTGCGTTTTTATCATTATTTTGTTGCACCCTACGAAGTAAGCAATATTTCGTAAAATTTGACTGTAAAAAAACAAAGTCAATTTGAGTGCTCTTTTTCTTTTTGATTGTTTCAGTGATAGATGCGGCTTTTTTCTGTTTATTCATTCAAGATTATATCTGTGACTAACATCTCAACTAGACAATATTTGCAGTCAATCGTATAATGTTTGTTCCTGTTATTCGTCATAAGTTTTTGATTTTATTTACATTCTCAGAGAGCTTTTTTTGCAAACAACTTTTTTGTCCCTCAAAGTTTATTAAAAACATAATAAAAACCACTCTATTCTGTTTTATAAAAACAGATTTGATTCATAAGTTATATTTTTTTATTTATTTATTTTTATCTCTATATTTATCCTCCTGACTCGCAGGAAAGCGACGGAGGCGCTATACATAGGGTAAGAAATTACCCCGACCTGCTTCCGGAGATGCCAAGATATTGCTGTCCGCTAGTAATTTAGTAGAGATATTACTGTAATTTAGAACTGCTTGTCAAGACCACCAAGCAGGGGAAAGTGCCGTAAAGTGTCTTTCCCAAGGACACAACAGAATGGCGCAAGTGGGTTTTGAACCGAGACCATGTTGATCATCAGTCCGGCGCGTTAACCACTCGACCACACTGCCGACTAAAAGTGCGACCACACTGCCGACTAATAGTCGTGGACAGCGCGGTTGAGTGTTTGTGATCGACATGGTCTTAGTTCAAAACCTACTTGCGCCATTCTGTTGTGTCTTAAAAAAAGACATTTTACGGCATTTTCCCCTGTTTGGTCGTCTTTGCAAGCAGTTTTAAATTTCAATCATTTTTCTATTGAATTTCAACTGGACAGCAATATCTAGGTATCTGCGGAAGTAGGTCGGGGTAATTGCTTGCGCTATCTATTATCACTTCCTGCGAGTCGGGAGAATAAATATGGAGGTAAAATCAAATAAATAAAAATACACGGATTGGTAATTCTTTATGATTAATTGAACAAAATAAGTAAGCGTACGGGGAGGCAGAACTCAAAAAAATATAGAAGAAAAAAATAAAAAATCATATAAAAAGTGAAATTTTCTACAACGTTTTTCAAGTTTTACAAATAATCTAACAGATAATCGCGGTGAATGAGGATACTGATTAGCCTGTGACCTTTTTTAGGTGCTCTTTGACAAGCTTTAGCACGTGATAGCCTTTCTGTGCTGGAGTTACAGGCCATTTTTTATTTATTTATTTATTTTATCTCTATATTTATCCTCCTGACTCGCAGGAAAGCGCTAACACATAAGGTAGGCAATTAACCCGACCTGCTTTCGGAGATGCCAAGATATTGCTGTCCGCTTGTAATTTGATAGAGAAATATGATTTTAATTTAGAACTGCTTGCCAAGACCACCAAGTAGGGGAATGTACCGTAAAGTGTATTTGCCAAGGACACAACAGAATGGCGCGACTGGGTTTCGAACTGAGACCATGTTGATCATAAGCACGGCGCTCTAACCACTCGACCACGCTGCCGACAATATAATGATTATAATTATAATATAATGATATTATATAAAATGATACAAAATCAACTGGACTGCGCTAATCTGTTTTATGTTTAAATTTTTTTTTTTGATGATGCAACCATGCAAATCTTTCATTATAAACATTTATATTTATTAGTGTTTGCAGACGCTGTCGTTGTTTTCGCTTTCTCGCGCAAATTTTTTTCTGGTGTAAATATGTTGACGTAACATACGAGTATTTTGCGTTTGATCAGTGGCCGAAATAAAAAACACTGACTGACTTGTCGGTCTGGAAGTAGGTCGGGTAATTGTTTGCTTTATGTATAGCGCCTTCGTTGCTTTCCTGCAAGTGAGGAGGATAAATATAGAGATAATATGAAATAAAAAAAACTTGCTGACACTATTTATCGCCTTTTACACTGTTTGAAGTGTCGCCCCACAAACCAGCGCTGACCAGCTGTAGCCATAAAGTGACAGGAAAGATCAAAGCCTCCCACCGGGGCCTACATAGTTTGTTTTCATGGTTTAGTACCGCTGTAAACCAATCCAATTAAATTTTGTCATATACATGACGCAGGTGAGCCAATCTATGCTTGCGGACAGACGAAACAAACGGTCAAGCCTGGTTATAATAATTTCGACCTGTCTTTTTCTGACCAAGTTGCAAGTGTACGCCCCCACACCTTCCTCATTGCCTTGTGGTGGAAACATTAACTCGATGTATCATCAGCCCAAAATGTTTTAGCTGAGATTTAGCAGTGATTCTTTGTTTCGTTAATGGCGGCTTTGTACTTACGCGGCCCGCTGGAGCGTAACGTCGTTCTACGTAAAGTGTCGAATTCTTCGCTTTAATGCGATTTTGTGAAAAACGTGAAACACAACAATCGACTTTACTCGATGAAGACAAGGCCTGTTGAGGAGCTGTCGCAAGACCCGCCGTTGAAAACGAAGCGATGAAACAGATTTCTTTCAAATTTTTTTATTTGTGAGGCAACAATAGAAGTGGTATTTGTTCACTTGTACTTGTAGCGGAAAGGAAAAAAGCGCTTTACAACGTCTTTATTACTTTCATTGTTCTGATGATTTCAGACGCCGCTGAGATTAGTCGTGACCAAGGCTGATTCAATTAAGGCAGAATTAATTTCAGTTGATTCAAGGTTTCATTCGAATAGCCAGATCAGGAGACCAAGAAGAGTATATTTTCTTGTTATAACATCACTTATCTTATCTGACGTCAGCGCCACGTAAGTCCTAAATAAATAATATGTACTCCCCACACTGCAGAGAAGCGTTTTAAAGAATTTTGTAACAAATAATAAAATAAATTCAAGATGCGGCCGACAAAGCAAACTGACGTAATAATTCAGAAACTACGGTTTTGCATCAAAGAAAGAATCATTAGTTTTTTATGGTAAGTGCTCAAGCTTAAAGTTAAGAAGGACTGCGATGAGTGGTCAGCAAGGGAACTTGGTGAAGCTGAACACAGACAAATTACAAATAATCAATTTTTTTTGGTACCCATAATTTTTCCGATTTTCTTCATAGTCTTTCGTTTTAATAAAATCGACTAATAAGATACCAACGCACTCTAGTGAGCAGTATCGCTCCAATATTTCAACAAGTGAGCAAAGATCATTTATTTGTACTACCTACAGTATCTCAACTGAAATAAAAAAACTCGGCAGCGTGGTTGAGCGGTTAAGAGAGCTGTTGTTGTGATCGACATGGTAGCGACTCAAAACCTAGTCGAGCCATTCTGTTGTGTCCTTAGCAAAGACACTTTAAGCCACTTTTCCCTGCTTGAGGTTCTTGGCAAGCAGTTCCGAAATTCAGCCATATCGTTGATAAAAACAAAAATCCAAAATAAAAATTTCAACCGGAAAGCAATATCTTGGCATCTCCGAAAAAAGATTGGGGTAATTGCTTGACAGTTGCTCTATAAATAGCTGCCGACACTTTTCTGCGATAAAATATATAAAAATACAATCAAGTTTTCTTTTATTTAAAAGGTTTGAATAATTATATCGAAGTGAAGATGCTAAAGATTCGGACTTGCCCTCTGTTGATGTCGCCTTCTTGAGTTTTTTTTCAATTAACTGATCACAAAGAGCTTTGTGGCGTCACCCAACAATCTGCTGATGGTTTTAAAATCGCTTGCAGACAAGTTCGAACCGAATCAAAACGTTAAAAGATTATTTTTGGAAAAACTATTTTATAGAAATTTAACTTGTTTGAAGTCTTGCTAATCAACTACAGAAAAATATTTGGCAAGAGCGACGAAAATGTTTTTGGGGGAAGGGGAAAAATTTTTTTAATTAAAAAAAGAACACCTTTTTGGTTGAAAAGATACTCTCAACAAACGGAAAGTTTAGAGTAATACAGAAAAATTGTACTTAAAAACTTTGTAAAAATTGCCAAAAAGGTCTTCACTTAAAATTCGGCTTGTCCCACTTACGACTAAAAAAGATTTTTTAGTCTTTATTAAGTTTTTGGTAAAAATTTTTCCAAATACGCTAAATTTACATTTGTTAAGACTGCCTTTTCAACCAAAAAAAGAATTTTTTCTTAATTTCGCCACCTTGCTAATTCGCTGTGTGGCTCTTTTCGAAAAAAGCTTGGCGAGCCCTTGTCTAAACCGATATTTTAAACACTTTGTTGGATTTAATTGCAAAGACAGATCTTACACAATGCTTTTATTTTGCGAATTTTATAGAGCACTATCTCCCCTGTAACCCTTCTTTCAAAAATATTTCTGGTCAGGGGGCAATTGTCGTCCCTGCCCCCTTCCCGCTTTCGTGCCCTTGGTCTTTGAAACCTAATTGGTTAATTATTTGACAAAAGTTGTAAGTATGTTTCTACGGGTCAAAAGGACACATAAACTTGCTTCTTTTATTATTATACTGTACAGTATATGGCAAGTTCAAAAGAGCAAAAATCATAAGGAGAAACGATTGCCTGAGTGATAACAAATCAGAATGTGGTAAAAACAATTAAAGTGTCAATGGCTCGACTAAACTGGTCACAAGCCGCACCTTGATCCGCTGTTTATATCAATGTAACGTGCGTGACGTAAAAGCCAGGTAAAATCTGGAGATTACGTATTACCCTTTTCTAGCAACAGTTTCCTGTTAGATCTTTCGAAGTTTCAATGAATTATAGTAATCATTTTCAAAGATGTTGATTCCAACGAAGATCAAACGAATGCAAGCGAAACCTTTATTTTTCGTGAAACCTATTCCCGGTGCTGTGTATAGCATTTCAATGAATGAAATGTTTACATCGCTCCGAGGATTTCTTACGCGTATTTATTTGACGTCATGATGGATATGAAAAAGCAGTAGTTGTTATTACTACTTAATTTAATTTAAGAATAAATAGAAACGTAAGCTTTGCTCTTTTAAGAAGGATTAATTCCCATCTTTTAGCTTCTATCAAATTTCGTTCTAACCATCTTTCGCCATGTTTGTTTGTTCGTACAAGAATGCAATTGTTACGTAAATACCAGCGCAATGACGTAGGCGTCCAAAAGTGCACAATACCACGCTTTGCATTGTGGTAGCACACGAAATTCGAGCATAGAAATGAAGTGAGAAAAGTTATAAACAACAAAACATTGATCAACAACCCGTCTGTCAGCGCCTGTTGTTCAAGCGGCGTTCAATAACATTTGCCGCGATAATGAGGTGCGGTCAACTTCACCGCCAGGTGCTCTCTTTCGTAAGATTTACCTAACTAAGCAACAAGTAAAATTTGTTTTTTGTTGTACCAGTCAATCCATAAGCCCGTGCCGTTCTCCTAATGTGCGTGGTCATTAAGAAAACATCTCGTTCGCGCTGATTTCACTCGTGGCGCGAAGAAGATCGCTGCGATCTCTGGCATCGAAAAGTGAAACTGGACTTTGACTTGAACATAAATCATTGCGCTTAACAAACAGCCGAACTTGGATAGGCGTCTAAAGTTTTGCCGTGGTTCCGGTCGCGTTCATTTTGCAACATTGACGTTGCAAAGTCAAACTAGTTCGAAATCCAATAGTATACAGGTTATATAAGACCAACCAGCGAAAGTATTAAATTCATACCAAGGATTTTTTGAGTAATCACAAACAGTGATATTCATGAATATTAGTTGTGAACTATCATAGAAGGTAGATTAAACAAATTAACTCAATAAGAAATGCCAGCAACTCGAGATTTTTTGAAGAGTAAACTTGAGCGCAAAATAAGAATATTTGCTTTGTGTTTGTTGAAGTGTTTATTTTAAGGTTTTTTGTTTGTTTGAGTTGGTACTCCGGTTAAAAATCACTTTTATTTAAAAATTACCCATGCTAGGTGATATACTATTAAATTGCCGAGCGTTCCCTCATTTTTCGCGGACTTTTGAACATGGCTGAGTTATAGAAGATGATGGAACGCTCCAACGTTGCGTCATAGGCACATCATAGTCTCTGGTGTTTTGATGCCCGCGGCGTCGCCTGTCTAACAAAGCGTTGCTTGTTAGTTTAGGTTGCTTCGTTACTGAAGAGTCTATCTCTATATTAAACAGCAGGGTCACGTTGCTGGAGTATTCTTTGTCATTGCTGGAGTATTTATTTTCAAAAGTTATTAGACTTAAACGGAAGATTATCGGATAAATAAAAGAAGAATTGGACGTAATTTTCCGATCACTTGTCATACGGGAAACGGATTATGGCTGGGTCTACCTGGCGATTTTGTTTTGGGAGATTTCTCTTAGCTTTCTATTTTGTTATTAACTTGCAAAATTATGGATTAGCCAATGCTGGCTCTCTTCGCGCTGGGATGTAAGTGATTAAATGTCACGTATTTTTGTCATTTGTCACTAAATTATTGTTTAAAAATTCATGATAAATTAATGTAACTATGCCTTAAAATTTGTTTTGCTCACAATTTATAAAAATATACTTTCTCATAAACGTTTTTGATAATAATCAAAGTCGGATTAGCTAAAACAAAAAAGAATTCTAGAGTAGTGTAATATTCATAATATTTATTCTTTAACGAATACATTTGGCTTGTTTCATTTCCCTTCTTCTGGATTGTAATGATGCGTTGTTTCCAGCAACAGATAAAAGTTAAAGCATCCCAATTTTGTTATGACAATTTATGACCGGGGCAAATACTGTGGGCAGCCTCTATGTTTTCACTAATATCTGCCCCTGTACAAAAACTGATCATTTGAATTGAATTAACAACCTCGCATATCGTTAATAAGCGGGTAGTGGTCGTTGTAGTGATAGCCATTGTCTGGTCGTTGTAGTGATAGCCATTGTCTGGTCTGGCTGAGACACAGCCCTACAAGCCAACCTTCGGAAGCAGCCAAATAAGAAATCGCGTGAGTATCCACCACACATCGTGGTTGTCGCGCAATTTGATAATGTTCTCGTCTATAAAATGTCGTCAGATTAACTAAATCTTTTTTCAAATTTTGTGCTGTTTAAATGAGACGCGCCTGACACGCAAGCACGTGCTACAGCGATTTATTCCGCCTTACAATTTACAAAACAATGAAAGTGGTTTCATACACAAGACAACCAAGAACTAATTTTACAAGCCATTAAAATTATATTATCTTGAAATTTTTTTAATCTAGTGCGCCAAGGGTCGGTTGCTAAGCGTCGCTGCATTGAAGCAACTAGTCTGACATGCTTTTGAAAATGCCAAGATATTGCTGTCCGATTAAAATTTCATATTTTGTTTTTTTTAATTTTACGGGCAACAATTTTTCAAGATCACCACACAGGAGAAATTTTTGTGACGTGATTCATCCGTGCAGGAGTTAAACCGAGGTCGTGTTGTGCCGGCCGGAAACGTTCAAGTCAGATTTTTTCTCATGCTACCGTATTCACACAATGCAGATGGTATGCAGAACAATATTCTTTTGAGAAAACACAATAACTTAGATGTCTGCAAAGTCGGCAATGTGGTCGAATGGTTAAGAGTGCCGTGACTAAGATCAATACGCCCACCGTTCAAAATCTACTCACGCCATTCCGCTGTCTCCTTTGGAAAGACACTTTACAGCACTTTCCTCTGCTTGGTGAACTTGGAAAGCAGGTCTATATTTTCGTTATATTCTGACAAAAACTAAAACCAAAATAAAAAGTTTCAACCGAACAGCAATATCTTGGCATCTCCGGAAGCAAGTGGGGATAATTGCTTGCCCTATGTATAGCGCCTCTTATGCTTTTTTGCAAGTTAGAATGGTTGACATAAAGATGAAAAAATGTCAGAATAAGAAACATAAAAATCAGGCGAAGAAATTGTTCAGTGCCTGTAAAATCAAATGAAATAAATTTTAACGTTAGTAAATACTCAAAATCCTGTTGCAATTTCGTTCGCATCTCCCAAAAAAGTGCGGCCGTGAAAAAATTTTTTGCCGCATTTATCGGCAAATTTTCGTGAAAGTAATTAGTTGTACTTGATTAGGCAAAATGTTTGCGAAGAAGAAGCCGTTCGGGTAGTCCGCTCTGTCGAGCCTTGTGTGAAAGCGTTCACCCGACTGGTGAAGGTGTGGAAGCAAAGCTGCGGGGAATCGAGACGGTGGTGCGTCGGCTACGAGCGGAGGTGAGCGTTCAATTGTGACGTCACTTCTTTTTAGTTGCTTTAACATCTGCTTATACTCTTAGTTGTTTTAGCATCGTTTCATTGTATTTTGAATATTTCAACTTCCGGCAAAAATTGTTTTTTGCTGTTGTTAATTTTTTATGTGTGTGTGTAAATTTAAAGTTAATTAATATTACTAAAATTGTAGAAACCTGATGAGGGCTGAAGTAAGCCGAAAACGTTGGTCTTTAAATAATAATTTTTTAATGTTTGTTTAATAAATGCTGAATCCATTATGGCTGCTATTTTCAATTGTTGTCTGGTTGAAAAAAACAACCTCTTTGCCGAAATTTTACTTTAAAATAAAAAGTGTTTCACAGTAGAGCTCGGTTAATCCCGATTCGCTTATTGCGGAGTTTTGCTTTACTCGGATAAAACTGAAAGTACAAATGATTTCCTAAATACTGTAATTTTTAAAAAGAAGCTTTGGATTATCCAGATCTTCGCTTAATTCGGATGATTTTGTCTGTCAAATCAAATCCGGATTAACCGAGGTCTACTGTATATGCCGTTTACACCAACTGGGAAAAAGTAAGGAAAAGACAATTTTTTGACAAATTTATTCAAGCACAATTAGAAAAAGATTATATTGATGATTTTTTTTGGTCTTTGCATAGTCACAAAAAAAACTTTACATTAGTCATTGCAAGCAGTTATCAAACTAAGCTAGTAACAAAATTCTAAAGTGACGAAACATCGACAGTTTGTACAGTTGAGTTGACAGTTGAAGTCTGACGGTTTTGGATGACAAAACTCGATGCTGGCTTAATAACACCACTGCCAGCATCTGATTCAGGCAGTGCAGCAGTCTGGAGTAGTAAAAGGATAAACCCTTGGCCCCAGTCCTGTTTGTGTCTGACCTGGAGTGGATACCCTTCAAACGAAAACAACAACAACAACAACAACCCTTCAAACGAAAACAACAACAACAACAACAACGGCAGTTTGTAGACTACAAAAAGAAGCATGGCTATAATGTAATGTTATTTGCTGCTACAAAAGGAAGAAATATATCTAGATAAAAATTTGTTAAAAATTTGGTGCCCGACCTTTAAGCGCCTGACGTACGGCCGCATAAATTACTATCTATAGTTGTAGGTTGTGCACCGTTGATATAGAAAAATATTATTTATTTTTTAATTCAATAAGCAAATTTTGTCAAAAAATGCAACACGCTCAATTTTAGATAAAATTTGCTTGAAGTCTTACTTTAGTTTTACGTCATAATTTTACCAATATAATTCAAATTCGATTCAGTGGCGGGCTATCTGTTGTCATAAATTGAAGACCAGGCTTCATGTTATTAGTGGTCGCACATTATTCAGGGGAAAATGCAATATTTTTATTTTCTTAGTGCAGCTCGATGAATAATGGGGCCTGCAAAAGTCAGGGTCTGGTTTTGAATTATCAAAGCAAAGTTTGAGTTACAATGTATTGGTGATCTTTAAAAGATTGAAAACTACTTAAATATCAAGAAAATACCATTAAAAAGCAATCTTATATTGACTTTTTGGTAAATTTCTCTCAGTTAACTACATATTAAAAGTTTTTTAAAATATGAGTACTCCTACTTATAAGCCGGCATCAGCGCCACTTGACATCGAGTGTCAAATGTTATTTTGGCTTGATAAAATCTCTGACCAAATTCACCACCATTAACATAGAAACAGAGCTATGTTTCGTCACTATTTAATTTTTCTTCAACTACCTTCCCATCTGTTTGTCGACGAATTGAGGTCAAGGTTGAAAATCGTTTCAGAACCGCCTACTACACGACCTACCGCAGCGCCTACAAAACAGTTCGGGAGACAAAAGCGAAGTGCTGTCCTGGGTGGACGCAGCTACACAACGAAGCTGGCTGCACCTACCGTGAGTTCCATTCTTTGCTAGAAATTGCATTTAACTCTTCTTAATGTTCGATACAAAGAAATTGTTTTAAAATGTGAAAAAAAGCTGTTTAATTATGATTTAATGAATAAATCCATTTAATATATTTGTGGAAAATGCGTCAAAATTTGTTTTTTCGTGGGATAAAATGAAGAACTTAACACACTGAGCATGGGCTCGCTGCGGGTTGAGAGAAATTCTGTCTTGCTTTTTCTTTCATTCATAAATTTCCTTATGATCAGGCAATGATATAGTAATTTCGCTACGTTATTGATATCCACAACATAGCTTTGAAAGTTGTGTATCAACAACGTAGTTCGTAGTTCGCTATGTAGTGAAGTAGAGAAGTGAAGATTTTTTGCTTTTAGAGAACACTACTTTTTAATAAAAAAATCATGAAATCCGAGACTGATTCGAAGTGAAGAACTTTTTTTTTTTTTTTTTTTTTTTTGAAAGCACTTATATTTTGGGACGAAAACGACGAAATCCGAGAATGATTCGAAGTGAAGACCTTTTTTTTCAGAGAGAACACTACTTTTTAGGGATAAATTTTTTCTTTTAACAAATATCCCGGTTCGCCCATTCGGAAACATGAACTGCTTAGTATGGGTTTCCTAGATTTTTTTTATCAATAATGATTGCGCACGCATAACGATCTTGTGGAACCAAGAGTCAGCCATCTTGTTATTTTCCTCACGCTACAGATCGACAGTTTTGAAGCAAATTTGATAACTCGTTAGTAAACGTGGAATTATTTATTGAAAAAATGCTAGCTCGGATCTAGCATTAAAAATTGATCGTTTTTTTAATAGTTAGGAACTATTGTATTGCTCGAAATTTTTAAACTTTTAATACAAATAAGCTTGATTTATTTCGAGACTTCAGATTGAATTGTTAAGTATGCACGCGAGATATAACTTTAGAGCAAAGTCACTGCGTCATAATCGGATTACAAGTAAACAGGCTTAGTTTTTGTTGTTTGTTTTGAGGTGAAAAGCTTTGAACCTTTTTTTATTAAATTTAAAACCTGCAATTCCGCATTTTGAAATTAATCTTTATAGAAGTTTATTGAAAAATCTGGAAAACGTTGCATTGAATAAATGGTGCAATTAAGACAGTCCATGTATCACTCGCATTTTCTTCAAAATATCTGTTTTGTATCAAGTGATTCTTACCCATTGCATGCAAGGCACGATATCACTCCTTTGGATTTTTATTTGAAAAGAACGAATACACCAGTTTAATGGCTCTCAATGACCATAAGTATGCAATAGCAAATTCTTTTATGAAAGTAAAAAATCATTGGTCTATTTGAGAAAATCCACGTATCTTCAGCACGGATCTAACTTGGTCTGTTAACCTGACTTTTGTTTTGCCATAAACAAGAGGCGTTTGAACAACAACGTTGTTTACGCATAACAGAGCATAATTTCTTATAAATTAATTAAAATTACTATTCAGCGCAAACAACAAAACGCTGAACAGTAATGTTTGACATGCTCCCTCTGGCTCGAGTTCCTGAATTCTACACGCGATGTGTCGCGTAGGTCTCAATACTTTTACTCAATTCTTCCATTGGCATGCTCAATCGCAATCTATAAATCTAATTTAGGAGTGATATTTACAAAGGGAGGAGATCATTGGGTTACGCCCAACCCTTGTTGGAATGAATTCAATTGAGCCCTTCTTATTTTGTAGCAATAGGGAATCGTTTCTATTTTTGTCGATTGATATTGCTAAACAAACACGTTGCTCATACAACCTTGCGACAAGTTCAAAACACAGCCGCTCCTCTGGTCTTGAGCTGCTTTCCACCAATAAATTAGGAGAAAATAAGCTTGGCAATGATATTTTAATTCAACAAATCGAATGTAAAATATGAGGTTAAAGCTCGAACTTGCATCGTTTGTTGGAACTGACCGGTTTTATGACCTCTCGAAGCCCTCGCATACACCTTGTGTTGGTCTATTTGTTGAGTTTTAGCTGTGAACCATGGAAAGCGTCAGTGATTTCCAAATAATCTGCTTTTTTAATAACCTTTCAAGACCCCATCAATCGTCACTAGTTTATAAGAAAATGCAGCTGGGACCTTCTACGGCTAGTTTAATTTGTTTCATAGTTTCAATTGTATCTTAATTTTCAAACTTTTTTTAGGATAATCAAAGCTTTGAATGAGTGTAGTTTTGAATATGTGTAAGACTTGCTTATTAAAATTTTCAGATTAGTTCTCCCTATAAGGACCTAACGAATAAGCCTTGATTTTTATGATCAGCAGTGTTAGTAGAAGAATTTAAAAATAGCATGGGAATTATCACAAGCCAATTCATGCGCAACCTAATTCAAACTGTACAAACATTCGCTTTCTTATGATTAAATTTTTGACATTTTTGTCAGAGACAGAGTGGTATATTTCAGCTGTACTCACCTTTCAGACGCGTTCGTCGGCAAATGTTGGTCATTAGCTAGTTGTTGATGGTTTCCTGTCTAGCTGATGGTTGACTAAGAAAAAAGCTTGAACAGTAGATGTGTAACTCGGTTCAAGACCAACAAAATCATTGGTTTGCATAACAAAATGACTTTACCTTATCTTCCCATTTAACTGTTGTCTGATCAGTGCGAAAAAAATGAAGTCCAACTCCGTCGTAATCTTTCTGTTTGCAATATATCTTTGAGTAAAAATCTTAATCTGCTATCAGAAGATGTTTCCCTCTTTCCGGCAGGCCCTACAATAGAGGCGCTTATTCTAACATCTTTTTCCAAGCATGGTTGTAAACAAGTATTTTTAAAAAAACAAAAATAAGCGGATCAGATGTATAAGTTTTATCCTTTAAAAAACTACTTATTGTTAAGAAATTTGACCGTCTCATCAACTTTCGCTTTCCGATTAACAGTATTTTTGATTATTCTCAGCCGTGAAAAGTCCAAATATTTCCATAGAAAGTCTGTTTGTTGTGCTTCTCAGGGATTTAAAATGTCATGTACTCTTGCTTTTTCACCTCTTTACTCTAAGGCGTGGGTTTAATCTTTTCTCAGTTTCATGTCTGCGATGGCGTCGCGGCGCTGGTGACTCACTCCTTTTTTGAGCTCTCTCATGAGAAGTGATGAATTTGCTCGATCTCTAATCGAATTACTGTAATTGGCTAAAGATGATTTCCAGAACTTACTTATTTCTTTGCTGTGTTTGTCTGTTTCAACCACGTGATCGATCTGACCAATCGTGAATCATCCGCAAGATTTGAACACTTCTTCTTTGTCTCTGGAGGCACAAGGTCGTTTTCGAGCTCGGCTTCCGCAATTAGTCGAGAAAAGTCTTATCGAAAAGGATTGAGTTGATCCCAAGTTGGTCGCTTCTGATTATTTCGTTAAAAACAAAAGTTTATCGCTTGTAGAGACGCGATTGAGAGCGACTTGTCGAAACGCTGCAAAGTTGAGTAGCAACTAGATACATGCAGACTGGCTGCAGCAAATCTGGGTCAGTTTAATGTTTCTTTTTGAGCTCGTTGTAATTGATGATCGGCAGTGGGAAACCGCCTAAAGAGCGCGTCGCATATCAATTGTTGTATCGTGTTCGCGTCTTTGTCGCCAAGCTGTTCTTAAAATGAAATGTTTAGTTGAAACGCTGTCATTACGCGCTGAGAGCCCGGGGTGCTGTATCAGGTGGAAATTGTTGGATAAATAATGAATATGTTTGTTTTTAGAGTAGAATTACTAGTGTTTAGTGAGTATTGTAGCAAGATGCTTTGCTTGGGATTGTTGGTGTCCTTGCTCGTTTATGCAACCAGTTCGCAACAACTCCCGTATTATGGGAATCTTCATCCTCTCAACTTCGGAGAAAGCCATTGTGGTCCGGATATTTCCTTGTACCATGGCAGTGCAGCCAGGCGTCCTAATGACTACGAGCGGTTCCGTTTAAGAAATATGTTGAACAAACATTTAATTTACCGAGATTCCAGTATCTTTAATCGAAAACGCTGGAGTACAGGTTATTTCGGAGTAACAGGCTTACTATATTTATTAATAACGATGAACTAGGGGAAATTTTATTTATGTATATGAAATAGGGTTATAAGGTCGCCTTTCCCGTAACTCATTACAGGGGCAGCACTGCACAGACATATCGGTCCAGTGTTGCCATTTCATTGCAAACTTTACGCCAAGTAAGTAGCTTTGTTTAATCGATCGCAGCCCAGTGTTCGTACGGCGTCTGCTTCAATGGAGGGAGGTGCCAGGACTCCGCTACTCAGATGTGTCACTGCACAGGCGGCTTCGCGGGCTCGCGGTGCGAGAATGGTAAGGTCGAGTAGTTCGTGTGTTCTCTTCGAGGTGACCTACAAGTAGAAGTATTGTTTACGTTGAGCAGTTTTTATTCGTTTATTGTTTTTCGCAACTTCCAAGCTTTTTATTAACGCTGACTCACGTATTCGCAATAGACGTATTAATTAAAGTTTAAGAATAAAGTAAAAAATACAATTATTAAAATGTATGAGTTCATTTATTCTCTTCTAAACAATAAGTTTTTCAGCAAGCACTTTTTATCCTTACTGTTCTATAAACAATAGCTATGACGTAATCGTTCTTGTCGCGGTGCTGTGCTTGAACCCCAGCCATTATTTACTACTATGATAAAAGCAAAAGTTGCCCGAGCCCTGAAGCTCGAGGCTGTCCCTGGTTGAAACTGGAGACGATCTATCGAGTCGAGGCCCTTGTCATGCAGTCGTGCTTTTCATTAAAGATTTGTAAAAGTATTAATGTGGCCTTTTTTAAAGTGGCACTAAAGTTTCATAAATGGATATAATAGGGAGATACGAAGAAAAGACTTGATTAAAACTAAACTGTTTTATCCGAAATTCGTTGATTTGTTTCCAACAACAAATTTAAACACATTTCAAAACGATTAGCATAAAAACATAAAATTTAACTTGAGATTGGCACAAGCCGGACTAGTGCCCCCAGACTTGACCAACGTTGCTTATAACAAAAGAAATATTTGTATATTTATCTTCGATCCAGTTCTTCCCACTTATACAGTGCACTTATTTTGTATCCGTTAATGAACCAGATTATAGCAAACTATGTTGCAGCAACTTAATGCTGATATTACGAATTATAGGATAGCGTTCGTGCTTTTCGCCTCAGCTTCAGGTTATGTTGTTGTCATAGTTTGCTTAAACGCCTTTGGCAAACCGCAAATCACTAAGTTGGGCTCAGAAAACCCTGACTTATACAACCGGCGCCAGAGAAACATAAACACCGCATCGGCCAGTAGTCTGCTTATGTTTTATGAATGACCAAAGAGATTTTATTCTAACAATTGAGAAATTTTTCAGTAAACTTACTGCTGTAATCATAAAACCATCCTAGGTTTTGAAGAAGGCGACGTTTTTTGTCTAAATGCAAAATCAAATAAAGTAATCTGACCTGAAGAAAGTTCACTATTATTTAGTGCTTTTATCATTCCATCTGTTTATTTTCCTGATTCGCAGGTCAACATTGGGGTGTTATACTTTAGCGAACCATCAAGCGATTGCTCCGACCTGCTTTCGAAAACAGTCAAAAAAGAAAAGTGTCCTTGTTATGGGCACAACAACATGACAACAATAAGGTTGAAACCGAGATGATATCGAGAGTAGACGCCCTCATACGGCAGATCAAATCACCGGGCCATTTCTTTTTTTTCCTAGAAAAACGTGGTTAGAATACTGAGAAGTTTGTATCATTATTTACCCCACAGAACTGAAAGTTACTACTTTTGCAGTATATTGCTTCTCTTAACAAGTTAATCGGAGATAGTCTTGCACTATGCCAGTGCTTACTTTTAAAATCGATTTTAGAAGCGACCAAGCACGAGTCGCCGGTTTGAAAACTGCGGCCAGCTCTGTTGCCAATTGAATGGAAAAATTATTTTCTAAACGTTTACAGCAGAAGCATTTCAAGAGCGTTAGAAAAAATTGTTATTTTTTTCATTTTAGCATGATTGCTAGGCGATATAGCCGATTTACGGCGCCTGCCTCAGTGCAATGTCATCATTTTCTCCTAACTTCACTAATTTTGTTACGTAATGAGAAACCTTTTACGCGCTGGATCAGCAAGTGCATAGTCGCTCGAATAGCGCTCGGGAGCACGTGTGCATAAAGAAAAGTAAAACAACCAATCAAAAATTCAATGTCATTATTCATAATTATTATTTGTCAAAGATTTTATATTAGTTCTTTTTAAATCTAGTTTATTGCAGTCACGCTTTGATTTGCAGCCTTGTAGCTTTTTGCAGAATTTTCTCACCTTTACTTTTGGCAGATATAGATTCTTTATATTTCTTTAAAACAGAGCAACAGTTTATAAGTTTATAACCGCGGCAAAAATCGTGACCTTTCATTTTCCAGCAGGGGATTCAGTACCTTAAACCGATGTACAAATCTTCAATAACAAAATTCAATAGCGCATGCAAAAATCCAATTACGCAATTTCGAGACATGACGTCACGACGGGCGATTGCAACAGTGGACTTTCTTGACGATGATTTTTCATGAACTACTTCAATGTCCGGAAATAACGTCACGCTTCAGTAACTCACAGCAACATCGTAACATGGAATAATGACCTAAATAAGGAGACCGACGCGGTTGTGTGCTATTCGGTCATTGAATGAGTGTCGCGTCCCACCAATGCGCTGAACCACACTGGTTCAAGTTAAAAATACTTTCGTGCTTTGACTTCATGTACAGCTAACAGATTAAAAAATAAGTTAATGCATTTAAAAAAAGTTTACTGAAAAAAATATTGCACTCAAACAAGCAAATTAAGTATGAATGAATTTTTGTTCTATCTAAATGAGATACCAATGTTAAATTAGCAACTGGTCTAGCACTTTTTAAACAATCAGAATTTTCTTTGTCTTCATGATTCCCACTTTATAGGGACGTAGAAATATCGGTATCTGCTGTTTGTTTACAGGCACTATCTCCCCCTCCCCCGCAACTCGGAAATAACCGAGACTTCATCGGTGAAGGAAAGAAAACAACTAACAACCGCAACAGTCGAGCTTGTTCCATACCATTCTGAAAAAAAATTTAACTAAATTATGAAGGAATAAAACACTGATGTACTTTTGAGACATTCTGGTTCCATTTGAAATTAGTCCCCAGGAGAGCGGGAGACATCAGGCCGCTCTGCACTTACTGAGCGATCAAAAGAAACACAAGCCACGGTTTCAATCTCTTTCAGTTCTCATCTCACGATCTAAGAATTTCAATTTTTATTCCTTGCTGCTGAACATATTATTATTTTTTTATATACTTTTTTAACGTGAATATGCTGGGTTAGTTTTGGTGCTTTTTTATATTTATAAAGAATTTCTTCTTGTTTTTTGTATTTTCAAGCTGTAAAATTAAGGAAGTTAATCATAAATTAGTGGAGTTGATTTTCAAGATTTAAGATATGTAAGAATAAACTCCTTTCACTACATGTCGTTGTTGAATTTGGGTCACTGTTCAAAAAAAAATATTTTATGGCTTTACGGTTCTGAGTTAAACTCATTAAAAAATGAATAAAAAAGTGAAAAGAATAATAAGGATTGGGGAAGTTCAGTATGGGAGGCCCACGTCACAACCCATTAATATGTGAATGGTTGTCCGCGGGATTAAAGTGCGGTCATGCAGAGCATGGATCGTTGTGTAGATGATTTTATAAAACCACTAAGATGGTCTATCTGTTTTTCAGATATGCATTACATTGATATATCTACTTGAAACATTTTAATTGTGTTTTTTTTTATTAAGAATATTTTTAACAGATATCAATGAATGTGCCACTAACAATGGAGGGTGCAACCATATGTGCTGCAACACATTTGGGGGGCACTTTTGTAAATGCCGAACCGGGTTCCACCTTGATTCCGATCAACGAACTTGCATAGGTGAGTTGCTAATGTTGGAAGCCGAGCTTAAAAAAGCAAAAACGTTTGTAAGGCTGATTGCATCTTGTCGCTACCCTTCATTAATTTTATTAAGCTTATCGGTCTGATTTACAACTACTATTCTTTAAAAAAGTCTGAAACATCGTTTTTTTCAGTCGATGTATAAATGTGATTTGTCGCATAGAATATATCGCTTATTTTAGAATTTCATAATATTATAATTTTGAACTGCTACAAAGTAACTTTAAGTTTTCAAAAACTGAATCATGTCTGTACACGTCAATATCAGTGCCTGCAGATGACCTTACATAAAGTTTTGTTCTGAATTACAAAATCCGTGCCCCAGTGAGTGGCCAATGAGGCCAGCTGATTCTGGGCCCGTCTCTGTCCGTGTTTTCCGCCCGTTAAATCCGGCGCAACTGGCCCTGGTTAAGATGATTACTTAATTATGTAAGGAAGTTTTTTCAACGTAAGCAACTCTTGATAAAGCTGTTGTTGAAATGTTACAAAACGCTCTTGGTAATAAAATATATGATGAAAAAGCAGTTTGTTTGTTAAAATGAACAGCGTGTTCATTACATTCTCAAAGAAGTTCATATTCTAGCTGTAAAAAGGAAACCAAGTTGAATCAAGTTCTTTAGTTGCAAGCTGACCCTTCTACATATTGCTGCTTTGGTCCTTGAAACGAAAGTTTAATTTTATATGCTTGCGTCATGAACGATTATTTCCATATTTGTTGAGCTTCCAAGAAAACATCTATACTTTCTTTATGACGTATTAGTCGACAGGGTTTTCAAAAAAAACGTAATTTCTTTCTTTGAATCCCTACACAATTGGTGAGCTTGTTTAAACTCGCCTTGATTAATAACGGGACAAAACCGTATGGTGTCTACTAGGGCAGCTAGTGTGAGGTCTAGACATATGTGTGCTTCGTGATTCTTATCGTGTTTAGTATAGATTGCGGCTTTTGTGGTGCGTCGGCACCTCAAGTGATGTGTTCACAGATGACAACGAATGCTCCAATCATAACGGTGGTTGCGCCCACGTCTGTAATAATATCGAAGGAGGATACCAGTGTAGTTGTAATGACGGGTATCGTCTGCACACCGATGGAAAAACTTGTCTTCGTAAGTGTTGATGTTGATACAACTTGTGCCTGGCCCAATTCGAGCCGTAAATCATCTTTAGCGACAAACATGTGCGAGATCAGGAACGGGGGATGCGAGCATCTATGTGAACCGCAGGGCGCCAGTGGTCGATATTTCTGTCGGTGCAATCCCGGATTCATCCTCAACGCTAACGGAAGATCTTGCGATGGTGAGTCCACACAGCATTCAATTCGCTACACGATCATCAAATGAAAATGTGTTTTTTCATCCCATAAAAATGTTTAAGAATAAATAGATTGTTTGTATTTTCTTTTTTAAAACAATATTTTTCAATATATTGCTATTGCCGCATAAACCAAGCAGTGCACAACAAGCATCGAGGATAGCACTTTATCAATATGTTTCTCATTTGAAAAAAACTTTTATTCTCTTATATTGAATCACTTTGTTTATTTATTGACATACGCGTACCACTCGAAAAAATTGGGAGGCAGCAATATAATTTTGCTTAAATTTTGTGACGTTTGTCCAAATCATGATTTTCTAGTACTTTACGTATATGAGAAGAAAATTTGTCTAAAATATGTCTAAAATTTTAGGTGAAGAGACCAAAAAAAAGGTCTTCACTTTAGATCTGTCCGTGACTTCTCGATTTTTGACCCAAAAGTATCTAAAAACAAAATTTCATCCAAAATCTTAAAGTTTTTTCTGCATTTACTGTTTATTTTCGATGCACAAAAATTGTTTTGCCCAAACAATTCCTTGTCGCTGCCCTAAAATTTCTAATTTAGCTTAAATTTTTCTTATCACCGCCCGAAAAATTCTATTTTTGCTTAAATATTTCCTTGTTGCTGCCCGAAAAACTGATTTTTCCCAAATGTTTGAGATTTGGGGGAAAAATTGCCCCTCTACCCTTCCGAAAGGTACGGCTATATTTATTGGAATTTTAACTTTAGGGTAATTACCCACCTCTTTTATTAAATTAAATTAAAATGAATCAATTATTTATTGAATAGCTCTAAGAATTAGATTCAAATTTTAAAAGCATGAAATAAAGCATAAAAATGCAAAATCTTTGGAGGTTAAATAAAAATTGTGATAAAAACAATTAAGAAATTTTGAATTTTTAAAGTTATGGAGGATTTGATTCAAAAATCTTTGGTTTCTGACATTTAAGTAAAAGGAAGGGTCTGGGTACTAAATTTTTCTCTTCTGGTTAAACTTTTATAATTTACAATGCACATCAAAATGTTATGAGATTGAAGATGTTAATTTGAATTTATTGCTCAAAAAATTTGTTTTAACTTTGCAGTTGTTGATCCTTGTGACACGAACAATGGCGGTTGTGAGCACAACTGTCTTTCTGTGGGGACACTCGCGCAGTGCTCGTGTTTCGAAGGCTTCCGACTTGCCGAGGACCAGCGCTTGTGCATCGACGTGGACGAATGCGTTGGGACTAGTGCCAACTGCTCGCATAGATGCCTCAACACCGCTGGCTCGTTCAGTTGCCTATGCGATCCAGGATACGAACTCGGAACCGATAGAAGAACCTGCTATAGTGAGATAAAGTTTCATAATTTTGGTTGCGTCACTAATCAAATTCAGCTTACAATTTTTTGTTGTGAGTGTCTTTGTGAAAAATCACGAAGCCCTGAAGCAGTGTATTAAAGTTTCGATCAGAAGATTACCATACGACTTTACTTTCTCGTAGTTTTGTCTCGACTTTCTACAAAGTATTTTTGCGACAGTAAAAGAAAATTAATAAGTTTTTTAGAGGCAAACGTTTTAACATTAAAGGGCAAATACTTTTTTAAAAAATTGCTCCTCAGTGTTATTATCCTACTCTCCAAACAAACATTCTTAGTCGCAAATATATCGTTTTAATCTTCTGTTTGAGGTGGAATATCGTTTGACTTATTAAACAGCGACTGTTTGCTAAATAAGTTGTTTCAATTCCAAGAGTGCATTTGGTTTGCTATTTGATCTCATGCTGCTTCCACATCGGTGATATTACAACAGCAAAACGCATTACTTTCATTGACTGCATCAGCTTTAACTGCCGTTTTTTTTCAAAAACATTTAAAGTTAATTTATTTTTTAGATAAAATACTATTTTGACTTTTTCTGATTTGATTGTCTAAATAAGAAGCTACTAATTTTACAGTATAAGAACAATGATTAGGGTTAAGGAGTAACCAGACATCTCTTCGCAAATATGTAAATTTTTTCAACACCACAACAAAAAATTTTTTTTGATTTTGTGCTGATGTTACAAAACTTTATTTCTGTTCAATGCTGAAAAAATTAATATTGTCTGCGCGTCAAAGTGGTGGCTTATACAAATTTGCTTCAAAAAATAAATTTTTGTCAAAGCAAAAGTTAAATGATTAATTTTTATTTTGGTTAAATTTTGAAACTCCAGATAATCTAGTTTTTGAGATATTTCAAACTCGGGTGACCTTTTCATCTAAGTTGAGATGTCAAAAGCTTCGAAATGGTTGCGGAGAACAAGGATCAGTTGTTTTGCTCTTAGCATCTTGGTCGTTGGTTACACAAAAAACCTTAACGTTCAATATCACTAAATCCCTTTATTGGCAAGTAATCTTTTATTAGGAATCGAGATGGAAGTGATAAAATCTTGCTCTTCGCTCAACGGTGGATGCATGCAAACCTGCTCCGAGGATACTGGTAGGATTCAATGCTCCTGCACCGAGGGATATCAATTGGAAGCTGATGGAAGAAGCTGCACAGGTCAGTGATCAGTTACTACCTTGACAACATTAATGGTTGGACTGATGGCAAAGAATGACAACAACTTAGTTGTTCTTTGGGTTAAATTTTTTTACTTTTTGTTTATTAGTATTTTCATTTATAATTTCTGGAACGCAGTTTTTAAGCAACTTTCTGATACAATAATACATATCCTGCTATAATGATGATGATGATGATGATAATCTTTTTTTTATATAGCTGTATTATTGGCCTGCATGCTGCTTTTCGTTTTAAGCGAAGTCACCATTTTAGGCAAATAGCGTGACTCGATTAAGGAATTTTTTATGAAATTCCTTTCTTAAGGGTACATCAAAAAATTATTCTGGTAGACTAAGCATTGAACTTGAGTCCTTCTGCTTGCAAGTCAGAGAGTTATCACACTGAGTTATCCCGTCTCTAACTTTACAATTTGCGGTAAAAACACCAATGAAAGATCCTCAAAATATTAAGCAGAGCCAAACACACCTGAATAATAAAAACTCCCAATTCGCTTTATTGTTTCAAAACAACGTATTCAATAATCAATTATTGCCAACTTGCTCGTGCTCCGGAAACTCAAGCCAGAAAATGATAAAACTTTGATTATTTGTTTAATCATAAAGTTGAAAATTTTATTTAAATATCTCTTTTAAGAAGAAGTGAAAACGTTTTTAACTCCTCAATGGACTTAACTCGTAAGATTTATTGCAAATAATATAATTAGAATCTGGTTTTGTTGCTAGATAATAATTTTCTTTGGCAAAGTTGTATCCTATTGCGATGAATTAAATACTTCTATGTGTAGGCCTAGTACGTTATACTTGACTTTGTTTTCCCAGACGTGGACGAATGTAGTAGTGGCTCACGATGCTGTGAGCAAGGATGCTCAAACACTCCAGGAGGATACCAGTGCAGCTGCCATGCCGGGTTCACCCTCGACACTGGGGGGTGTGCTTGTGTAGGTAAGTGCACATACAGGAGAATCTTTCTTCATTTTATGTTGAAAGCAAACCATATCGAATTCAATGATTTTTTTCTGAGCCATACGCCTATTTTTTTTCACCATATGTTTACTAGTGACAGCTGTTTATTTTTAATGCTGCCTCAGTAAAAAACAAGGACTCTCGTTTATATGTTGTTTAAGTTTTTAAACAAAACTAACTTACAATTTACAACTCAGTTATTACGAAATTGTGGCCGTACATTGATTACTCAGCGTGGTGCGACTCTTTGCGCATGCGATGTGATTTGGTGAGCCGGTCGGTTCGCGTCATGACTTGTTATCCTTTTCCATGAGCGACTTCAAGTTTATTCTTCTGTCTCTCGAGCAGATGTCAACGAGTGCCTCTCAAACAATGGAGGATGCGAGCACTCGTGCATCAACAGCGTCGGATCGATGAGCTGTGCTTGCGACGGAGGATTTGTACTGGAGGAGGATCAAACTTCCTGTCGCCGTAAGTCTGTTCTTGACCAAAAATTTTGTCTTGTTTAGTAAAAGTTTTAAGTTAAAAAGCAGTTTAATGTGAAAAGTAGAAATACTTAACGCCAAAGATACTCTTCCGACCGACGATCCTCTTGTTTATTCTTAAAATTTCTTTTTAAATCTTTATTTGAAAGGTCAATTTATTATCAAAAAATTTTGCTGCTACAAAACAACTCTTTCGTTTAAATAGATAGTTTTAAAAAAAGGCTGTTTTGGAAAACTAGAAGGTTTTCGTTGAGGTCTCTTCAAGGGGTTTCGCTAGAATGAACTTTAGAACTGAATGTAGTATTTGAACAATTAAAAGACTGACTGTGATTGACTAAAAATTACGGTTAGCAATAATTATCATAATATTTAAAAAAATTAACTAATAAAGTAAAACCACGTTTTGTCAGCGTAATTTTTTTTTTTTTGAGAAATAAAAAACAAATTATGGGAGTTTTGTTCTAAGATTCAGTACTTTGTAAAACAGGCCATGACAACGTCGAGCGTTTCTCTTTAGCTGAAGGCTGATCAAAGGTTATTCACGTTAGCGAAAAAGAGCGAAAGTTTAAAAGGCAACGCACAAAGATAGCACTTTATCAATTTTTTTTAATGTAAAAAAGAGCCCTTTACGGAACAGCAGAGAGAGTCAGTTTACATTTTAAGGCAGAGGTTGGCTCTTAACCAGTGGGCTACAGCGAGTTTTTTAGGTGGTCCACACAGAAATGATGCAAAAAAGTATTAAAATTATATGTTCTGGGACTGTTTTTTTTAAGGAACGATTTCGTGCAATTGGGTTCAGAATAAAAGTGAAGGCTAAGCACATTGGGTCACAACAATTGCGTTTCAAGTTTTTTGGGCCATGGGTTAAAAAGGTTGAGAACCTTTGATTTTAAGGATGATTGCTTGTAGCTTTTAAGATTAAAGCTTAATTTTTCCAAAAAATGTCGGCCAATAAATAAACATGTTGTATTTAGCCACTATAAACCTATCGCTTATTTTAAGCTGGTCAATCACTGTAAAAATTTTTTATTTCATCTTTTTGCACAAAGATGGCAAAGCTTTGACAGTTTTATGACATTTAATGGGATGTTTGAAAAACCGACCGCCGCTCTGCAGGGCAGTGTTCTCTATAACCAGATAACAATTTTGCTGAAACAGGTCGTTTTTCACACATAACAGTGTATTTGGTAACCACAAGGTTTTGTGGTGGAATCGCTTTGTTAAAAGCTGCATTTTTATTTTAATCAATAGAAGTTTTATAAGCTGTTACTTTTTTGGTTGTAGAATCCAGGAAGGCATGCAGCATTTGAAAAGCATTGTTTTAGTCAAAACTGTTTTAAAAATTTTATTTTATATATTTCACAAATTCAACATGATTTGGGTATTTTTAAGTGATTGATATTTGCAATATTGAATGACTTGAGTGGATTGTTTTAGCAATCAGTGTCAATTTTTAACGTTTTTATTTAGGATATACAGTACAACAAAATATAGGCTATTTCTAATTTTCAATCTACCTTCATAACTTTATGCGCTCACAATAACCACTTACACTGAGAATACAACTGTCAGATCCCGGGCAATCTTTTAGAAACTACCAACAAACGTTGTGCATTTGGATTTTTTTAAATTGAAATGTTAATTTTCTCAACTCCAATTTAAACTAAACAGATAAAGTGACTAAGATTCAACGAGAAATGTCGCGTTTTTTGATATCGCGAGAGACCTATGATTAGCTTTCAGCTAGAGAGAAACGCTCACCATTGTCGAGGCCTGTTTTACAGAGTGCCGTGTTCGAAACCATAAAGAAAATATTTACTCAATAATAATGTATCTTTGTCAAGGAGCTCTTTCTATGGACATAATTTGGGTTAAGGAAAGTGATAAAATTTATTCGAAGACGGAAAAACTAAAGTCGGACCTTGCTTTACAAAATATAAGAAATTGCTTATCGTTGTGATAATATGCACATTTTGTTTCAGCCAATCACATTCGGTCTTAAATTCTAATCTGTTACTTCAATCACAGTATAATTCAGAGGGAAAAGGTCTGACTAACCGAGCAGCTCAGGACAATCTTGTACTTTTGCACAATCCTTAGGATGCTTCTAGCTTCTTCTCTGGTCGATGGTACACCGGTACTAACCCTGGTCTGGCTTTTGCAAGTGTTGGTCATGAGAGCTATTCTCTGATTAGACATTTTTTGAGAAGGTCCCAAGGTCATAACACCGAACTTTGCTTATCACGACCGCTAAACTTGTAACTTCTGTTCCAAGTGCACCGTACAAGCGATGGAACTTCCTCAAGGCTAACCGGAACTGTATAGCCTCATCATGGCGAAGGACTTACTATCTCCAGACTCTAATTGTGTAGATCAGACATATCAGGAGTTTTGCTATTCTATCCTCAAGATCTATTCCACGTGACCGCAGAAACAACTACAGACCATGTTGGGATGCGGAATGCGAGAACCTCTACCAGGCTGTTTTCAAGGCTGAAGAATTAAACAAGATTGAATCGGACTTGCTTGCCAAAGTTGATGAAAAGCAAAGAGAACTTTAATTAGAGGTTGTCAATATCATCGGCTTTAAGCACTCCAGTAGTCAGTAGTCCAGTAGTCTAGTAGTCAAGTTGTTAATAATATTCCATTCAAGCATGGAATATTATTAACAACTTAACTGGAAGGTCTAGAAACATCCACCGTCCTTGCTTCATTTCAGCGAACTCAATTACATCACAGCTAGTGATGAATGAGGTATTTCAGACGAAGGATCGCGAGTCAGCCCAACTCTTGGCCAAGGAAGTATATGACCTCTGAAGGATCAAACACCTACTGGAAAAAACATCTCTGGAAATTTTACTTCAGACGAATTTATCAATGCCGTCCGGCAATTGAAGCCAGGAAAAGCTCCGAGATCTGATTCCATTTGCCAAGAACTAATACTCCATGCTGGTGCTGCCCTGAAGTCCAGTTTGAATAAGTTCCTATCTTCCTGCATGCGCCACCTCAAGCTTTCAAAAATCTGAAGACAAGCAACAGTCGTTGCAATCCCGAAGCCGATAAAGCCATAAAAGAATCCAAAGAGTTACAGACTAACCTCCTTACTGTGTACCTCTGTAAGATCTTGGAGAGATTTATCTACACTTGCGTCAAATCAATTATAAACTCACTACTACCTACAGAGTAGGCTGGCTTTCTACGCGAAAGGTTGACCGTATATCAAGTTACTCTCTAATTCAAGAAATTGAGGATAGCTATTCGGATAAAAAAAGGCTGGTGCTGTGTTTATCAACCTCACAACAGCCTACAATACCGTATGGCATAGCGGTGTCACACGCAAGCTTTTGCGTCTTCTGCCGGACAGGTACATGGTCTCCCTGATCATAGAACTTAGTCAATTTCGCAGTTTTACCCTTAGCACTGGTACTGGGTCACGAAGCAGGTCAGGACGCCTCAAGAATGGCGCCCCACAAGGATCAATTCTAGCTACCTACCCTCTTCTTTAATGTTTACATTCATGATCTGCCAGTAACGATTGCCAGGAAATTTGCCAATGACTTGGCGATGATGCAATCAACATCCAGCGGGAAGACATTAGAGGATACTTTAAGTCAGGACATGGCAACTATATCCTCGTACCTTCAGAAATGGAAGCTGAAGCTTAGTACAGTCAAAACGGTGTCGGCTGCCTTCCATCTTATTAACGAAGGGGCACGATACGAGTTTTCCATTAGCGTCAAAATACGATGTGCCAAGCTGTACTTCGGTATAAAATTGGACAAGGCGTTCACGTTTCGCTGACACCTTGAATCACTGGAAAAAAATCAGCAACACGCTTTGACCTCTTGAGGCAACTTGTCGGGTGAACTTGGGGTGATGGTGTCACAACATTGCGCACAGTCACTCTGGCCTTGGTCCAGACTCTGCTGCAGACTACTGTTCACCTGTCTGGTGCGGCAATGTCCACACTAGCCTCACTAACAAGCCTATCAAGTTTCTAGTGTCACTCTCTCAACTCACTAACAAGCTTTGCGCATTGTGACCAGATACCTTCACCCTACACCGATTTATAATTTATTTGTCTTGGCAGGTATCCTTTCAACTGAGCTTCGCCACAAACGAGCCATGCTCTCTTTAGCTCGCCGAGTACAAGGGCTTGAACAATTAGTCTTTAACTTGCTCAAATATTACATTTATTTCCATAGTTTATTTTAGAAAACCTCTTGAAAAGAGTTAGACAAAAAGTTCAAGTTTTCTAAATAACCTTTTTTTTATTTAAACCAACGAGTTTCGTATGAAGCTTTGGGTTTTGATAGTTAAATTATTATACATGTAAAAAAGATGTAACAGTACACGCTCAGTTCTATTTCAGTTAATAATATGCTCTAGGTTGATTGTCTTTCTTTGTTTGGCAAAAAAGGTTTTTGAGAATTTAATGGTTTCCTGTAAATTTCTCTTATGTTGTTTCTGTTAATTTTTTATATAATTTTGGAAAATAGCTAGTGTCATCTTCACATGTTTTTTTTTACAATCTTTGATTTAACTTGTGTCTGACAGCTTTTAGTTAAAAATAAACTAGCACAAATTTCTCCACTACAATGCATTGTCACTCGATCCAGGTGTTCTGACTGAAGCCCCAGCTCCCACTCAAATCGTGTTCGCGCCTCCAATAAAGCGACTGGATGAAGAACCCGAAGACAGCAACGCCCAGTTTGTTGTGGTGATCAGGCAAGTTGCCGGTGGTTGCCGCCAAATGGCGATATTTCACCAAGCTTTAAAAACCTAACTTCAATTTGCGCTGTCAACTTTTAAATTGAATCGCGACCAGATTCAGCGGTTTCGATCGATTCCGCACTGATTTATTTAGTGCGGCCCAGAGTGTTTTCAGGAAGTTCAACATCGCCATCTTATGTTTAGATGTGAGCAGGGGAGGTTTGGAGATGAGTGCCAGTTTCAATGTGACGATTGCCCCGGAGGAAGGTGCAACAACGACAGGACGGGATGCTCGTGCGACCCTGGATTCGGAGGAGTTTTATGTAATCAAGGTAAGTTTCTTTTAAAGATTATTTTGCGACCGAAAAGTTGCTATCGATTTGATACTGTAAGTATTCAAGTTTGTCAACTAATGTGTGTATTCAAGCTCATCAACTAATGTGTGTATTCATGCTCATCAACTAATGTGTGTATTCAAGCTCATCAACTAATGTGTGTATTCATGCTCATCAACTAATGTGTGTATTCATGCTCATCAACTAATGTGTGTATTCAAGCTCATCAACTAATGTGTGTATTCATGCTCATCAACTAATGTGTGTATTCATGCTCATCAACTAATGTGTGTATTCATGCTCATCAACTAATGTGTGTATTCATGCTCATCAACTAGAGTGTGTATTCAAGCTCATCAACTAATATGTGCATTCAAGCTTATGAGTAAATGAGTTTCATCAAATTTATCAATTAATTTGCGTTCAGTGGTTGATAAAATTTTCTGCATGAAAAAACCTTTGAAAAGTGCATCAATGGCAGGCAGCGTCATAGCCCGAAATCCATTTTTTTAACCAGATCACACGTTTGGAATCAAAAAATATGACCAGTAAAAACTATGTCGCAATGTTTTCTTGTTCATTTGACTTAATCGAGGAAAAAAATATGTCGCGGCTAAAATTTAATTTCCTTTTTTTTTTCTTTTTTTAATGAAAAATCAACTTTTTATTAAAAAGAAACTTTTTTGGGCCTTTATGTTATTTTCGAAAATAAAACAATTTTCAAGTTGCAACAAAGATCTTTTACTTTTGTTTTCGCTTGATTTAAAAAAAAAAAACAAATTGTTTTATGAATCAAGATCTACTTTTAAAAAAAAGTTGATTTTTCCCAGTTTGTAAAAACAAATAATCGATACTTTCGGCGTTAATGCCGCTGTTCTTCATAAGGATTAGAAAGCAATGAAGATTTGTTTGAGAAAATGTTTCCGAATTCCAAAATAATCGTCTGAATTCACCAAAATTTTTTCTGTTATTCTAAAATGCTTGGTCCAGTTTTGCGTAAGCTGGCATAAAAAGCCCTGACCGCAAGAGGCGCCCGAACCAAGTTGTAAATCATTCTGTGTCTTTGTCGTTCATTGAACTGTTCATTTCTTAATTTTTTTTTTGTATTATATTCTGCACATATGATCAGAGTTAGCTGTGAACAAAGGTGCTTCTCATCACAAATTTGTTGTACCCTCTGACCTACACTGACCCGCAATTGTTTTTAGTTTGCAGGGAAGGAACATATGGTAGAGGCTGTGCGCAGTCGTGCGGTTGTAAAAATGGAGGCACTTGTGACAAAATTACTGGAAGATGTCGCTGCCCGAGCGGTGTAAAAGGACTAAAATGTGAAATTGGTGAATTTTTGTGTTCTTGATTATTTCTTTATTTCTATCATTATTTTATATTATTCGCTTTTGACATTCTAAAACTAGACCACAACCATAAAACAAAATCCCAGCAGGTAGTTCTTTAAGTCCGCCGATTCTTCCGAGTGGTATAAGAATAACTTCGTTTATGGTGACCATCACAACATGTATCCAATTACTAGACAATTAAGTTACAAAGGTTAATGAAATTGATGACTGATTCGTAGTAGCTTTGAATTTGCTGGGATTTTATGAAAAAGAAAATTGGAGAAAAAAGTTTAAAATCTTCGTTTAAAAGGGGACTTTGCAGTAATTTTGTTTTCGCTCTTTTCAATCTTTTGTTGATCTAAAAAATCTATTTTGTTGTTATTAGATAATCGATGCAAACCAAATTATTGGGGCATTGGGTGTCGCCGGCGGTGTCGCTGTCGCAATGGGAGCAGATGTAACAAGTACGGTGGGTGTGAATGCAGTCCGGGAAGATATGGAAGAAGATGCCAGCACGGTAAGAATATCGCGGCTTGTGATGGAGAATTGTTTCCGCGCGATTAAACTGCAGCACAAACGTTAAAAGTATAATCGGCAGCGTGGTGGAGTAAAAGGGAGCGACGTTTTGATGACGTGGCTTTTGACGTAGTATCGGTTCAAATCTTACCCCTTGTCATGTTTCAATGTTTTTAAAAAGGCACTTTTTTCGCTTTTCTTTGCAGGATGGTCTTAAAACCAATCTTAAATAACAGTCATGTTACTATATAAAAACTAAAACTCAGTCGGACAGCATTATCGTAGTATCTGTGAAAGTAAGTAAATTGGTTTAGGTTTCTGTAAATTTATGGGCCCTGTTTTTTGCCTGGCAACTCAAGAGGATAAATAGCTGATATGATATAGTAAGCACGTAACTTCAAACAAATTGTAGGATTTGATAAAGTTTTGTAATTTTAAATAATTTTCTTATACTACTTTATTCATTTTAAATGCACGAAGCTAGTCTTTTTCTATTGGGTTCAGCCTGATGTATTCTAACGTGAACCTCCATGAACTTAAAATGTACCAAAATAACATTTATTAAGTCCAGCAATTTTTCAGGACTTTTGAAAATAAAGATTTCTAACTTTGAACTTACAACCTGCAGCATCTTTTCGTTTGAGCTTTGCACAAAATTTTAAATCTAAATTTAATCAAACGTAGAATGCCCTCGCTGGAGATTCGGACAGAATTGCCGTGACGAATGTAGATGCCACAAGCGTAACACAAAGAGCTGCGATAAAGCAAACGGCCAATGCACATGCAAGCCTGGTTACACAGGGGAAGCATGCTATTCAAGTAAGGCCTGGTTGTAAGTAGCTTGGTGTGCAAGGATGAACTAAATTTTCGTTTTCTTGCTTCAGTGTGTGCACAAGGCACATTTGGAGTAGGCTGCGCGCAGAGATGCACATGTGATGACGGGGTAGATTGCAATCACATTACTGGAGCATGTCAAAGTAACTGTCCCGCTGGAAGAAGAGGAAGAGATTGTTCGCAAGGTTGATTTTCACCTTTTATCATTTGTCAGTAGTTTTTACAAATCAATGTTATTTTGCTCTTAAGTGTGCATCCCGGGAACTTGGGGTGTTGGTTGTTTGAATCCCTGCCACTGCGCTGAAGGAAGCACGTGTGACGCAACAGACGGAACGTGCGTCTGCCAACCAGGAAGAACAGGATCAACCTGCGAAGAAGGTTTGTCACGTGCTTGTTAAGCTTTGTATAAGTTTCTCACATAGGATTTGATTGTAGATTGCCCCGATAATACATGGGGTCTCGACTGCGCTAGAACATGTGATTGCTTAAACAATGGAACCTGCAATAAGTCGACCGGATCGTGCGAGTGTCTTCCAGGTTTTGTTGGGGTGCGGTGTGAACACGGTGAGAAAGCTCAAATAGGCTTTCTTTAATTTCTTTTAAGATAGCGTCTGGCAAGTTATATTGCTGAATTTTTTAACAAGCGACCGCATTTTAGTTTGCCCCGAATCATCATATGGTCGCCAGTGCAAGTACAGGTGCAACTGCGGGAGGGGGACCTGCAGCCCAGTGGATGGTTCGTGCACATGCAATCCGGGCTACGCTGGAAGGAACTGTCAGAGAAGTAAGTGATTATGATGTCAACTAGAACACACTGAATCAATAACTTTTAACCCTTAAATTTTTACCACCACATAGCTTGCGGGCTGGGATTTTGGGGGGAAGGTTGCAAGCAGCGGTGTGATTGTGAAAACGGGGAGCCCTGTGACCCAGTGTCCGGTGAATGCCATTGCGCCCCTGGATGGAGAGGAAGAAGATGCAACCAAAGTAATGCTTTGTCGATTCTTTGACAAAAAAATAAAAAAATTCTTACAATGTACGATTTTGTAGGTTGTCCTGCAGGATCTTATGGGCCTCAATGCCAGCAGCAGTGCATGTGTGTCAACGGCGCTACTTGTGACCACGAAAGCGGCGCGTGCACCTGCACTCCAGGATGGAGAAATACATTTTGTGATAAAGGTTTGTTTAACCTTTACTCCTACTTTACTGCATAACTTGCCACCTTAAAACGTTTGCTAGCCCAGATGGATTGATGATGACGAAATTGAATAATCGTACAAATTTTTTTTACAAAGTAATGCCGATTGACGTGAAAACACCACCGGCATTTGTCTGCTGATGGTGTTGTTGGTTACAAGCATACACTTGAATTCAATTAAAATTGTGAAGATTCATGCAAGCCAAAAAAATGAAGCGTGGGGCGGAAAGCGTAAAAAATCCCCAAAGCGCAAAATATTTCGTGCTTAAAGGAAAAAGGTTGAAACTGAGACATTTGATCGCTTTAGCTCGGCTCAGACTAAAAACGGTCGGGGAAAAAACAATTGGAAAGAGGTTTTGAAAGTGTAGCAGAAAATTACACTTTTTACTTGTTTTTTTCTACAACTGCTTCCAATCTGAACTGATCTTTAGAGTTTATTTGTTTATGTATACCATCCCAGATGTGTGTAATAAAACTCAGAGCACTTGCAAAAATATCTTAACTTTATGTTTTTGCACCAAACTTGCTGTTTTAAGAAAGCTTATGCAGGGGTTCAAATTTTTGCCAACAGGCCAAGAGTTAGTAAAAAAATTGTTCGCATTAAAATATTAATATCTTCGTCTTTTGATATTTCCTCGCTATTTTCTGGGGTCCGCATTGGAATCTTTCTAGTCGATCTTCATATTCCTTGTTCTGTTCAGGGATTTTTTAGAAAGTTGTTTTTGAATGAGTTTAAATTATCAATCAAAGAATCAATAGTCTTCTTCTGAACTCAACTTTCGATGCTTGTGCTTCTTCGACGTTTCTTTTTTAGCCTGTCCGGATGGGTTCTATGGTTTGGATTGTCAAGAAACGTGCTCATGCGGGAATGGTGCGAAGTGCAACCATGTCACAGGGGCCTGTTTGTGTCCCCCTGGTTGGGTCGGAGATAACTGTAACGAGCGTGAGTAGTTCTGATAAAATAAATAATTGAGCCTTTTGATCTTATTTAATTTTACGCCTTAGGTTGCGATCAGTGGTCATGGGGGGAGAACTGCACCAATCGATGCGAGTGCGCGAACGGCGCGAAGTGCGATCATGTTAGCGGGAGGTGCATTTGTGGGCTCGGTTTTACTGGGTCGAGATGTAATAAAGGTGAGGAATACACTAAGCGACGCCAGAATGGGTAGTTTATGTCGCACGTTTCAGTCTGCCCCCGGGGTTATTATGGAGCCAACTGCGATCAAACTTGTCTCTGCCGGAACTCGCGTGGATGCGACCCAGTGACAGGAAGATGCCAGTGTGAACCGGGGTGGATGGGGTTGGGATGCGAAATGGGTGAGTTGGAGATCCATGTTCTGGAATTCTGAAAAACTAATAAAAAATTATTGAAAAATAACTGAACAAAATTTTTTTTAATTTTGATATCATTTACCAACATATTTAGATCAAAATTTCGAAAAGTTAACAAGCCTACTGTTTAGAAAACTTTACACAAATTAACATTAAAATAGTTTTAATGAATAGATTTTTTATGAAAGCAGTTAATTCGAAAAAACATTCTAGGACCGGATACAACAGTTTGATTTATGCTTTACTTCAGAAAACATTAATAACTCTGTTTGAACTTGAAGCATGAAACGTTGTGTTTAAATAATTAAAAAACTAGCTGCCACAGTTTTCTCTGGAATCATGACTTTTTCAAGTTCATCTTTGTCACGCTTCATTTATAATTTTGATTTTAAATTCATAAACCTATTGTTGAGTTTCAATGTTTTACAGTTATTTTTAAGCTTTTGATTGTGGCGTCATTTTTTCGATTGTTACATAATGATTACTTAATTTATTTGGTTTGCAAGTTGTTTGTATAAGTAATTATATGGAGTCGTTTCAGTGTTTTATTCAAAGTACGTTGACTGACTGAAGTTTTCAACCATTGCGAGTTTTTGCGGCAGCGATGGCGTAATTTTGGCTAGAGCATTTAAGGAACGATTCGTGGTATCTACAGAGTGTTAAAAAAGTAACGCAAAATTTAATCTTTAAAAGTTTTATTTCTTTTATAAATCACATTGAGCAAAGAAATGAGGATAATGAAGACTAAAGAAGATGTTCGAAGTGTCCTCCTTCGTTTTAAACGCACTTTGCCATTCTGTCTCGCACAGACCTACACACTTTTCTGCAAAGGCTGACGTCAATTGTTTGCAACTGTTGAGAAATAAGCGACCTCAGCTGGTCGAGAGTTATGGGGTTGTGTGAGTAAACTTTGTTCTTCAATACACCCCAGAGGGTTCTGATGCATTATTTCCAGATGAGTAGTAATTTCTCACCAAATCAATCCTTTCTTTGATAGTGAAACGTCGAGCCATCTACACAAGGCTATAATTTGCACAACTGGTAGACTTCACGCACGAAGTAAATGAATGCTTGCTTGCAAAGTGAAGCAAACGCGTGTATAACTATGGTAACCGCGTGAAAGAGAAAATTCTAAAACTGAGTGTGTTGAAAGTGAAGTAGGATGAATTAGCTTTCTATGTTAAGAGCTTAATTGGAATCGCTATCTGTGACATGATTTATTGTAATGACGAAAAATTTTGCGTTACTTTTTTAACACCCTGTACTTTTGTTAAGCTGATTTTACTTCATAAATTACATAACATGTTTACTACCCTATCACATGATTGTATCATGACGTCATAAAGTGCTTTGTCCGATTGCTTAAATTAGTATAATAATTGATCTAAAAATTCTTATTCGTTCCAGTATCTTGAATTATTATCAGATACTTTGGCTGATTTACAAATATAGCGTTGTAAATTTTAACATTCATTCCGGTTGAGTTATTCCAGTTGAGCTATTCGAGTTAAAGTAGTTAGAATGTTTGGCGCCTTTGTATCCGTGGTTAAATTGTTAAAAGATCAGTGTTGACACCTTAATTGGAAGTTAATTCTATTGCGATGTAGAATTTTTTTGGCCTTATTGGAGGACGAACTATTAAGTTTAATATTAGCCATCGGGGTGCTAATTTACTTTTATAGTGACTCAGTACGAAGTTGTCGAGTGATTATTCGCAGTTGCTGGCGCTGTGAATTGATTTGAAATTTTTTGAAGCTTGAAAGTCTAGTTTTACGAGAGTTGATCAAGTTTCTTCGATATTTTTCAATACTATATTTTAAATATAGTTAGAAAATGTCATTTCTTTCTATTTGTTGGGAAAAGTTTTTTAGCTAATTTCATTGTACTTAGCCAGAGCTAATAATTGTTTTAAAAACTTCAGTCTCGCGACAAACTATTTCTAGAGCCCGCATAAATATAAATAAACACAGCTCTGCTTCAGTGCAAGCACTTGAGTTACCTACTTTAACTGGTCCTTTCGGATTCCAGAGTAGAGTTGCGACAATCTTGAAGGAAAATTGAGTTTTACAAACTTTGGTGCTCTCCGACCTTTAATAAACGTCTGTTGCTAAACATTGCAAATGAATCTTAGTTGTTGCTGTATTAAAACACACTCCTACAAACCGTCTGTCTATTGGAATAAGATCCCCTGATAATTCTTTATACAAGACAAACAGCCTGTGAGGGTCAGTTTTAATTTTAAAAAAATTTAAATTTGTTCTTGCTCTAGATTTCCACTAAAAACTCTTTAAAGGATGTCGATTTATTTTTCCAATTGTATAAATTTTTGTTGCTAACCCTTTCCTGATCTTGAAAGAACCCTTCTTTAATCTTCTAATATATTCACCTAGATCCCTCTTTGGATGAAGTCAGCTTCTTGCAAAAGGTTTTTTTACACTTTTTAATACTGTGGTGTCGTGTTAATACTTTTTTCAGTTAAAATTGTGATTAGTGTCGTTTGTGTGTCTGTCAAGCGGTGACCGGTAAATTCCACCATGGTTTTAGGGTTAGAGTTAGGGTCGTGGTCTTATCGAAAAAAAGAAACCCCACAGTTTCCGAATGAACTTTGGAATGTACGTGATTGAATTGGAATTTACTGGGATGGAATTTACCTAGAACCCTGTAAAGCACAGCATGCATTGTAGCGTTTACGTTTATTACGTTTAGTTAACTGGGCAAGAGCTTCTAAATGACTTTTAAGGGCTTCAGTTAAGTAAGTAAGTGACTGGGTAATGAATGTCATTGAGTATGTTGATTGTTGCTTTGTTAATTTCCTTGGCAGAAATTTTGGAAGGTGATAGCGTAAATTTTTTGGAAGTTTTTTAGCATTTTTCAGTTGTTATGTCGGGATCTGAGATGATAATGTTAGTGTGATCGTTGTTGTAAAAGATTGTGGTCTTTACGTTTTTTTGTAGGTCTGAATGTGCATTAAAATGATGTAGAGAGTTAATAGCAATCTTTGACAAGTGGTTTACAAAGTAGAGTTGTACCGCTAATTGTTGAGTCCCCACATAAAGATCTACTATCTTCTAATTGAGAAATGCCAAAGCTATCCCAGTTATGAAGCCAAACCTGGTAAAAATTTTCGTGGCTGCAGCTCCGCCTCTGGTTTCATAACAAATTACGTTAAAGACTGCCGCTGGGCGTGATCTAAAGAAGTCGAGTTCGTAGTTTGAAATCTGGCTCCGCACTGCAGCCCTGGTTTTTGATGGATCAAACCCATTTGTTTGAGTCAGAAGAATGTTAATTATACGTAATTGAATAAAGGCCATTGAAGCAACCATTAGAAGTTATGTCAAAAAATACTCACATTGAAGTTTAAACTAAAATCTAAAAAAACGTCAATGTTAAAACAAAACAAATAAAAAATAATTTTTGAAATAAAATAAAAACCGTTGGTTATTTTATTTATTTTATCTCTATATTTATCTTCCTGACTCGCAGGAAAGCGACGTAGGCGTTTGTATATAGAGTAAGCAATTATTCCAATCTGCTTTCGGAGATGTCAGGATATTGCTGTACGCTTAAAATTCAATAGAGATAGTACTAAAATTTAGTACTGCTTGCCTAGAGCACCAAGCAAAAGAAAGTGTCGTAAAGTGTATTTCCCAAGGGCACAACAGAACAGCGGGAGTCGGTTTTGAACCGAGCCTATGTCAACCACAATCACGACGCTCCAACCAGTCGACCCCGCTGCCGACTTGCGGTTGAGATAACTGTTGAATCTAAAATTTAAAAAAAATAGTCTTAAATGTAAAAATAAGGGAATACAACTATAGGGAGCGTGGTGAAAAGAAAGCGAAATGCACCCGAAAAGTTAAGCGAACAAATTTGAGTGAAAAGCGAAAAAAACATAGAGTTCATTGTAATCGTATAAATTCATTGATTTGCACTTACAGAGTGCTCTGTCGGCCGTTTTGGCCAGGAATGCGGTGCTTTCTGCAGTTGTATGAATGGGGGAATGTGTGACCCCGCAACAGGGGATTGCCGTTGCAGACCGGGGTGGGTCGGCTCCGATTGCTCCGAACGTAAGTCATCCAGGGGGACCTTTGCAAACTTGGCCGCTCAAAGAATTTTGTTGCAGCTTGTGCTGAAGGTTATTATGGAACTGGCTGCAAAGAGGTTTGCAACTGCCAGAATGCGGATGGATGCGATCACATTTCGGGGAGATGTATCTGCCGGGCTGGCTGGAGAGGGGAAGCTTGCGACAAGCCTTGCTTAGCAGGTATTCATTTATACAAGACTATTATTATCATCTTAGCGTCTCTTATATTAATGTCTTAATACAGGGACTTTTGGATTGGAATGCCAGGGTGTGTGCAACTGTCTCGAAGGAGATCCCTGCCATCACGTGACGGGGGAGTGTTCATGTCCTTCTGGTTTAACTGGATCAGGATGTCAATCAGGTTAGCAGCTTTACATTTACTAATGTCTAATCATAGACGGAGAATTTGCCTTAGTCAGATTTCTGCAAAGCACTAACACATTAAATTTGATTATCCAGCAAAAAGTAAATTCGATTGATTTGATTATTAGTTTGTCCTTCCGGAAGATTCGGTGAGAATTGCGAAGGAGTTTGCTCCTGCGGCATCAACTCTCTATGCGATCCAAGAAATGGGGAATGCGTGTGTGCTCCAGGATTTACTGGAGACAATTGTGAACAAAGTATGTGTTGGAAGTCTCGTCAACGCTGAAGCACGCTAAGGCTTGTTTTGCTTAGACTGTGCTGAAGGAAGGTACGGAGAAAACTGCCTCCTACAATGCTCGTGTCAAAATGGGGGCGTTTGTGACGCGATAAAAGGAACATGTTCGTGTCTGGCAGGATACACAGGGCCCACATGCAACGATAGTGAGTCTGGTTCAGCAGAAATTATAACACATATGTTCATATATTTTATTGTTTAGCTTGCCCTAAGAATTTTTTTGGACTTCGGTGTGATCAGCCATGTGATTGTGGTCCAAATGGTCAATGTGAACCAACAAATGGGGAATGTATTGAAACTTCAACTTGTCCAGCAGGGAGAATGGGAAGACATTGCAACACTGGTTTGTTTTGCATTTTATTGCAGTAAATTTTCTAACTTAACATGCATAAAAATTATGTGACCATTTTACTAAAATAAAACTACGATTGGTGGAATTGTTGTATCTGATTTTTGAGGGTCGACGTGATGTTTTCACTTGTTTAGTTTGCCCTCCCGACAGATGGGGCCCTGATTGCAGGTACACTTGTCAATGCAACAATAATGGAATATGCAATCCTCTTGATGGGGGGTGTACGTGCGGCCTGGGTTGGACAGGTCCTGCGTGTGACCAAGGTGAGTTCGGTTGTGCCAGACATCTAGCATCATGATAAATTTTTTTTGTGATTCAGAATGTGAGGGACACAAATGGGGTCCTAATTGCGAATTGGAATGTTCTTGCAATAGAAACAGCACCTGCGATCGAATCAACGGCTGGTGCCAATGCCCGCCTGGTTACTACGGTCTTTCTTGCCAAAAAAGTTCGATGTTTTTAGTTTATAAGTGAAAACATAACAATTTATATCATAATAAATATCATAATAATCAAAGATTATATTGAATGTTTTACATTAAATTGCTTCGAATTAATTTTTTGTCCAAAGTTATTTTGATTTAATTCTTTGTATAATTAAAATTATTTTTGACCATTAACACAGCTTGTCCTAATGGTTTCTTCGGTCTGAGTTGTCGCCAGCAGTGTGAATGCCAGAACGCAGTCGGCTGTGACCCGGAGACAGGGGTTTGTCTGTGCAGGCCTGGATGGTTTGGTTCTCAATGCGAGACAGGTCAGTAGAACCTGCAACAATCATCTGCTGTCTCTTGATTTTGCTCTCAAATATTTCAGCCTGCCCATCGGGAAAGTTCGGTGCTAATTGCTTGCAACCTTGCGCCTGTGGCTCTTCATCATTCGGCTGCGACCCAGCCACGGGAGCCTGCCTTTGCCTGGCAGGCTACGGAGGCGAGACATGTCAGAATGGTTTGTACCTGCTAAATTTTTTTTTTTTTTTTTATTTATTTATTTATTTATTTCATTTTTACTCACAATCAACTTGAAATTAATCATAGTGCATGTAGAAATAAAGATTGTGAATAAGGAAGCAGCGACTAAACGAAGTACGTTATTACATGCACAACGTCAATTGTGCATGGTCGCTGTACCTTTGAACAAAGCGATGTGATGTTAATAAGAAAAGGAAAGCGAAAAGAAGATAATTAATACACACATCCGAGCCATAGTCAGAGAATGTTGTGTAATCATGGGTGGGAGAAACAACAAACTCAAAGACCAAAAGGGTCTGGACCAAAAGGGTCAGGCAGGCAAAGAAACCCACCAAAAGAAATCCTGCCACGGGTCAAAAGGACCATTTCAAAAGCATATGGCTGGACAAAAAAAAAAATTTATATGCATAAGATAGAACATACAAATAGTGAACAAGAATAGGTGCAAAATAATTAAATTATGTGAATTTTCATCGAACTGGATGGGCCGAAATGATATGGATGTTGCCTTTGAAGTCGCATCGGGCTTTTATCACCTTCAATTTCTTTGTACAATTTGGTGGAGTTACCTGTAACATAAAAAACCAGCAGCAGAAGTTTTAAAATTTATGAAGTCTATTACCATTAAAAATTACGTTGCAATAAGATGCTTTTGAAATTCTGTACGAAATTTACTATATGATTTTATCTGTTTAATGCTTGTTGGGACTTTATTCCAAGCAAGAGGACCTCTGTATCTTAAAGATTGTTTAGTTACATTTAATCTACAAAATGAAGGATAGAATTTGGTCTGGCTTCTTGTACATTTAGTGAATTTGTCGCTTATCAGGTTATTTTGAAAAAAATGATCAAAACATGGTGGTAACATGCCTTTTATATATTTGTACATAAAACAAGTTATTTCTAATTCGGTTATTTGATCAATTGTCATTACGTTGTTGTTTCGCAAGATGTCAGTAACGTTAGCTCTATGATGTAATCCAAATGTTAATCGTATGAATTTATTAGCGATTCGTTGAATTTTTGAGGCTGTGGTTTTATTACCAATATGCCAAGTTATAATACAATATCTTATATGACTGATTATCAGGGAGTTATACAATACAAGCAAAGTTTTTTTGTCAAAGTGTTTTGAAATTTTTTTGATAGTACCATAACTTACGCAGATTTTTCGTAGAACAAAGTTCATATGCAATTTCCAACTTAAATGTTCATGAAATATTATTCCCAAAAATTTCGTTTTTGGTTGCTGAGAGATAAATTTATTTCTAATTGAAATTGTCAGTTTTTTTGAGGGAGGCTTTGTTTTGGGTGTGCGAAAGATCACATAATGTGTTTTGTCAGTGTTCAGAAATAGCCGATTTGCCAGAAGCCACTTATCTATGTTCCCTAACTCCTTATTTGCAGCTTCATATAAGGTTTCATAGCAATTACTTTTTAAAAATATGTTAGTGTCGTCTGCGTACATAATGCATTTTCCTAAGGTTAAGCAATTATTTAAATCATTTACATAAATTGAGAATAGTAAAGGGCCTAAAATTGAACCCTGAGGGACACCATATTTTATTGACTTAGTATTGGAGCAGATATTATTTATTTCAACTAATTGTTTTCTGTTGCTAAGATAGCTACAAAACCAATCATGCGCTACACCACGAATTCCACAATGCCATAATTTGGATAATAAAATTTTATGATCAATGGTATCGAATGCTTTAGATAGATCAAGAAATATGCCAAGTACATGTTCTTTGTTTTCAAAAGCTTCAGCAATATTTTCAATTAATAATGAAGTTGCGTGACTAGTTGAGTGATTTTTTCTAAAGCCAAATTGATATTTATAAAAAAAGTTTTGTTTTTTTAAGAATAATACTACACGATTGTACATTAACTTTTCCAATATTTTTGACATGGAGCAAAGTAAGCTGATTGGCCGATAATTGCATACATTAGTTACACTACCCTTTTTATGAATTGGTACTACTTTTGCAGTTTTAAAGTCAGAGATAAATTCACCACAAGCTAACGAAAGATTAAACACATGTGTCAGAGCTATTAATATATTGTCTGGTGTGCTTTTTAAAATAGTTGGGGAAATTTCATCAATGCCAGTACTTTTTTTAGGCTGAAGGTCACTGATTAATTTTTTTATTTCAGTTAAACTAGTTGGATAGAGATAAAGTGTGCTCAATGTGGGAGATTGCATAAATGTTTGAAAACTATGAGATGTTTGGGGTAAATCTGATACTAAATTATTTGCAACATTGACAAAGTAATCATTAAAATAATTAGTAATCTGGAGAGAGTCATTTACCAAATTATTGTTTATGGATATGGAAGAACATACTGATGATTTAACTTTACCTAATTGTTTGTTTATATTTTTCCAGGTCTCTTTTAAATTATTACTTAATTTCTTAAATGTTTGTCTAAAATAACTCTGTTTTTTTTCTTGTAAGGCGCGATTGTATTTATTTCTTTCTTTATTAAAGTTTGCTTTGTTTAAAACACTCCTGTTTTTCAGAAACTTTTTAAAACACTTGTTTTTTTTCAGCATTAATAAATAAAGATCATTATCAAACCATGGCTGTTTATTTTTGTTTTCAATATTTTGCTTGATGAAAGGGAAGCAGTAGTTAAAAGTAGATTTGTAATTGTCCATTAATAATTTAAATGCTAAATTAGGATTAGTTTCATTTAGTATTGCATTAATATCAATATTTTCTAACATTTCATTAAACTTGGTTATACTTTGGGGGGTAAAAGATCTTTTTTGTTGAGGTCTATACAAATTCTGTTTATTAAGATTAAAACACATATATACTGGTAGATGAAAAGGTTTCCCAAAAAAACTTGCCGCTACTGTTTTCTTGTTTTAGTTTGCAGCAAAGGAAAATATGGTCCTGGGTGTGCACTGGATTGCCAGTGTGCGAATGGTGGGAGCTGCGATCGTGTTAACGGAGCATGCACATGTGGAGAAGGGTGGACAGGTCCTTTGTGCCAGCAAGGTAAATTTAATAACTCTTAAAAAACTTCCAAAGTTAAACCAGTAAATCTTTTACATAGGTTTCTGATAAATTTAGTGCAAAACCGAGATTAGTGTAAGCATAAGCAAATAAGGTTTGCGCATTTTTTTTATAACCACTTATCCCTTTCATTATAATGAGAATTTAATCATAGCTTTGAACGTACTTAGGGAGTGTTATAGCAGAGGAATAATATGTAAAACTCTTCTTTTGATGCTTGCTTCTATGATAAGTGCACCTGGCAATGCAATATTGATGTCATCATCTGAAGATAAAAATTAGCCTTATGCATTCAAAAAAAAAATCATAAATCTTCCCAAAAGATCCGCGAAGGTTATCCAAGGAAACCCCGCCACTATTTGGCAAAAGTCAACTGGTTGAATGCCCGAAAATATGGATAGATTGTTTGTTAGAGTGGGGCGCAAGTCATTCAAAGACACTGTCTATAAGACGAATGCTGCGACAACATACTAGCGCGCAGTACTAAGCTATAGACTTGTAGATTCTACCATGGATAGGACAAGTGAATGTTTGATGTCACCTCCCATCCTAAGCTCACAAGTTGCCGCAGTAGTGTGACGCGTAAATATAGTTTTTTGCATAATGCCACAAGATGGCGACACAACGTACACGACCTGTCCAGTTGAATGTATTTTTATTATATCTATTCATCCTTAACTAGCAAAAAAATCGAAAGCGTTGCAACCATCAAGCGATTATCCCCACCTGCTTTTGAATATCCCAAGATGCTGCTGCGCCGTTCAACGTTTTATTTGATTTTCCAGTTTTTATTATTTTTTTATTCTCTATATTTATCCTCCTTACTCATAGAAAAGCGTCGGAAGCGATATACACAAAGTAAATGTCAAGCCATTACCCCAACCTGGTGCTAAAAAGGTTAAGATATTGCTGTCTGGTTAAAGTTTTGTATTTTGATTTATTAGTTTTATAGAGATACAGCTGAAATTTGGAACTGTTTTCCAAGACCGCCAAGCAAGGGAAAGTGCCATAAAAGTGTCTTTCCCAAAAACACAACAAACTGACGCGAGTAGGTTTTGAACTGAGATCATGTTAATCACAATCACGCCGCATTTAACCATTCAACTACCCTGCCGAGAACTTCAAGATACGCTACCATCATTGTCTTAAGGAGACTGAGCTTCAGCCTTTAAGCCAGGAGGTAAACTCAGAGTGTAGTCATGTGTTGATTTGGCTCTGTCCAAAGTCTTTCAGAATTTAATACAAAGTCATGTAACCAGGAGGTGAAAATACGTCCTACTTGCAATGATGCCTTTAATGTTCTGCTGGAAAATGGTGAATACAAAACTTGTTGAAAAAACGAGCAGTTTATCGCACGCACTGTCTCTTCCTAAAAAACTTTTGCCGATTAGCAGACAAAGTAACGGGTAGAAAAATTATTTTCTCTTAATTATTTATAACGTGCTTTGTACTCGGGCACCGAGAAAGCATCTCCAAATTACATTGATCACATAAAAAACTTGAAAGTTTAAAAAAGATTTTGAATAAAAAGATTGTGTGTTATCAGCTTTAGAAAGAACCTCGAAAAAGCAAGTTGCTTCATCACAGCTTAATAATCGAAATTAGCAATTTGACCCATAGACCTGTTTTTTTCATTTAAGCTTTTTTGAAATAAATCCAGTTCCTTTCCAGGATTTAAACCTAACTATCAGCAAATTTGCGTCCAGATTCGTAATAAACAACGTTATTCAAGCTATCCAAGCAAATAATCCCATGACTAATCTTATTTAAAAACTGAAGTGATTTATTCTAATGAAGAGGTTTGTTGTTTAGCTGGTCTGATCGCGAGCGTTCGAAGAAGCAGCCAGCGATCGAACAGCGGGCGGCACCCAACCGCACACCGACTCAAGGTTACACGTTCACGCCAACACGTTCCTTTATCCCACAGATTTTACCACCACAAACGAAGAAACAGATAAAAGTAGCGAGATATCGCGATAGCTTCCTTGTTTGATTTAGTGTCGTTTAAGTGCTTGTCTCATTTCGCCATCTACTGGCCATTCTACAAACGCAGGTTTTAATATTGCGCAAGGGTGAATTTTTTGTAAGCCTTTTTACATTTTGTTGCCAGATATTTTGTGTTTTGTTTAGCGAACGAACGATGCCGCTCTCTTGTTCGCGAGCGCTTCTCGTCGATTGCATCGTGATTGCTCCAGTTTGTTTTGTTTCTCTTTTGTATTGCGTCATCAGATATTTTTTGTAAATGCACAAAAGCGACTTGTCATTGCAGAGCGCCCAGAATACGACCATCCCGCCAACCCCGCACGGCTGTAGGGAAGTGAATTTTTTAAAGATTAATTAATTGCGATTATTACTTCCCCCATTAACCATGGCATACCTCACTTTATCCATGCTCTGTCCATCAAACCACCGAATGTTCACCGCCAAATAGTAAAATACGACCACAAACGGCACTACAAAAAATTTTCTAAATGACGTGTTTAAAATAGGTCTTCGCGTTGCGCCCAAAAGATTGTTTACCAGTTTTACGTTAGCACAAAAAGCGCGGTGAGTTTTTTAAACGAACAAATATTTCGATTTATATTTGCAGTGATGCATTTCAAACAATCCGACCATGTCGGGTTGGATGTTTTGAAATGTTGGATGTTTTGTTCTGTTAAATTATTAAATTTGTTCTACTCACACGTAGGAACCAATGGCAAAAGGTTTGAATCTACATCCAAAGAGTCTTAGAGGACTAGTCTACATGCAAGGGGTCTTAGGGGACTAGAGCTTCCTTTTTCCTCGTTAACATTTTCGCAACTTGAAACTACTACTTTAGTCCTTTTTTATCGAAGTTTTGAGTATCAATAACTTCTGAATTATGTGACTTGATTTAATATTTAATTCTATGACACTTTCTTGTTATAATTGTGACAAAATATGGCTCTAAATTACGTTTGTTTTATTATTTTGATTCAAGCTACGTTTAAACGTCACAAAATTTGCTAAAATACAAATCTATGTCCGTTACATCTACTCAGTATTGAAAACACCGTTGCATTATTTAGTTATAATAGTCGAAACGAGTAAGTCTGTAAGAGCAGAATGTCAACACCCGCCCGATTGCTTAACAAGGACAGTTGGATACCTGCCAGCGCTAAGTCGCCAAACGAGTATTGGGCTTTGTGCACAAGTCACACTCTTCTTGACTGATCATGTCATTCTTGATTTTGTATAAATTCTATGAAGCCCAATGGTGGACGCACCATTTCATTTCATTTCAATATTTATCCTGCTGACTGCAGAAAAGCGATGGAGGCGCTAATATAAAGGGCAAGCAATTACCCCGACCTGTTTCCAAAGATGCCAAAATATTGCTGTCCGCTTAAAATTATTTGGTTTTGTTTTTTAGTTTTATAGAGACGAAATTTAGAACTACTTGCTAAGATAACATAACAGTGAAAGTGCTGTTAAGTGTCTCTCAAGAGCAAAACAGAATGGCGCGAGTAAGTTTTAAACGGAGATCATGTTGATCACAATCACGTCCCTCTAACTATTCGCCCACGCTACAACTCTACCATATTGTTAGAACCAGACACTTGTTTCTTTCTACTATGCACTTCCGCGGTTAAAGCACCTGTTTCAACAGCATCGCGAAACTGTGTTTTAAAGCGCTGGCAGCTTCTATTATCATACAGATGTTGTAAATATTTTCATCAGGAGCAAGAAAGAATTTATTTTGTCGATGCAACATTCGAATTTAAGAACCAAATTGCCAATAAGCCTGTTATACGTTTCTATCGATCCATTACCTCAATAATTTGAAAGTGTCAGAAATGTGTGGTACACTATTTGCCAGCTGCATTTTCCAAAGACAAGTTTTTTTAATGAAAACAGAAACACTGCCATACACTTTAAATCGTGACAAAACTTGTTAATTTCTTTTAAGATATGATTTAGTGATAAAAAGTGATTGGTTATATCAATCAGCTATCCATGTTTTATTGCCAAGCTGAGAGATGCCTTTCTTCCCATCGGCAAACACTTTAGTCTCCAGAAAAAGGTCATAAAATCTTTTGAAACATGCACCACGGCTTAATCATCTTACAGCAGTGAACATGACCACGTCACCATAATCAGCATCAATATCTGAAAATAACTTTTTTAACTTACGATGGTTATAAGTGCATTTGCTCTAATTTAATTTACTGTTGTTGTTACTACTTTCATCACATGAGGTATTTTTTGCATGTTTTGTCACTTTTTCAAAAACTTTTTCTATTACATACAAAACTCAAAAACTATACAAAACCTTCAAAAACACTTTTCACACAGCATTTTTAAAAACTCAGCAACGAGAATTTTTTATGTAAAATGCAGAGATGCAGGCCACACAAGGAATATTATCTTCTACACCACTTGTTAGTGAGTCCTTGTAGTCTTTGATTTGCTCTAAGCATCTGTTGCCATTAAAAACAACTTTGATGGATCCAAATGTGCTTTTTGAAGAGTACGGTAGCGTAAAATTCTAAAAAATATGTCTGCTCTTTTTGTCGAGTTATGAATGAAATGCAAAGTAAGATGTTCTTTAAAAAATCTAAAAGTCTGCCACGACCTCCACATAAACACAGCTATTTACTCTGTATTGGTAAAATCCTGTAAAGTGTCATCTGCGATCGAAAAGTAAACAAAAATTTTTGATTGACGAAGAAGCCGTTCCAGTCGGTCGTTAACTATACATTTAACACGTTGAAATACTGTGCCATTACTAAGCTGTAATTTTTTAGCTTTAAGTTGAATGCTAATAGAACATTCAGCAAACGTAACAATAGCCTGCGTCATAATGGCTAATTTTTTATGACGTCATTGTTATTTCTTTGGATTCGTTGCCACACTTAAGCATATTCGTCTGCAGTGGCGGCTCGTCCATAGGAGCTCAAGACCTGCAGCACCCCCAAATATTCGCGAAGCAGCTGTAAATATTATCAGCATAAAAGGCTTAAAAAATTTGTTTTTAATTTCATTAAAATTTTTTTCAATTTTCTTCACATAAATTTAAGTTAAGTCCAGATTTTAAAGCAAACTTTTTAAATTTTTGAATTGTCAACTCAGATGTTGAACCGTTTTAAATGCAGCTCAAGATCTGAGTTGACAATTCAAAAATTTAAAAAGATAAAGATAAAGATTAAAAAATGTATGAGCTCTTTGCAGTTAAATCATTAAAGTTAGAAGGTGTGCTTAGCAAATATGATAAAAAATTGATAGTTAAACATCAGTGAGTGCCGTAAAGCTCGTGGTTGGTGAGGCACAAATTTTTTAAAGTAATGCTACTACTAATTTCACTTAATAACGAACAAAACAGTGCTCTATTTAAATTTTTTTAAAAAAGACGATTTGAAGCATTCTCTCACATTTAGCTAACTTTTTCCGAGTTAAAAAAACTTTTCTATTTTATCTTTATATCTATCTTGCGGACTCACAGGAGAGTGTCGGAGGCGCTGTACATAGGTAGTCTTATCGAAAGAAAGGCCTCCCGTTTTTAGAGAACATTACGTTTTAGGGACGAAAATCATGAAATCCGTGACAGATTCGCAGTGAAAACCTTTTATTTTTTAGATAAGACTACTTTTAAGGGACTAAAATTAAGAAATTGGATACTGATTTAAAGTGAAGACCTTTTTAGGGACGAATTTTTTTTATTAATAAGCGTCCCGATTTGGCCCTTCGAAAATATGGTATCCCCATACAATAGCCGCAAACAAAATGTTTACACAAAGAAATTTTAACAAAAATTGTGTTTTATTTGAAAAAACGCATATTTACAGCAATGTAAATTTTGATATCTAATATTTGGTCATACAGCCTTTGGCTTGAATGACATTTTTCGATCTCTGAGGCATTGAATCGGCCAACTTTTTAAAATATTCGATGTATATGGTAACCCACAAGTGTTTCAGTATATCTTAAGTTCATTGATATTTGATGATTGAGCTTCTTAGACCTTATTTTTTATCACTTTCCATATATTTTCAATGGGGTTAAGGTCCGAAGAGTTTCTCGGCCACTCTAAAACAGGTAGCCTATATCTCTTTTTTTAACCATTTCGTTACGAGTTTGGTTTTGTGTATTGGGACACCATTTAGCATAAAATGAGTGGGCTGGTGAATGCGCCAAAAAGGCAGCAAGTTATTGTTCAACATTTCAAGATAGTTGAATCCCTTCATTGAACATTTCTGGGAAGGAAATATAATCCTCCTCTACCATGGGTACCATTAAATGCATCGCAAACCATTACACTATCTGAGAGCTTAACTGTCTTAACGGTTAATTGTGGATCATGCCTTGGTGCGTTTTGTGGCCTTCTCACCACTTTATGCTGGCTTTGAGCAAATAAATATAAAAATGCTGCCAAAAATTGACACTTAACCACTGAATTATAAATATACCAAAATTAGATTGAAAGCTTAATGTTGAAAATTTTCTTGGCTTAGATCAGTGGTTCCCAATTTTTTTTATACGGCGGCACACTATTAAGCTATCTAAATTTTCGCTGCACGCCCATTATATTGGTTAATAATAAAAAAGTCTTCACTTAAAATCTGTCTATGATCTCTCAATTTTTTTCCCAAAATCATGGCTACTTTGCACTTATAAACCAAAATATTGAGCCAAAAAAAGCCAAAAAGCCAAAATAATTTTTAATACCTCAAGGGCATCGCTTCGCGGCACACCAGTGTACCAGTACTTGTTGCGGCACACCAGTGTACCAGTACTTGTTGCGGCACACCAGTGTACCAGTACTTGTTGCGGCACACTAGTGTGTCGCTGCACAGCGGTTGGGAACCACTGGCTTAGATACTAAATCATCTTCCATTTCTACAACCTAATATAAATTTATCGCTTTGCTGTTGCACAATGCGTGCATTCCGACTTACTGAGAACAAACCGATTTATCTTGTTTTAGCAAATGTCGGGAGTAAGAAAAACTTTTTTTCTCTGCGAGCTCACAATTGCGGCATGCCTTAAATCTCTCTCATTTCAACTAATATTTTCACCAAAAGAGAAAAAAGTGCTACATTGTTTTACTTTTGTTTCCTTTTATTTGAAGGAAAGCTAATCTTGAAGCTGCCTCACTAGCGTGTATAAGCGATTTTGTTGACAAGAACGCTTGCCGAAATGATTGAAGCGCTGAAAATACAACGATCAAACGGTTAAAAATTAGGGTTAAAAAGCCAAACTAATTAAACTACTACAAGTACAGTATAATTTTTTTTTTTAACTAATAGCAAGTTGCTTCTATTTTGCAAAAACTATAACTTCAATATTTTATTTCTGCTTTATTTGATTTCCACAGGTGAGGCACTGCCTTATTTGCCTCTTCCGACGGCACGTCCCTGTTAGACATAGTATCAAAAAATTAAGATAACTCATTAAAAGAAGAAATAATGTAGCATAAAATTATTGTAAACAGTTGTAAACAATAGCAATTAATGGCCAACATTTTATTATTGATAACGGCCAAGTTTTATTAAAAAAAAGCTGAGCTTTTTTGACTTACATAAGTCCTTATTACAGCATATAAATTAACAAAATTTGTTAATAGATTATAAAACGATAATTACACACAATTAAACTACAATATATATATTAGTTTAATAAAATGACTACAATCTAATCATATTTATCTTTGTTATGTTAATAATAGTAATAATAATAATAACGTATTTATTTTCCCTTTAACATGTAATAACAAATAGATCTTAACTAACTATTAGTTTTAAATTAGATTACGATGGCTGAAATTTTGTCACCATTTAATAGTAATAAACGTTATTGAAGTAGCTACATAATTGTCTTTTTAAAGTTAATTGCTTTATACTTGCATGTATTTATCGTAATTTTATTTGAAAGATAAGTTTAATTGATGCTGAAGTTATAGTGTTCAACTTAGTTTACAGATGGAAAGATTTATTTTAAATAACCTTCTTATTAGCTCTTTTTGATCTAACTAAAACAAAAACTATGTTTTTAAAATGGTTTACAAATGTGCTGCCAGCCTTTCAAGTTCCCAACAATTGCATACCTGATTACTATAAAAGAAAAAAGATTTAACATTACATTACATTTCTTTTTTTTAAAAAGATAAACAACTTTTTAGTAATCAAGGTCAAAAGAATAGCCAGAAAAAACTTCCACCCTTTCCAAACACTCCTTTATTTAATTTTAAACCAGACAATTTTGTTGATACTTAACCGGACTCAAAACATAGATGGAAAAAAAAAGAAACTGAGCAGCTGTGTCATATACGACTGAAACCTGGTGCTGTTCTTCCATCTTTAAACATTATTTAACCAATTGCATTAACAAAAATGTGTTTTCAAAAAATCTTTTAAAAAATGAGGTTTGATGATCAATCAGCAATGCAGCATTTAGAGTTAGCAATTTAAAAAATTTTGATAATGTTAGGAAAACTTTCAAGCACAGTTTTGTCTCCATGATGCTTTCAAACTTCTTTGTAATCAACAAAGAATCTTTTCTAATCTGTATTGAACTTACTTAGCTATAAGTTGCAATTGATGTTAAATAAAAATCTTGGAAATTTACTTTCAAGTTATTTTTTAAATACCATCAGTAGGTCAATTATGCTTATAAATTTTGTGGCAATGAATTGGTTTCTAGATTTCTAACAACTTTTAGTTTCAAAAATCAATTAAATTGTTTGCTGAAAGTTTATCAAACTTAAGATACAACCGTGTTATGATCTTTCAATTTGGTTATGCTACAGAATATTCAAAGGTAAGCTATATTAAAAAATTATGCTTTGTGTACCAATTTGATTTAAGTTGCAAACATTGAAAACTACAATTGAAATTTTTAAGAAATTCAATTTTGGTAAACCATCTATAGATAGGCTACAAGTCTTGTCTGCATGTCCTGTATAGGCATAGTTTTTTAAGATTTTTAATCTGGTCGTTTATCGGCAGCGTGGTCGAGTGGTTAAAGCGCAGTGCTTATGATCAACAAAATTTCGGTTCCAAACCCACTCGCGCCATTCTGTTGTGTCCTTGGGAAAGACACTTTCCCCTGCTTGGTGGTCTTAGCAAGCAGTTCTAAATTTCAATCGTATCTCTATTAAATTAGAAGCAGACAGTAATATTTTGGCATCTCCGGAAGCAGGTCGGTGTAATTGCTTACCCTATGCATTAGCGCCTACGTCGCTTTCCTGCGAATCAGGAGGATAAATATAGAGATAAAATAAAAATAAAAATAAACCTTCATATCTAATCAAGTATATATACCTGACCTGTAGTTTATGATTTGGACTTTCAGTGCTGTAGTTTGCATTATTTTATGGAGTTAGTATATTTTTGACTGATCAATGTGTTTTATTTATTTTAGATATTGGCATACTGACTTGCTGACGCTCAATTGTGAGAAGATTGACCAGTTGCAAAAAACAGAAGACATGAATAAAAGTTCTCGCTATAATTATCTACTCACTTTGGATGTGGACGTAATAATAATATGCAAGCATGCAAGTGAATTATTGTTGTAACGCTAGTCACCCAAAAGTGCCTGGTTCACAGTTACTAATTGGATTGCTACCACTTGATATTTAGCATAGACAGAGGTGGATATCTCGAGACATTGAGACGTCTGGAGACACGTTTTTCAATGTCTCGGTATGGTGACCCCAAAGTCTGGTCTCGGTCTCGATCTCGGACCACTGCGTCTCGACTCCAGATGGAGACATTGCAGCGATGTGAGCAAAGTTCACATGTGTCGTAAATATGTCATGATTTTTGGTAGAAATTGGTTGTTTGTACATTTTTTTAGGCATTTGGGCTTCATGGCCCTGTTTAAATTTGCCATTAGTCACGGTAGAATTGAACCATGGCAATTTTTATGCATGGCAATCAAGAATCCTGGACACTGCATAAGGTGCCCGAGAAATTATAAACCTGTTTTATCAATATTTAAACGTCTTGCATTTTATATTTTTGCGAAAAAATTTGGTATCTTAAAATGCGACTACCGGTATATCACGATGTTTTTAATTGTAGATAATATTGTTCTACGACATTATGATAGATTGATTGTGTGAGCATTAGGCAATTGACATGATTGCGGTTCAAAGCCTACTCGCTTGGTTCTGTTGTGTCCTTGTGGAAAGATACTTTATGGCACTGCTTCTTGCTTTAAATTTAACTCATATTACAAAATAAAAATTAAAAATATACGTAGGCTATACAGGGTGTCCCAGAAGTCACGCACCATGTAAATTTTTTAAATTACATATGAATAACAATTTTATTAATAATAATCATAAGAGATGCTCAAATTGTTCACCTTCTGCATTGATACATGCATCAATTCTCTTTATAAAACTGTTTTTTACTCTGTTGATGGTTTTAGTATTGATCATTTGACATTCAGTTGTTATCGCATCTTGGAAACGTTAATTATACGGATGACAGTAGTATGGCTCAATGGCTTTTCCCGCTCAGGATGGATATGGTTAAATTCTTCAGCTACAGAGCGGTATGTTGCTTCATCTTTTGCAAACATAAAAACCAATTTAACTCTTTCCTGTATAGTGACACTTTACGGCACTTTCCATTCTGTTGTGTCCTTGGGAAAGACACTTTACGGCACTTTCCCCTGCTTGGTGGTCTTGGCAAGCAGTTCTAAATTACAGTAATATCTCTACTAAATTACTAACGGACAGCAATATCTTGACATCTCCGGAAGCAGGTCGGGGTAATTGCCTACCCTATGTATAGCGCCTCCGTCGCTTTCCTGCGAGTCAGGAGGATAAATATAGAGATAAAAATAAAAAATAAAAAAAAGTTAGTTTTTCACCCGTACCTGGAACATAAAAAATAAATTATTAAATTTACATGGAGCGCAACTTCTGGGACATTCTGTATATCGAGTTATAGAATAGATGGCACCAAAAAGTACCATTTGTGGTATTGTACATCACGCAAGCCGAACCCGAGACCATAGTTTTGAATTTTAAACTCTCATTAGAAACAGTCTGCTTATTCAGGTTTTACCGCTTATGAGTGCAGCAATGCATCTGATAGAAGCCTACAAATCTTAGATTTTTTCTTTATACATGACCAGCTCTGAGACAATACTTGGGTGTAGTTGGTAAAAAACTTTTAGTTTGCAACGTTTAGCTGGCTTGATGCCTGAAAGAATTGGTAAGTGGTCTGTTAAAGTGGGACGCAGGCATCAAAATGTTTAAGGCCTTATTCAAGACACTATTTACAAGGCGAGCATGTGCGCTTCAAAGTACTCAGCTGCAAGTAGACCAAATATAGGACAACAGGTTGACGTGGGAAGATATTTTTTGCGCAAAGCCACAAGATTGTGACGAAATGTGAGCAATTTTTTAGCTTTACCCTAAATATGTAGGGATCGAACAGAATGGTATAAGTTTATTTTGTTCTAAACTTTTAGCTCAGATTCGGTTTCTCGCTTAGTAAAATGAAAAGCTACCGTCATCGTCTTTGAGTGACTGAGTTTCATTTTTCAAGTTTGGAGAGAGTGAAAGAGTGAATATATCTTGAAGTTCTTCCAGTTTCGAGAAAATTGCAACAATACAAGATACTCCGCATAGGCGAGCTTTTTGAAGATTATTGAAGCCAAATAGTATGTATAGAGAATAAAAGAGAAATGAGCTCAGACCGATTTCTAAGGAACGCCTTTTCTCAGACATCTAAGCTTACTTTGCTTGTTACCAGTAGCAAGGGTAAAATTTGGTTTTGGGCAAGTTCGATCATTTTAACCATGTACTTATCAAAAAAAAACTCAGCAGCTTACTGGTAAGACCACAATGCCAGGCAGTGATAATAAGCATCTGTCAGAGCGAGATAACAATACCGTCCTTCTTCTTAACTTCAAAAGGATTCTCGATGTCTCCTGTATTAAATAACAGAACGAATTGATCTACGGTTGACTTCCGCGTCGAAGTCCAGCTTGCTTCCTTGAAAGAATCGAATAAATAATTGGCTTTGCTCGACGCCGCCCTATAGTTAGGTCACTTAAAAATCATTTAGGGCAAAGAGAGGAGAGATAGCGGGTGATAGCTTTTGGAGTTCTCTACAGGTTTTATTGGTTTTGAAATCACGACTAGAGATTTAGAAAATTTTGAATGGACGCAAACAAAAAAAAGAAAGTTACGTGACTAGGAATTAAAAATAACTCCTGTATTGGTAACAGCACATAGAATCAGGGCCCGGAGTTTTAGATGTATCTGGTCTTAAGTATTACAGGAGAGCGGAAAATTCTCTGTATAAAAATATAATTTTTACAGATGGTTCTGGTGCTGATGCCTTCTAAAATTTAAACACCTTTTGGAAAAGAAGTCAAGTTGACTTGCAGTCAACAACCTCATGTTTCCCGTTTCTGAACGATGAGGGGAGTATTGTGGCCTACCAATGAGATTATTTTAACATACTCCATGCTTTTTGACGAGAGTGTAAAAGTGGATGCTCTCATCAAAACCATCTATCTCTCAAATTTCAGCAAAGCCGTAGCAACCAAAATCGAGTCGTGTTTTATTTCAAGGCACTGCAGTGAAGTTCCATAAAGAGTTTCACACTCTGCATACAATTGTTCCGGTGATCGCGTTCAAATAGTCTTTTTGGCTCTTTTTAGATGGCGTTAAAAAAGTCCTGGCAAGTCGCTCTCACATTAATTGAATTCAAAACCAACAAAATCTTTTCGAATTTGTGCGTTACAGCAATGTCTCCCATTCGACACTGCAAAAATTCCATGGTTTAACTGGCATCCTAGCACTGCCAAACAAAAACTTGGTAACTTAATAATGTAAGCCTAATAGAAGAAGGTCAATGTTTTAACATGAGAAACTTTTTTGTAATTTATTTTGATGATTTTTGATGTGGAAAGGAGTACATATATTATATGTCTTTATTGTTTAAACCATGGTTGTGGAGTCGGAGAAAATATTTTTCAACTTCGCCAATTCAATGTTTTCCCATTACGACTCCACGAGGTGTAATAATGTGACTCCAACTTCAGCACATGTAAAAAAGATGTTCAACTCCACCTTAAAATATGTAGCTATGGCAACTTCAACTCAACAATATAGTTATAAGCAGGGTTGTGAAGTTGGAGTCCCGGAGTCGCATGTTTTAGATCCGAGTGGGAGTACTTTCTTTAGATTTGATAACGTCGAAGTCGCGAGTAGAAGTTGTTTTTTGATTTGGTGGAGTTGGGGAATAGGAGTTTTTATTGTGTTTGTAGACTTCGATTAACACTGAATTATTTTACATTTTCTCTGTATCTTCATCCTTCTGACTCGAGGAAAGCGATGGAGGCGCTATAGACAGGGCAAATAATTACCTCGACGTACTTCAGAAATGCCAAGATATTGCTGTCCGATAGAAAAATTTTACTTCATTTTTTAGTTTTAGGGAGATATAACTGAAATTTAGAACTGCTTGCCAAGACCACCAAGTCTTGAACCGAGACCATGTCGATCACAATCACGGTGCTTTAATGCGCTTTAACAACTCGCCCAAGGTTGTCCTCAAAGGCTTCAGCATATTTAAAAAACTACTTCGACTCCACCCAAAAATATGCGGCTCTGACATCCGACTCCAACTTCACACCCCTGCCTTAAACTAAAACAACTTATGTAAAGTCTCGTGTCTCGTCTCGGTCTCGGTTTTGTTATTCCAAAGTCTCGTCTCGTCTTGGTCTCGCTACCCCAAAATATCATCTCGTTTCAGTCCCGAAGCACCGAGTCTCGACTCCACCTCTGAGCGTAGACAAAAAAGTTCTAATTAAGTTGTGATTGTATGAATATTTTGCAAGTGTCGATATTACAAAATAAAAATAATGCTAAAATTTGTGCAACCTAATTGAAAATTTTATTTGTTATTGCGGTAATTCATTATGATTGTTTTAAAATTTCTTAAAACAGCACTATGTGCTTTTGTTATGTTGAATAAAGTATATATCATTTGAAAGCCTATTCTTTACCTTATTAAGTCATGAGTAGCAATGCTTGTTTTAATTTTTTGTATTTTCGGTAGAGGCCAAAACGTTCGTTGCCTTAATTTATTGGCACCCTGTAGAACAACGAGTAAAGTTTACGAAAAATTGTAGCACTTTTACAAAATTATCTGAAGTCATCCACCCAAATTTATGCGCTAATGCCATTGGGCCTGATGGAAGGTTTACAAGTATTCTGGAGGGATTTTCTCTGACACGAGGAAAGACCCATATCGGAGGCAAAGCTAATCCGCTTGCTCCTATAATGCCAACCTGTGTGATCATTTCTCCTCTCTCTCTGTAGGTAACTTGTCTAACTTGATGAGCACCTTTTTCCGCAAGTACTTTTTGCATTTTTGCCACTGTGGTTACTCCAGTCTAAAAATATCGTTTTAATTTTAATTAACCCACCTTTTCATTAAGTTAAATCATAAAGCATACAGGCTATTAATTTTGTTTATTACCTCATCCAAATTGAATATTTCAGAAGCATTAAAGCCATAGCGTCGGCAAACATCTGCCACTTTTTGAAAAAAAGTACTTACAGTAAAGCGATTAAAACTGGACATTCTTGCAAGGCTTGTAGATTCCGGTGTGCGTAAACTTATGTTTGTATTGCGTTATAAAAAAGAATGTAACCAATCATAGCCAGCCATTTCATTTTGAGTCCATGATGTGGGCATTGAAATTTTATTTTTGAGAGCGTATTGATAAGCTAATCGTCTCACTGTAACAGATGTTAATCCATAAAAAAGTTTAGAGCAAGTGAGTATATAGAACACAACAATAGCTCCATTTCGTCATCGAATATTTGCCGATTTCTTTGTCCTCTTAAAATTGCATGAGTCTTTTTCGGCCCTGTATCTTCTGACATAATCGCTTAGTGTAGACTTTTTGATATTGTGATGAGTTGCTGCTTCTTTGATAGATGTGTTTTTTTCAACAACTAATTTTACTGCAGCTTCAACTGTACTTGCATTAAAATTAGCATTAATATACTTTATATTTTTGTAAGTTCTAACCATTTTTGGATCTACATAAAACAATTTTAATTTGAAATTTAGTTGGGGCTATTTCGGACATAAAAATATTTTTGTCCGAAATAGCCTCAACAACCACGTGCAAAAGAAAATGGCGGTCAATGGCAGCAAGGTTAAGTTTTAGCAAATTTTTTTTTGCTTAATCTGTTTTAGTAGCTCTCCTCTATATTTCCAACTATTTAACTAAACTTAAACTGCAACAATAAAAGCGATAAACCTTACGTTCTAATGAAAGACATTTTAACTATTTGTCCAAAAATTAAAAAATCAAAAATTACTCTGTCTTGCAGCTGCATTCCACGTTCTAACAAGATTGCAACTCACTGACAAATGTTCAAAGATAACATTATGGCAGGTGGTTGTGAGAAAATCAAACCGGAAGTGCCTTGTCCGAGGTAACCCCGTGTCCGAAATAACCCCAGTTTCCCCTATCACACCCACGCATTTTAAATTTTTGGTGATCCAATAGAATTAATTTTTCGAAGCCTGACTGCGGAGGTTTGTAGACGAGTTATTACTTTTGGTTTTTGCAACTCACTGACAAATGTTCAAAGATAACATTATGGCACGTGGTTGTGAGAAAATCAAACCGGAAGTGCCTTGTCCGAAATAACCCGTTTCCCCTATCACACAAACGCATTTTAAATTTTTGGTGATCCAATAGAATTAATTTTTCGAAGCCTAACTGCGGAGGTTTGTAGACGAGTTATTACTTTTGGTCCCGCAGAAACAGAAGAAACTAGTGTTATTCTTAAGGCAATCACTGATTTACTGTAGATGTTAAACAGTCGCTTTGACTAGAAAATTTAAAAAAAGACGTGACTTTCTTGTGTTCTTGAAAAGACACTTTCTGGCACTTTTCTTGCTTGACGATCTTGTTAGCAAGCACTACAAAATCTCAGACACATATATCTCTAAATAAAAATCTAAATCAAAATAAACGTCAACCAGACAACAATTAAAATGCTACTACTACTACCTTCAGGTACCTTGGCATCTCCGGAAAAAAGTTGAGGTAATCGCTTGACGGTTTTTCTAACTATAGGGTTTTCCTGAGAGTTAGGAGTGTAAAATCAGAGATGAAAATAAAATAGATAAATTCTACTATAAAATATCCTGGCTAAGTTACAGCTGAATTCCAAACATTAATTTGTTAAAAAGTTACCGACTTAAATACAAGTTATTTTACTCAGATGCTCAAGTAATTGTTGGTATGAAAGAATATTGAATAATTTGGCGATTTCAAATAATTAGCGCTGGCACCATAGTTGAATAGGATTCTGAAGTGGCCCCCAAGAGTGAAGAACTTGGAAAATATTTACAAATGTGCTGCCACCATAGGCATACCTGATTCGTTTAAATGAAAAAATATTTTAATAGTATATTTAATAAATTCTCTAATATTACATCTTTATAAAAAAATAAACTTTTTAGCAATCCAGATAAAAAAATTGCCAGAAAAGCTCCCACAATCTCCAAACACTCCTTCACTTAATACAATTTTGTTAATACTTCACCTGAATCAAAACATAGATGAAAAAGAGAAACTGAGCAATTTTTTCATAAATGACCACAACCTGGTGCTGTTCCTTCTATTTTTAAAAATAATTTATCAAATTGATTTAAGCGTTCCTTCCCCCGACCATCAACCGGTTTGCAAGGGACGGTTGCTGAGAAATCGATTCGAATCTACCTATGGCTGAACTAGATAAGAACGGTAGGATTTTATGAAGTAATACACACTTCTAATATAGATCTGATTGCTTAATGTGACATTATTTTATTATAAAACGAAGAACAACTTTGTGGCACGAATTGCAATAAATGACAAGTGGTTGCTCTCCCGGAAAAAAAGACAATAAGTTTTCGTATGCAGCTGAGTGCGACGGCGACAAGGCAATTTTACTCCTTCATCTCTCCTTCTTCATCGTCCTCCTCCGCGCCTTTAATGTAAAGAACGTTGTTGCACCTGAAAACAACGCTGTTCATAACAACCAGAGCCAGAGACATTTTTAACATCAATAAAATTTATTTTCAGCTACAGTCAGGAAAAATCCAAGTTACTTTTGCTGATCAAACTTAAACAAATCTTCAATAGATCTTGTGATGATCACCTTAACTTTCCACTATTTTAAACAAACAATCTTAAATTTATCGATACCAAAACATGAAATTATATTTTTACGTGGCAACACAGTAACTTCTCGACAAACGAGGATAATTCATTTCCAGATCGAGGTCGTATCTTGAGCCATTGGCAGTGATGGCTTTAGTACGGTGCGAGGGGTGCAGCCGCATCGGACCCCCTTTAAAAACGTCAAAAAGTATCCTCCCTAAGCAAAATTTGGTCTATTTTTTCATAGCAGCACCATGACGGAGGCACTCCTAAAATGATGACCTTTTTATTTTGAGATCACTTTGTTTCGGAAAAAAATTTATTTTAAGCTTACCTTAAATTTTTAGAAAACTTTTTCTTGAAAAAAGTGAAATGTAAAAAAAAGTAGTTAAATTATAGGAGATAGTTTAGGCGAAAAGGAGATAATTTCGGACAAAAATTATTGTGCTCATTTTTTTCACTTAACAGATGCGGAAAAACAAGTAGATTATCAAATTGTTGAATTGCTATGCACAGATTTAGATGTTTCTTTTAATTATTAAGAATTAAAAAGTTTTAAACAAATTACAAACTCCTAAAAATTTGAAAGAAATTTATGAAATTTAATTGTTTAAAAAAAAATTCTATGTAGGTCAGCAAAGTAATTTTAAATGATTTATTGCGATTAGGCAACAACTACAATGTATACTGGTTAAAAAAAATATTAAAAATCTATTGAGTTTACACTGAAAAGAAATAGTTCCTACATGACTTTATAAAACACAATACTAAGTTTGATGTGCCAACCACAGTTAACTAACAAAAATCAGAGAACAAGCCTGCACTTCCATGGTAGCATATGTGAAACGAGCAATTACAGTCAAGTCGTTCAACAAGCAAGTGTTGACAAATATGTTTTATCCTAGTTGGTCTCATTAAAGTACTTAACCTTAATTTGACTCAAGCTGAGTAACTTTATAAATTAAATAGTCAGCACAATTTTCATTTTGCAGGTTTTAGACTACTAAAAGTCAGTTATGGGCTTAAATATTGGGTAAAAGTATACAATAAAAACAAAATGTGCCCAGCTTCTGTGGGCACAATTTATGGGCGCCAGAATTTCTTAAAACTAAAGGATATTGTTAAACTTGAGATTGCCAAAACAATGTTTCGCTTTAATAAAAGTTCAGCAAGGAATGAGTCCCAAACTATTATAAGTATAACCCAAAAACACAATTATAAAACAAGACTGGTAGCCAAACCAAATTCTTTAACCTAGAAAAAGAATAGAGTTGGATAAAAAAAAATTTTTTTTATTAGTCAATATCAAATAAACTGCTACAATAATTTGATGAAATCAGCACGCCCATGAAAAGTTCTTTCATAACAACTAAAATTGCTATTAATTTATTATTTTTCTAAAGATACTGTGTGCTTTGTAAGTGTACTGTTGTGTTTTATTAGTGCAAAATTACCTTGTTTGTGTCCCACTATTTAGAGGGAGGCAGTTGACTGGAACACCATATGGTCATTTTGCTGCCTTCCTGTGTTTTGGAAAATATATTTGCTACATAAACTGCTTGTCAAGATTACCAAGCAGGAGAAAGTGCCATAAAGTGTCTTTTCCAAGGACACAACAGAATGGTACGAGTATGTTTTGAACTGAGACCAAGTTAATCACAATCACGGCAGTTTAACCACTCGGCCACACTGTATGTGTTCTGTTAAATGTCTATGCACAAATAAACTACTATTGTTACTAAAGCCATACCTGATTAAAATTTCACCCAAATGGCCAGATAATGCACCTTCAATATATTCTTCTGTATTGGCTAGCTGCATATTCATATATCCATCTACTGACACCAAGTATCCTTTGTATTCCATTCCCCATTTCAATTTTACAAGTACTGGTTTACCAGTCAATCCATTTAAAAAAGGTTTTGGATTCATAGGTAGAGTCTGTAAATGTAAATTATAACATTACACCAAACAATTTACTTACAAGTTGAATCAATTCCCTGTTTTTCAACTTAATTTAAGTTGTTCTTTTTTTTTTATAAAAAAGCTTTTTTAGATTATCATAGCATTTAATCATCAAACAGCAAATAGAAGTAATAATTTAGAAAAATCTACATACTGTAAATGCAACCTGCTGACTAATAATAACTGTGTTTGTTCACCTAAAGTTGATACATCATGTAGACTTTCTGTGGCTTTCTTTACAACTAAAGTTAATGTATTTTTGCTTTCTTGTTAGTTATAATTTTTAGTTTTTAAATGATACTTGAACTGGTGAGGCTTTTTTTAAAAATATAGTTACTGCAATCTGAAATAAATACAAGGGGCATTCAGAAGTAATGCAACTGATTTAATTTCTTGCAGCATTTATTTAACTAACATCTGATTCTTTTAAAGATTATAGATTGGCAATTAAGGTTTACAGATTTTGTAAAATAAGGATTTAAATTACTACAATCTGCAATTCAAATTTTAAGCAATCCCTCTATGTCTTCTTCGTTTCAAGGTAAAACTGGCATGATTTCCCCAAAGCAATCTTGGCAGAAGCAAAGAGTTGTTATTGAATTTCTAGTGTCGAAGGGAGAAGCAGCTCAGAACATAAGCAGAAGGCTAAAGCAAGTGTATATTGACAGTGTGATAGACTACAGCACAGTGACAAGGTGGGTGAAGCAAATCAATGATGGACAGAAAGAACCTGCTGAAAGCGATCTTTATGATAGGTCAATAAGTGGTAAGCCATCTTTTGCTCACAGTTCTGCTAGCATTGATCGGGCAGATGCATTGATTAAGGAAAACAGACGCATCACTATTGATGAGCTTGCTGAGTCATTAGGAGTAAGTGCAGGGAGTGCTGTAAAGATCATGGATACCCTGAGTTATTCAAAAGCATGTGCAAGGTTGGTCCCAAGGCAGCTCACAGAGGCTCATAAACAATCCCGCCTAAAAGCTTGTTTCAAACTTCTGGAGTATTGCAGTGAATAGTGACCGGAGATGAGACATGGGTTCACCACTTCAAACCGGAGTCAAAGAGAGCATCAATGGAGCAGTGCCATCTCACCTAACCATGCTCAAAGAAGTTCAAATCTCAGCAATCTTTAGGAAAGTAATGGTGACTGTGTTCTGGGATAGTGTTGGTGTGATAATGGTAGACTTCATGTCCATAGGAGCAACAATCAATTCAGATGTTTACATCGATACATTAAAAAAGTTGAAAGCAAGAATACGAAGAGTTCCATCTGCTTTGGAAATGTCTAAGGTTTTATTGCAACACAACAATGCTAGGCCTCACACTAGCCTCAAAACCCGTGAAATTGTTAGCTCCTTTGGCTGGACAACAATTTTACATCCCCCCTATTTTCCAGACCTGGCACCATCTGACTTCCATTTGTTTGGGTCCCTCAAAGAAAGTTTGAGGGGGTGATATTTTTCCAGTGATGAAGAGGTCAAAACTGCTGTTAGAAAGTGGCTAAAAACGCAGCCTGTACAATTTTACAATGAAGAAACTTATGCACTCATTAAAAGGTGGTTTGGAAAGTGGGAGATTAGATCAAGAAGTAACTATGAAATGCTCATGCTATATACTTTTTTGCCATGCACAATTTGTGTACTTTTAAAACTCATTGTCATAAAAGGAAACCTGGTTGCATTACTTTTTGAACGCCCCTCATATATCATTATTATTATTATTAATTTCAAGTCTAATGTCACAGAACACATTTGACTCATAGACAATATTTTGAATGATGCCTTTTGCATTGTTACTGGAATTGTGTATCCCACATGAACAAACCACTAATTAATTCTTTTAAGTGTATCCCATACTTTCTATGGCTAACTGTGGCACTCTTGAACACTGGCCATATGCTGCATAAAATATTAAGTTTTCAGATGCCACCCAGGTGAGACTGGGATTTAGATGTTTATTTAGACCAGCTGGACAGAAATTATCAAACAATCTAGCAAAACTAAGTATTGTCCTGCTCAGTAGGTAAATCATACTGTAGATCAGTGTTTCTAACCTTTTTCTTTGCTAGCATCTCTTTGAAATTAGCAACCAATTTTTGCACCCCTTTTAGAATTGGTTAAATATAATCACAGTTATTAAAATTTTAAACAAGTAACTGACCACATAATAACACAATACTGAAATGTGAGCTGGTTTTGCATGAGCAAAAAAGTAAACTACTTTAATACATTACACATTTAGTGGGTCTCAGTGACATTTTTGCTGTTGCCTCAGTGACATAGACCTAACTTGACTTGAAGCTAACTCCACATCATTGCTGCCAGCATTTGATTTGTGCAATACAACAGTCTAAGGCAGTGGTTCTCAAACGGTGTGCCCGGGCGCACTGGTGCGCCCCAGAGGTTGTCTAGGTGTGCCCAGCAGCATTCCTAAAAAGGTATCCTAATATGAAAAACAAAAAGAATAGTTACCATATTAGATCAATTTTCTTATCTGCTCCTTCCGTTTAACAGCATTATTACGATAATTTCAGGCACGGTCGCAGACATTCGGTAAAACTTGTATTTCTATTGTTGCTCACAATAGCAATTGTCTATGTGTGTTTTTTACTGTTGGAGTAGATTCAGAATGTAATTGTAAAGCAGAAAGAAATTGCTAGTTGCTGAGTTAGTGTTCATAGAAAAGGTGGTAGAGGTGTTAATAGTAGTGTACTGTAGGCAGTCATTAATGAAGTATAGTTGTAAATAAACGTAATGTGGATTTTATCAGTTAAGAATAATTTTCATTGATGTAAATATCTTTTTTTTTAGAAAAATTTACTCTTACATATGGATAAGTTTCTTAAGAGAAAGCGTGACATTGATGAAGTTGACGCCAAAAGTGACCAAAATTTAAGCGTAAAAAAATGTACTAGTAAGAAAGCAAAACCACGACCGACTCGTAAATACGATGATAGCTATCTAAGTTTTGGGTTTTCCTGGATCGGAAGTCATGATAATCCTTTGCCTGTATGTTTAGTTTGCGGAATGAAGATGGCCAATGAATCAATGGTCCCTAGTAAACTTGCTAAACATTTTAAAAATAAACACTCTAATCTACAAGATAAACCCACAAGCTATTTTCAGAGAATGTCTGAGCAACAACAAAAAACAGCAAGTTCCTTTAAGAGTATAGTGACTGTTTCTGATAAAGCTCAAATTGCTTCTTACCAAGTCTCTGAACTGATTGCTCAAAATATGAAAGCTCATACTTTAGGTGAGTCAATTATTTTGCCTGCTTGCAAAAAGATTGTCAGTACGATGTTAGGAAACAAAGCAGCATTAAAAATAAGCAAGATACCTCTGTCCGACGACACTGTTCGCAGGCGTATTCTGGAAATGTCTTCTGATATTGAGAAAAATGTAAGTGGTAATAAACTCCAGTCTTTAGATTTTGCTCTGCAAGTTGATGAGTCTACGGACATTACCAACCAGGCACAACTCATAGCATTCGTTCGTTTTATTAACGAAAACGAAATAGCAAAACAGTTTCTTTTTTGCAAAGAATTAAGTGTGACTACTAAAGGTGAGGACGTTTTTAACATTCTGAATGACTACCTTGATAAGTGGCAGTTATCGTGGAAATCGTGTGTAGGCATTTGCACAGATGGAGCACCTTCTATGGTAGGTTGTATCAAGGGACTTGTATCTTTTATAAAGAAGAAAAACGAGAATGTTATTGTAACTCACTGCTTTCTGCAGAGAGGCCTTGATGTCAAAAACCTTAGGAGAGAATTTAAGAGAGGTCTTAGATGAAGTTGTTAAGATGGTAAACTTTATAAAAGTAAGACCTGCAAAATCGCGGCTATTTGAAAAAATCTGTACCAATATGGATTCTCAACACAAACGATTACTTTTACATACCGATGTGAGGTGGCTATCAAGAGGCAAAGTGCTTACTCGTGTACACGAGTTACAACAAGAACTTCTTGCATTTTTTGAAGCAATGAAGCAATCACATTTTTGTGACCTCCTGCAGTGTAAATTTTGGATTGCTAAATTACAATATTTGGCAGATATTTTTCAGCATCTCAATATTTTGAACACCAGTATGCAAGGGAAAGGGGAAAACGTTCTTACATCCACTGACAAGATAAAAGCGTTTCAGAAAAAATTACACGTTTGGAAAAGTACAGCGATTAAAGGTAGTTTAGAAATGTTCCCATTGGTAACTAATACTTGCAAAACTGAAATCCTTCCACTTGTAGTTGAACATTTATCAACTTTAGAAGAAAAAATGAATTTTTACTTTCCATCACTTAACACTGCGCAATATGACTGGATTAGAAATCCTTTTTTAGAAAGTACCTCTGAATATAGTTTAACACTGACAGAAGAAGAAGAACTGGCAGCTGTGTCCACAGATCGTGGATTGATGATGAAATACAAAGAGTGGTCTCTTGAAGCTTTTTGGATTTCTATCAGAAAAGAACATGTCGCGATATCTAAAAAAGCACTGACTGTTTTATTGCAATTTTCAACGTCATATTTATGTGAACTTGGCTTTTCTACCCTTGCCACAATTAAGTGTAAAAAGAGAGGAACTCTGCAATGCATCGATGAGGAAATGAGAGTTTGCCTCTCAAACATAAGACCGAACATTGAGAAAATCTCACGGGCTCATCAAGCACATGTTTCCCATTAACAAAAAGATAATTTCGTTATTTTTAAGTGGTATGTATTTGACTTAATTATGACATTCTGGTGCATTTTTATATAAAGTGTGCCCAGAATTATTTGTAGTATCGTAAGTGCGCCCAGACTGTAAAAAGTTTGAGAACCACTGGTCTAAGGAAATAAAAGAATAAACTTTTTGTCCCTGTCATGTTTGTGTGGAACAAATTACATTTTGTACATCAAGTCTGTATGACTAGAAAGTCAAATGTTTATCAAACTAGTTTAATATTAAACTTTCCACATTTATCTGTGTTGCATAACATTTCATAACATAACTTTTTCACTAGTTATAACATTAACAAATGTTTTCATAACTGTGAAAAGGAACATTTTAACAATTTATTTATAAAGACTTAATTAACCTCTTCCTGAATTTTTTTTTTTTTAAATTCTTGTCAAAATGGAACTAATTTTAATACTAAAGTACACAAAAAGCCAATGTAAAAAATATGCAACAAATGTATTTTGAAGTTAATAACTGAGTACAATGCAGATAAAATAGAGCCTCTCATTAACTTGGAGATATATGTACAAGTGATAATTATAGGTTTCAATTAATTTGATACCATATAAGAATATGAGTACACAGAAATATATACTTATATACATTCAAGTGATGCCATTACTGTAAGAAAGAATGGTACTCACATTTATTTGGTGTGACATTTTTTTGAAGCTTGGGACAATGCAGAGACTTACTAGGCATATCTTGCATTGGTATCTTGTTTCTTTGTGTATTTTCTGTCTATTTCTGTCTCATTTCAGAGTGCACATAAAGCATCATTGGCTTGGAGATTTTTTCTTTTCTGTATGAGAGATTTCCATAAGAAAAAGACCTAGAGAGTATCGTGTAGGATGATGAGGTGATGGTCTGCCAGGTTTTTCAGCTAGACACTGTGGAGTATATTTTTCTATTGCTTATCTTACTACTTGCATTCTATTGGGTTGGCAACTAAGTTCCTGCAGTTTTTTTTAATTTACATTTTTTAAGGTTTAATAAAAGCAAAAAGAAGGCGTTGCAAATGCATTTATTTCAACTTGACATTCCATTTTGATGATCAGAAAATAAATAAAAAATTCTTAACCCTTTATGGACAAATGTTACAGCTTTGCAACTTTTTGAAAAACAGTTTAAAACTTTTGTTTGGTTTTTTGCTCAAAAAATGATTGTTGCACTTCTGCGACATTACTTAAATAAAGTTCTTTTAATAGCAACCTTTAACTACTTTGATCTCTAAGCAATCACTGTTGTAAACAATTTTTTAAAATGTTTTTAAAAAAAAGCTTTGTCCATAAAGAATATTAATCTCAAAAAAAACAAAAAAATTAAATAAAATTTTAAAACAGCACGAACTTAGTTGCCAACCTGATATATTTCAATGCCGTAAGATATTGATTCTTTTTTAATCTATTGATTTCATATTCCAATGTTGATTTTATTTGAATAAGAATTGCTAACTGATGATGATCTTTTGATTGATATCGATTTTAACTTTTTAACTCTTTTAATACAGTCAATATTCAACAACAGATCTTACCTTCAAAATTATCTTGATTTTATCCAATGCTGTAACCTTTTGCTTGTCAGTCTTGGTGTATAGAAGATATGAATTCCATAAAAGCAATGTCTAACATGTGGAAGAATATTTGTTTGTTCATTTACTAATAACAAGATAATGTGGTAAGTGCTGGTCTGCCATATCAGTGCCTCCAATTGAATGGTTGTAGTCACTGACCACTTTTGGTTTCATCTTTGCTCCTTGCCAAATCTGTACCTCTGATAGTTCTGTGATGTGAATGGTGGAAAGAAGTGTCACAAGCTTTTTATCTTTCTATCTAAGTACTAATACTTTTCCTTTTCTGTGTGCCTTCATCTCACCTTTTTTCAGAGTTTTGTTCTGTAGCTGAGTAGGCATGTTTTCTCTGTGCCACACACATCTGTCCTTTGAGAAATAAGGTCTAATAAATTGGGGCTTGTGCAATAATTATCCATTGTTATGCAATACCATCTCTGAAATAATAGTTTTATGAGTGACATCACAACACGCTCTGACAAACATTCAAGTTGCTGAAATTTAGGGTCAAATTGAGTTCCTTTGCCAGCATAAATATTGAAGGCCCATACACAACTGAATCTGCCTTGCAAAACATGAAAAACTTTATTGCAAACCAGGAACCTTTCAGAGGAATGTACTTTTTCCAGCCAAGCCTGCCTTTATATAACATAAAGCTTTTGTCAATTGAAACATCTTGTTTTGGGATACAGCAACTGCAGAATTTCTCTTGTAAATAACAATATACCTCATATACAGGAGCGCAACCAGCCCCCAAAAAAGGAGGCTGACAGAATTTCAACACCTTTTCAAATATGTGTGTAAAATATGTGTAAAAAATTTTTTTTTAAATTTAACTTCTATTTCCAGAGCCAGCACAGCTTTTTACAAGATACAGGTAATGCGCAAGTGATCACAGTTATTGTGCATTTCTTGTATTTTAAAAGTTAGACAATCATAACTTAGATGGTATGATTTGAAAAATTTTAAACATGTAAAGGACTACCTGAGGGGGGGGTTAACAGGCCAAAATCCACCAGTTAAGCAAAATAAAATAGCTTTAAAATTTTTTTTTGCAATTTAAAAATTTGTCTCAATTTTTCTTGCTGACCTCTCCTTTCACATGTTGTTTCTGTTTCATCAATGCATTATATACAACTGGAAGGGAATAATTAAGTGCACAGATCACAGGACAGAATTCTCTGTTCCTGGTAATGAAAGTACATCTCTAAACAACCTATTGTATAGTTCATTATTTTTAAATCTATTCGATTATTTATACAAGCAAAGAGTCAAACCTGCTTTTTCCTGGTATTATTAGATTCAGATACAGTTAAGGCAGGCATAGAAATAGTTAGGCTATGCATAGAACCACATAATGAATAAAAATTTTTTGTGATTATAAAAAAAAAAGTTATTGGAATTCTAATAAGGTTTTGTTGTTTTAGAGAAGTGTTTGATCAGAGAAGAATTATTAGTTTGGAAGAACAAATTCAAATTGACAATGAAGATTAGAGCACACTTAGATTATTATAAATTACGTTGATTTAACCTCTTGTTATTCGTAGTGGTCTGCTTTTTACAGATATCAATTTATTTCAGCATTTAGTGTGTTTTATGTTGTCTCATTGCATGTCATTAAGTAAGCAGTAGTTCACGAAAGCTAATGCAATTAAATAAATTTTGATCAACTTTAGTGCATTCTTTTTTTGGTTCATTTCTGAAGAATTTTCATGCCAGTTGTTGCATAGGCCTATTGCTCAAAAATTTTCTTCTTGTCCACTGTTGATTTTCCCCAATATGCTTCCGGTGATGCCAAGATATTTTTATCAAGTTAAATTTTATTATTTAGATTTTTGTTTATTTCAGTTTGACTATATTTTATTTTGCAAAATGAGTTCTCGTCATGAGCAATGTTAAAGAACTACAGGCTACATAAAATTTTACATAAAACAGAACTCGAAAATTTTGTTGGCATATAAACAATAAATTTTAGCAGATATTTTAAGGATTTAATGGTTTTTGCAACAAAATTAAACTCAATATCACATTTCCTTTTTCTACCATAATTGACTAAATCTTATAATCACAATTTTATATGTATGGCCATCAGAATTTGCCAGAATGTACTATCCAAATTATTATATCATAAAAATTGTTACAATTAAAAAAAAAATTACAATACCACAAGTTTCTAAGTTGAATATTTCCAGGTTGTAAGGTAAACTGTTACATCACAATTATTAATTTGCGATCATAAAATTCAACTTGTATAAGCACTTTACCACTTTATCAATTAATGCACTTAAGCTAAGCAAAACTACAACGTTAAAAAATTTTTTTCTTGTCCACTATGCTTTTGGTGATGCCAAGATATTGCTGTCCAGTTGAAATTTATTATTTGGATTTTTATTTATTTATTCATTTTGACATAAATAATATGTAAATATGCTAAGCTAAGAATTTTAAGCAAAGAAAAGTGTCATAAAATTTCTTTTCCAAGGATACAACAATTTGACCTGAGTACTTTTAAACTGCAACCATCAAAATCATAACAATGCAACCACCATCAAAATGGCATGCTTAACCATTAAATCAGGCTATATAAATTTTTTAATTCTTAAAATATAATTGTCATATGCAAGAATAGGCTACTTAACCTTTTTGTATGTACAAAGGTTATTTTCTAAAATGGCTAAAACCTTTTTCTTGATCTTTTTGTTACTAATTAAACAACCAAAATACTTTATTGAAATTTTGTTTTCGTACCTAAAAACATCTAATGCTCTAAATAGAAATACTTTAAATATAATTTCAGAAGAAAAAAAATCATCAAACCCTACAGAAATCTCTGCTCTTCTGTTGCCCTTGAACATAAACATCAAAACATTGCACTAAGTTTACTGTTTCTGACAAAAGATGCAAGTTGGAAGCACGTTGATGCTATTGCGCATGGTCGGGTCTCATTTGAAGAAAAACCAATTGAAGTGAGAGTTAGTTTTAGAGAGAAACTAGTTGGTTGAAAACAGTGGCGCAACCAGAAATTATCAAAGGGGAATGGCAATTAAAGTAAAACTTTTTTTAGACATTTAATTTTTGAAAAGCTAAAAATTCCATTCTTCCGTTCTCCGTCATAGTGATCTCTAAAAAAAAATTCGATTTTGTCTCTGAATTCACTATTTTTTCCTGAAATCATGGTTCGATAGAGATTGTAAAGGGGGATGCCATGTCATCCTAGTCATAAAACGGTCCATTGTTTTTAGTTTGCTTTTCATTTAATAGGTATCACAAAGGGGGATGGCATGCCGTCCAAACATCCCCCCTAGTTGCACACCTGATTGAAAAGAAATCAAGCTCTTCTGAAGCTTCTTAACAAATTTTTAAAAAATTTAAAAAATTTTGTGCCCACAAATTCAATTTGAGTGGGTTTTTCTCTTTTTATCTTTTAAAGCAGCATGGTCCAACTACGGGCCCACAGGCCGCATGCGGTGGAATTTGTGCAGCCCGCGGAACAATTTTGCACAAGTCTTGTTGATTACAAGCAGCGGCAACTTTTTTTTTTGAAGAACACTATGATTTTGGGACGAAAATAGGAACTTCGTAGATCGATTCCAATTGAAGACCTTTTTTTTTTTTTTTTTTGAGAACACCCTGATTTTGGGACCAAAATAGGAATTTTAGAGATCAATTCCAGTTGAAGACCTTTTTTTATAGGAATTTGCAAACCGATTCCAAGTGAAGACCTTTTTTTTTTTAGAGAACTTTGATTTTGGGACAAAAATAGGTGTTTTTAGCCGGCTGAGGCCTGCAAACTCAAATAATTTTAAAAAGTGGCCCACAAGAGTGCAGAAGTTGGACCACCCTGTTTTAGAGCAACTAGTTTTGTTTCTTTTTTACTCTCACTTCAATTAGTTTTTCTTCAAATTACACTATACCATTATGTGCATTAGACAAAATATAATGAAAAAAATATGGATAAAGAAAATCTTTTTAAAAGAAAGAGAAAACTTTTTAATTAGCTGTTTTTTGTTCAGATATTTTCTTGACCTTTATTACACTGGCAAGAAACTATAGATCATATTAACCATTCAGTATATTTTACAATGTAAGTAAAGTTAACAGGTTGAAGGGCAAAGTTAAAAGTTAAAAAGAATGAAGCAGTTTGAAGAACATGTAGTTCAATTTAAAAAAACACTTGGATTTGCTTAATTTTGATACTGACACTTTTAAAAGAAATAAGATAAATCCTAAAGTAATTTTTTTTTCTTTTTTTTGTTTGTTTATTACAAAGCTTCTGTGTATTAGGTGGTAAAAAATGGGTAGCTGTGCATTGCCCAGTTTAACTATAATTATTTGAATGAATAAAAAAGGGCTTCAAAACTTCTTGTATAATCTCTTTCATTTGCCAAAATTTTTGAGTTATTCCAATTCATATGATGATTTTGTGAATATACATGTTTCACCAGAGCAGATTTGTTGTTCATATCATTATTTTTTAATCACACCAGATTTTTTGGATTTACATCACACATATGTGTTCTTTACATCTTGTATAAAATGACTTATCAGTTTCACCTATGTAAACGCTATTAGAATGTAAACAGAATTTTATAAATTACTCCTGGCTGTTGCTTTGGTTCAATTCGATTTTTATGTTGGGTAAAATTTGCTTAATTGTTTTAAGGGGTTTATATACACTCTAATATTTTGTTTTATAATTATACAGTTGAAAATTTCAGCTATATCTTGAAAATAAGGTAAGGTTACTATTCCTTTGCAGTTTTTGCTTTTTTCTTGTTTCTCAAATTTGCTGAATTTAAATCAAACTAATTTTTCAAATCGGTAAAATTGCTATCATTTGCTTTAGTTATTATTTTGAGAAATTTTATTACTAAAAACAAGATAACCAAACTCCTGTTTGGTTGTTCTGGAAGTTCTGTTGATAAAATTTTTTTTGTGTGCATTTGCTCGGGCATTGTTACAAAAACAATATATATCAAAGGTTTTTTTTGAAAAGTTTTGGTGCTACTGTAGCATGTGGTCTACTGCCTTATGTCACCTACCAAGTGGCAGAGTGAGGTCTACCACGTTATTACTCTCTCATCCCTATAATTAAATGTGTCACTTTAATCCCTATAATTGAAAGGAAATGTGCAGATAGTTCAATAATACATTCAGATAAATGGCCTGCTTATAGCCACCTAAATGCTATGGAGTACCAGCATTTTACAGTGAACCACCAGCAACATTATGTGGATCCAGTAACAGGAGCACACACGCAGGCAGTTGAGTGATCATGGTTGGACATTAAAACTATGATTCTTAAGAAAATGCAAGGTGTTAGTCATCAGTTGCTCCAGTCTCATCTTGACTATTTTTGCTGGAAGGTGATGAGAAAAAATTCCAATAATTTATTTGTTTAATTTTTAAAAGATATACAAAGTGTGTATCGCTAGAATAAAATAAATAAATTTACCTTTATGTGTGATATGTATGTGTGGTGTTTTGAATTATTACAGCTATATATAAATGAGAGCTGAATGATTTAGTGGTAGACCACATGCTATAGTGATAACAGGAGGTAGACCTCACGCTATAATGTGGTAGACTGCATGCTATAGTAGCATCAAGGTTTTAACCTATTCTTAATAAAAAAATGAACAAAATGGATATATCCAGTTGTATCTGAAAAAACATTACAACATCTTAAAATAAAAAAAATATGATCAAATATGAGTTCAGTTTCTCAAGGAATGAACTGGACAGATACACATGGGATTGTGCAAAAATACTAAAGAATCAGTGCCTGGATATTTTTGGGTTAATCTGGCAAGGGGTTAAAAGCAGGTTAATACAAAATAATTTATTTTACAACTAGGTGTAAATTCAAATATAAATTTTCAAAAACTTGCTATAATTGACTCAACTCTTGATTAAGCCTATAAGCAAAATATCATAAATACAATGATGCAATACAAATATTTCATATTTTTATACTTTATAATTTATCAAATTTAATGAGAAATATTTTCCAAAATCAAAAGTGTATATTAGATTTTTCATTTACTTATTGCTAGCAATTAATCTTACTTTATGATTTAAACAAATATAAAAAAAACAGTTCAAACCAATAGTACTATATTTTCCTGTCGGGATCAAAGTAAATACAAAAAAAATTATGTAAGCTAAACATTACTATACTCACTGTCATGATTATTGATGAAGTTGGTTAATCAGAGCAAAGAAAAATTTAAAAAACAAGACACACTAATCTGTTACATATTAAGAGTCATAAAACATTAAAAATATTAAAACACATGTCAATCCATTATAAATAAAATCATACTATTTTTTTATATCACTACCCATAATTTTCTTTCTTAACCTTCCTCTACCCAAAACCTCTCCTGATACACAGATTCCTAAAAAGGGGGTTGTATTGGACCCCAACCATTTTTTGCTTTTGAACTTGAGATTTTAAACTTATTTGAGAATAATGAATAGAAATGATAATCTAAAATTTATTAAAAAATTTTTGGGAATTTCCATTGCCTCAATTGTAACAAAAAACAAAAAACATTTTTGTGACAAAAAATTAATGATTGCAATTTACCAAGTGATTACATTGGGTTCTGTATGTTCAGGGCATATGTATGCAGAACATAAAAAAACACCTAATTCTATATTTGGCATCTTTCAACCTTGAGCAAAATGCACAGCAATTTCTTTTCTCTGCTCTCAAACTAGCAGCCCTTGCTTTATGTATCTGTTCTGATATTGAACCTATGACTGTTTCAATGGCCGCTTGGACTGAGGTCAGAATTCTTGTTCTTGGAAGAATCGCTCATTTTGATAGCAGGTTTTACAAGTTCAAAGCCCAGCTCTTTGAAGAGTTTTAGTCTTGTCATTGAAGTATTTGGGTATTTCTTTCGGTAGAGCAGATAAGCATTCAGAGCATTAAAACTGTTACTAGACCTTTAAACTGTTACTAGACACAATTTTTTTTTTGGGTCTCTTAAAAAAATTACCATAAACGATTTCTTTCAATGAAATTAATTTAAAATCTCCCCTTCAGCACCAGGATAGAATAAATAAGTAATCAACAAAAAAAGGACCTTTCAAGAAGCGATAGTGGTATAATTAAAGTTTACGTACGTAAATTATTTAAGCTGAAAAACGATGGAAAAAAAGAATATGAAACTAACCCAAATCCCCTTTGATTACTGCTGCTTTTTAAAAATATTCGTTCCTCTCGTTTTCTTTTTCATCTTGGTGTTTAAGGGAGGATCCTGGGTTAGTTTCACCGAAAAAAATTACTTACGACAATACGGTTGACAATTACATAGACAAACGGTTGTCAATGGAAAATACTTTGAACAATGTTTGAATATGATTCATGTTATTTATCCCGTTTAAATTCGCTGTACATATAGATAATAAAAATAGATATTCTTTTTTTCCATCGTTTTTTAGCTTAAATAATTTACGTACGTAAACTTTAATTATACCGCGATAGTAATCACAGAGGGATTTCGAGTTAGCTTCCCGAACAAAAATTGTTTACGGTGACTTCCTGAAGAGACCCGTTTTATTAATCATACTACATGTTAAGCTCTGTTTTAAGCATGTCGTATATAATTTGCATGCCTTAAGATACAGTATATCGCTTTTTACTGCTTCCTTTTATAAGTCTGTTATTGTGCTGGCACAGTTCAAAAATAACAAACACAACTAGTTATTAGTAGCAACCCTACAAAACTTTTTCCAACCATAAGCTAATAAATAAACCGCGCGAGACGTGTTGCTACTTAAGAAATTTTCACTTCAAAGATTTCAGGATTTATTAAGTAACTTTTATTTAAGTCACTTCAAAAACTTTTTCGACTTTTTTTGAAACTTTTTTTATTTGAGTTCTTGTAGTAAACACAATGTAAAGAAATAAAACAGTCTTGAGTACGCAATTTTAAATTTCAAAGATATAACTAAATAAAAAAACTTTGGCCGGACAGAAGTATCTTGGGGTTTCCGAAAGCAAGTCTGGCTGATCGTTTAACGGTTGTGTTAGTTTAACAACAAGACTTTTTTTGCAAGTCAAGAAAATAAATAGATCATATAAATATATGAATCAATAAAATTGTTTTTTTCAAAGCTACAAAAGAATGATGAGCATAGAAATTTAGCCGTGCCTATAACAATTGCCATTTTTACTAAAATGGTACTCCTTTTGTACCTGGTCAAATCTATTTCAAAAAAAAAACGATGGAAATGAGAGTAAAAAGAAACAAAACTAGTTGCTCTAAGAGATGAAAAGAGAAAAAAACCCGAGCAAATTGTTCTTGCGGGCCCAAAGTGAGCCCAAAGTTTTTTTAATTTGTCAAGATGCTAAAGAAGAACTTAGTTTCTTTTGAACCAACTACTTTCTCTCAAAAACTAACCCTTTATCTCCCTAAAACTAACTCTCACTTCAATCGGTTTTTCTTCCAATTAGAAGCGACCTATTGTTCCAGCTTGCGGGCCTGAGCCGACTAAAAATTGTTCAAAATCATGGTGTTCTCTAAATAAAATTTAAAAAAAAGATCTTCACTTGAAATCGGTCTCTGATGTTTGAAAATATCCGGACGGTATGGCAACCCTAGACTCTGTCCCGTAAGCTCGCCATGCCTTGTTATAGAAGGTTGCCGCTGCCCGCGATCGACAAGACTTGAATTGTGTTAAATTGTTCAACAGGCCATAGAAAATTGCGTCGCAGGCCGCAGTTTGGACTACCCTGGGTTAGATCAAAAAGAGCTAATAAGAAAGTTATTCAAAGTAAATATGTACTTTCATCTAAAAACTAAGAAGAACATTGACTTAAGCATCAATTAAGCTACCATATTTACATGCAAGTATAAAACAATTAACTTTATATGTACTTCAATAACACCTGATATTATTAAATAGCAACAAAATTTCAGCCATTGTAATCTAGTTAAACAAATATATAGTTACGACATATGATTACACTAATATTACATGTGAAATGGGAAATAAATACATTATTATTAACCACTGACGTGCCGTAAGGCTCGGGGTTGATGAGGCACTAATTTTTTAAAGTAATGCAGTAGAATTTGTCTATCTATAACGACATCGTATATAACGTCAATTCGCTTAAAACGTCACATTTCCCTTGGTCCCAGCAGAATTCCTATTTTTTGCGTACAATCAAATTTGTCTATAACGGCACCCTTTATTTGTCCCCCCGACAAATGTTGTTCGCTTATAACGGCACTATAAGTTTCAACTTTCAACTCTGCCAAATCAATCATCATCTTTATGTGTAGTTACTACTCCTGCTTGTGTGTTTTCCTTAATTTACTTTACTACGTCATTCACAGCAGGCAGTCAACTTAATTGGATGTGAAAGAACTTGTCAACAAGTGACCGGTTCTGTGGCCTCACATCAAAACGACTTGTATTATTTGTACAGTATCGACTAAAAGCTGAAGTGGTTAGAAAGACATCTCTGTAGCAAAATGCCGACAAAGAAATTTTCTCCTTAGGAAAAAATTTAAAATTGTTAGCTGAATCATTATACGTTATCTAGCGCAAATTATTATTTTTTTATTCTATCTCTATATTTATCCTCCTGGCTCGCCGGAAAGCGAAGGAGGCACTGATACTTAGGGTAAGCAATTACCCCGACCTGCTTCCAGAGATGCCAAGATATTGCTGTCTGCTTGTAATTTAATAGAGAAATGACTGTAATTTAAAACTGTTTGCCAAGACCACCAAACAGGAAAAGGCCCGCAAAGTGTCTTTTCCAAGAACAGAAAGAATGGCGCAAGTGGGTTTTGAGCCTAGATCATATTGATTGTAAACACTGCGCTTTAACCACTCGACCACGCTGCGGACAATCAAACACCCTTGATTATTTTTGTGTACAGTTTGTTTAATTTTCGGTGTATTTTGTTACATTGATGTTTTTCATTACAATGGTAATTTTGGTTGAATAATACACCTCGATGTGGAGTCTAAGCAGTTTTGGAATGGCATATAGTACAATTTGTCTATGACGTCAATTTCCTGCAACCCCTTGGAAGTGCTGTTCTAAGCGAATTCTACAGTGCTAACAAAACTGTGCTCTGCTTAAAGAAAAAGAAAGACAATTTGAAGTATTCTTTCATATTTAGCTAACTCAAAAATGAGTTAAAAACATTTTATCTGTTTTATCTCGGTATTTATCCTGCTGACTCGCAGGAAAAAGTCGGAGGCACTCTACATAGAGCAAGCAATTACCCCGAGCTGCTTCCAAAAATGCCAAGATATAATGGTCCGGTTCAAATTTGTTATTTTTTTTAGTTTTATAGAGATACGACAGAAATTTAGAACTGTTTGCCAAGACCACCAAGCAGAGGAAAGTGCCGTACAGTGTTTTTCCGATGAAAACAACAGAATGGCGCCAGTAGGTTTTGAATCAAGACCATGTTAATCACAAGCACGGCGCTTTAACCACTCGACCACGCTGCCGACGAAAAAAATGTTTTGTTTATAAAGAACTTGCAAAATTTTTCAGTTTTCTTTACCATTAGAATTGCGAAGTCTGAGAGATAAATTAATTCTTTAGGTTTTCTAAGTCATGAAACTTAATTTTTAAATGAGAGTCTTCGAATTCACATGTTTGCTAAAGATCCAGGGAATAAAGGAGCTTAAATCCTTAAGTTTTCAAGCAAATAACCTACTTTTTTGGCACAAACATGACTTTCTCCTGAAGATATCTTTCGGAGGTCGCCGAAAAAATTTTGATTGTTTATTGACCCATGACTTCCTAAAAATTCCAAGGTTTTGGGCGTCTCCTAATAAATTTCTTTCGGTGAAGTAAAAAACAATGTCGTAGTATAAAAAATCAAAATTGTGGTGAGAAGACTTAAAAGTATTTTCTTGCAATGGAAGACGAGACTTCAGTTTTTGTGCACGCTTAATTAAAATAAATAATACAGTATTCTTCAAGTTGGTAAAATGTATGCATTCTTAAAAATGTTCAATAAAAGCTGACCTTCCTGAAATTTTTAAACTCTTTTCAAGAGAAGTGTCCCTTATGTTAAAAATTACTAGCTCAATTTAACTTGAGACTTAGTCCCCGACGGTCGTCTAAAGATACAGCCGGACATTCTGCAGTTTCAAGCTAAAAGTTGGCGTTCTCGTTCCCAACGGCAATTGTTTCATTAGCTTTAATTGTCTTCACAATGGAAGTAAAAAATTTCGCAATTAGTTTTTACAAGTCAAGGTAAGGTATGGTTTATAAATTAGTGATGGTTATAAATGTATATTATTGGCTAGATATAAAAATTCTGCCAAAAATTGAGGTTTAAACATTGTCACAAACTTTGTTCGGGAATCCCAAAGGACCCGTTGAGCTAGGTAACCCGAATACCTGCGCTGAAACAAAGCTGTGTCTAAATTTTATTTTATTTCGGCTCAAGAAGTAGTTTTGCTATGAGCCTGACGGTTTATACAGTTGGTTAACGAAAGCTCGGATTGATTTCGTTGAAGATTCTTTCTCACCACAAACAGAGACCCTTTTCTCTAATAAAAACAGATGTATTACAAAAATATCACGTCCGACGGAACTTCTATTCCACGCTTTGCCAAACTGCAAAGCGAAATCAACACGATAACTCGACTCAATCAACACAAATAATTCTACCTCTGTAGAACAAAACTGCCAACCACTGGCACCAAATAAATTCAACAATTGTCCACCGACACAAAATCTAACGGTCCACCTCTTGTGGCCAAACAAAATCACCTTCGCTCGAGCCGCCACTCGAGTCGCTTCAAATTACCGCACAACGATAATAATCATCATCATCATTTCTCGCTACGCATCGGCTTTATATGGAAAACAAAATCACGTGACGTAAACTTTCTCGTAAATTCAAGATTCAGCCAGAAACCCCTGGAGAGTTCGTTACGCGAATCAAGTGGAATATACGCGAATTTTCCAGTACAATGACGTTAGTCAAAAACATATTACGTCAATACAAAGAAAAAAAAAGAGAAAAAGATACATGTATCGAGCCATATAACAAATTGGACGTATATCGCAGACAGCGCTCAAAGAGCCGCATTTATTCTCTTATAATAAAACTACGAACTGCGTTTAACGGGGATACACTACATCGTTATGATTAAAATTATGAATGAAGTGTGACAAACATTGAATTATAAATATACGGTACCAAAATTAAATGGAAAGCTTAATGTCGCAAAAATTTCTTAGTTTAGATGCTAACTAAATCATCTTCCATTTCTACAACCTAAAACAAATTTATTGCTTTGCAGTTGCACAATGCTTGTATTTTGACTTACTGAGAACAAACCGATTTCTCTTGTTTCAGCAAATGTCTGGAGTAAGAAAGTTTTTTTCATACGAGTGTACAATTAAGCATGCCTCAAATCTTTTTTATTTCAAAAGATATTTTCATCAAAAAAGAAAAAAGCACTATATTGTTTCAATTTTCTTTCTTTTTTCATCTGATGGGAGGCAAACTTGCAGCTGCCCCAATAGCGTGTATTAGCAATTTTGTTGACAAGAACGCTTGAGTAAATGAAGTAGCTGATTCTTGTCCAAACGTTTTTAATCCCATTATCATAGATGACGTGCATTCACAGCCGCTACGACGTACATAGAATTTTCCACATAAAGCGTCATTGGATAGCGTCGTTTGGATCACTTTCATGAAATTTTGGAGCTGCATTTAAAACAGCTCAAGATCTGACTGGACAAATTAAAAATTTAGCAAATATTTGCTCTAAAATCCGGACTTAACTTGAATTTATGTGGAGAAAATTGAAAAAAAATTAAAATAAAATTAAAAATTTTTTTAAAAAGCCTTCTGATAATATTTATAGTTGCTAGACATTTATAATATGATAATATTGCTAGAGAGTGCGTGGATTTCGACTCGGAAAGTCAACCGTGGATCACATCATCCAATTAAAAAAAAATTGAGGATTTTTTGTTAATTTGTCGATCTGATCGTTGCATATGACACTGTCTGGCACCGTGGCTGCTGCTATTACTTTAATCTTATTCCAAATTACTCCGTATTGGTTCAAAAATTATTATTTTTATTATCACTTAAGTCATTGACAACTGTCACATGATACTGTAAAAAATGTTAGAAATAACACATTCAATATTAATTTAATAGCAAAATAATGTGAATACTGAAAATGATGCTTGGGGCAAGCGTCTTTATGATAAGGTTCACCCACAAAAATATTCATAAATCAGTTTATTGGACGTCACTCGACGCAGCAATCAACTGACGTATTTACTTTGTTTCTCTATACGTTATTATGACAGCAATGACAACGAATTCGATAGTTACAAAAATATAACTAAAAAGTTTGAGTAAGCCGGAAGAAGTATTTAGTGGGTTGGGCATGGTGAAGTATTTACTGTTAATTTTATTGGGTGTTAGACATGTTGAAATGTTTAATGTGCTATGATTGTAATTTAGCAGGATGTTTTTAATCACTTTTTCTTTATGCTTTTCGGTAACGAGGAAGCATTAACATCTTGCGGTGACGATAACGTTTGAAAGATTTCTCATGGTTGCGAATGTGCCAGATGTAATTAAGTCTTCTTCTGTTTGTGTACTTGCATAGAATAGTTGCATGGAACGTAGACTGCATGTTTGCAAATCGCTGTGATGTAGAAAGATAGATTTTTTGATAATATTTGTCGGCGGCGTGGGGAGAGTACCATGATTGTGATTGACATAATCTCGGTTTAAAACTTACTCGCACCATTCTGTTGTGTCCTTGGGAAAGACACTTAACGGCTCTTTCCCTTGCTTGGTGGTCTTGGCCAGCAGTTCTGAATTTTATTGACATCTCTATAAAAACTAAAAATTTAAAATACGTCAAGCGAAAAGCATTTCCGCAAGCAGGTCGAGGTAATTGCTTGTACTATGTATTACCGCCTCCGTCGTTTTCCTGCGAGTTAGGAGGATAAATATAGAGATGAAATAAACATGTAGTTCGATGGGCTAAAAATTGCGAAAAACTAATGTTGTTTTTAATATTTCTAAGAAAGCCTCCTCTTTACTCGTGCAAGCGATCTGCTCTGATAGATATAAAGTGCGAAGCGTTTGATGTTTTGCAGGATTGCTTCAGTTTTGACTTTTGTATTGTTATTGCATTTACATGTACTTGTGTATTTTCAATAATTAGATGTATTTCCTGTTTTGCTGTGAATGCCATTTGCTATCGTCTCTACTAGCAGGCCTCTCTGTCATGTGTATATCCCTAACAAGAGAGATTTCCAGCCAATATAATTTTGGAGATTGTTAAGACTTTTCCACAACACCAAAGTGGTATTTCATATTTTTTTTTTTATCTCTATATTTATCCTCCCGACTCGCAGGAAAGCGACGGAGGCGCTAATACGTAGGAAAAGCAATTACCCCGACCTGCTTCCGGAGATGCCAAGATATTGCTGTCTGCTTGTAATTTAATAAAGATATGACTGTAATTTAGAACTGCTTGCCACGACCATTAAGCAGGGGAAAGTGTCTTTCCCAAGGACACAACAGAATGGCGCGAATGGGTTTTGAACCGGGACCATGTTGATCACGAGCCTGGCGCTTTAACCACTCGACCACGCTGCCGACAAATTGGCGTGATTTTGCACTGCTTAATTTTTTTAAAAACGTATTACAAGGTAAAGAAATGTGAAGAGAAAAGACTAAAGACACTTCCATAACTGATGATCTAAGCACTTTGTCCATAAGTATTGGAAGGGCGCGATGAGCCTAAATAGGAATTTATTATTCGCCGTCAAAGAATTGAAGCCAAATCTGCTTTTGCAAAAAAGCACGTCCAGAGTACCGCAATACATTTTCGAAAGCAAAGGTTTGTTTAAATCGGGGGTTTTCAACTTTTTGAAGCACATGGAACCCTTGCTCTCTAAACTTTATTTGGTGCACCCCTCAGAGCCAATATAAATCGGAGTTCTTTGTTTTGACTTTCATCTTCCTTACAAGTGGATTTCGAACGGCAAATTTACATAAAAACACAGACGGCCTTTTCTTTAGTCCAATGGGCATGTTTAACCAAAACGAAACCAAGGCAGTAATCTTTTTTGTCTATAAGTAAATTTGAGGTTTAAGTTCTACTTTTAAGCGATGAAATTAAAAATCTTTCATAGAAAATTTTTTCTGTGGACCCCAAGCATTTTCCCGGGACGCCGGTTGAGAACTCCTAGTTTAAAAAACAGACGTCTTCACTTCGAATACCTCCAGCGTAATTGCGTAAAGCTTTTTTTGGCCCAAGTCAACATCAAGCTAAAGTGCCATGATAAGTTCCAGCTAGGATAAAACAGGCCTGTCGACACTTGCTTGTTGAGTGAATTGACCATTCTTACTTGCTATACCGGTACGCTTTAAATTGTATGCAAGGCTTCAAGTTCTTTCTTTTAAGCAAAAAGCATTAAAGTAGATTACTCGCAACAATTTATTAAAAGCCTTTAAAAGCTTCAAAATATCCGCACGATTGAAACCAACCTCACAACCGGTGGGTTTCCGGGGTAGAAATTCAGCTCCGCGAAATCGTACAAACACCAAATAATTTCGTCAAAAATTTGCGGATCGATAAGTCTAGTAATTTCAAAACTGGCGTAAAATTCGCTTCTGGATCGGCGCGCGACTCGAAAAGCCAATCAATCTCACATGCTGCTTCTCGTTTCTACAATCAACAGGCAGTCCCTTGCATACAAACTCATACTAAAAATCTTCTTCTGGAAGTTACTTCGTTATCCAGAATCCACAGAATAAACAGATCTCGGCGCCTGAAATTAGCTGCCACACAGAGGCGGCATTAAGCGCTCGCTTCTTCCTCGGGTTTCTCTTCGACGATACTATCCACTTCCTCCCCATTCTTGGCATCGGGATCGTTGCCATCTTCTTCCTCTTCTTCGTACTCTGGATCGCATCTTTGCTCCGGGCAATCTCGGGCCACATGTCCCATGCGGCCGCAGTTGTAGCACTCCTCGCTGCCGGGGCAGTCGCGAGCAATGTGACCTTCTTTATGGCATCTGAAAGAAGAAATGTCAGGAGGGGTTATTGCCGGTTCGCGTGATTGCAATGCCAAAACGAAACTTCAATCAGATCAGCTGCTTCACGTTTAAGTTCAACAACTGCCAATTCAATGTTTTAGAAATCATTCATCAAGGCATTGCATGAAGTTTAGTGAATTAGAAAACTTTTAAGAATATTGTTCGAAGATTGCTAAAAATAACCTGAACATACGCACTGACCTGTAACAAACAGCCTCTGGACACTTGGCTTGTATGTGGTCAGTGCTATTACATATATAACACTGCTTAATGGCTGGCTCCCTGCGCCCCCCGCGTCCCCCCCGGAACCGGTCGCTGTCCTCGAGGCACTGGCGGGCTAGATGACCCGGCTTCCCGCACCGGTAGCACTCGTTATCTTCCGGACAGTCTCGCGCTAAGTGACCCTCCTTGTGACAATTGTAGCATGCTAAAAATCAATCGTCAGATTAAATGAAATTACTCAGTTAATATAGTAAAAAGTTGAAAACTAAAAGTTTCAATTTACAAAAATTTTTTTGGTTGCTTTACAAAAATGTTTCTGAAAACAAAAATTAAAAAATACAAGGTTGTTTATCTCGAGCCTTTTCTAATATATTTCCAAGTTTGATCATTTTGAAGAACTAGGACAGAATTGCACTGGGAAGCTGGAGCAAAGTGGCTGGGATTTGTGAGGTTTGATAGCTGAGGTTTTTGACTCAACTTTGCTAAATGACCTTTTTTATTTAAATAAAAAATAAAACGCAATATGAAACGCTTATCATCAAAATAAAGACAAAGCCAACACACCACGATTTTTGAAAAGAAAAAAAATTGACATTGATACTGTACTACAATGAGCTGAATGCGTTTGTCAGAACAGCAGATGGCGCACAGCACTCACTGTTTTGGTTCGATGGGCAGTCGCGAGCAATGTGTCCTGAGAGACCGCAGCGGTAGCAGTAGTCGCTGCGTCGAGGCGCCGGCGCTCTTCGATCATTGTAATCAAACTCACCTAAAACATAAAGCAAATCTTACGCTGGTTTAGAATTACTATCTCTTTAGAGTAAAAATTAGTTTTGACTAAAGCTTTTAATTAGTAGGCAAAATAGACTAATTGACCAAAAGCTATAAAAGAACTATCTTCTAAACAAAGTGATTCTCAACGATAAAGCTTGCGAAACCCACAGCGGCTTTGATTAATCTTCTAAAAAATTAATGATTGTGATGTGCAACACAGGGCATTGGCGAAAGGTTACTGCGTTACTAGCAATTTTGTAGCTCGTCGTTAACAAAAAAAAAATTGAAAAAATTTAAAGCAACGTTTTTATTTATATACAGTATTAAGAAGATAACGTAAGTGTTGAGCGATTCCATTCGTCCATGCACAAATGGGGTTTCGCTCCTTCACCGAATTGCGAGTGTGGCGCCTCTGAGCAAACCGCAGACCATGTACTAACAGCGTGCCCTATACATCGAGCACCACATGGAGCACGAGGTCTGACGGTTTTGGATGACGAAACTCGATGCTGGCTTAATAACACCACTGCCAGCATCTGATTCAGGCAGTGCAGCAGTCTGGCGTAGTAAAAGGATAAACCCTCGGCCCCAGTCCTGCTTGTGTCTGACCTGGAGTGGATGCCCTTCAAACGATGACGACGACGAAGAAGATAACGGTCGATAAAATTATATAAAAACGCTTACTTAATGTTACCAAAACAAAATTATAGCTTTTCTTTAAATTTAACATTGAATCCCACCAATTCACCAATTAGAAGCACAGCAATTATGAAATGGGCCAACTCGGATAAAGTTCAATGTAGGAACCCACGAGAAAACAACGTAGGTGAACATAACCAAACATTTTTATCATGGTTGAAACAGGATGAGCGAAAACTGATGAGTAGCTGATTTGAAGTTCATGGTAGATGTCATTGCGCCTTTTTGTCTCTAAATTGCACTCCACAAAGAAATAAGAATCTGCATCACGACTTATCATAGCGCATCATGTACTTTTTTTAAAAAAGCTGTGGACTGAAAACAGCATGGAGAAAATAACAAGAATTTGATGATCTATTGGTAACAATAAAGTAACCTATAAAATGCAGAAAATATATTTATTGTATGTACATTATAGGTGGGTGTTATCATATGATGCGGCTACAACTAAAACTTTAAAAGATGCACATACCACTAAGTGCAGAATATTAAGACATATGGCTCAGTGAAGCAGGAAGACAAAATATTTACAGTGTGGTGTGAAAGATGTAAAAATGGCAATGAGAACACATAGATTGAAGTGGTATTGACTTATTAAAAGAGATATATAAAGAATTTATTTATTGCAGAGTCACTGCATTGAAAACGAAAAGAACAAACAGGCAAAAAAACCTGGAAGTAATATCTTGTAGTGGATACAACTTTGCAAGCATTGAAGAAACTCTAAAAATGTCTAGTCCCAACATAAACAGAAAAAACTATGACGAAAATTAAAATATAGCTAGATGTTGACTTGAAATAGCTTTTCAATGCAAAATTAACTTTTCATTTCATCTTACAAGCCAATTGACTAACGTCTTTGCACTCATTTTTAAATCATGTAGTCACTAATTGACTGACAACTTTTGAACAGCTTTTCTTTTTAGCATATTTTAAAATTATGCTTCAGTTTTTCAAATATATAACCTGCATTGTTTTGTGTGGCTTTTTCTTCATATGGCTGCATTGGCCTAGTTACTGCTTTCTATTTTAAGCAAAGTCACTATTCTAGGTAAGCAGCATGGCCCAATTACAAAATTTGTCATAAAGTGCCTTTCTACAGAGTTTATGGTTATAAGAGGTAAAAAAGGTAAAAAGCACTGCTTCAAATTGCAATTGGCTCTGATACACAAGAGATTTTTCATTCCATCAGCCCTAGCAATATAAGGTAGGGTTTTGCATTGACTAAGTTAAGACAGCTAATTTTGAAATACAGAGTGTTCGGAAAGTCACTGTTCACTTAGGGTTGGTTAGGGTTAGAGCTAACCTTAAAGCATTAACCCTAAACCTAACCAAGGTTAGTGCTAACTCTAACCCTAACCTAACCCTAAGTGCAGAGTGACTTTCTGAACACCTGTACTACCAGACTTAAAAGCAAAAGCTGAGCTACACTAAAATATTCAATGAAGACACTAAATGTCATTTTAAAATCCAGTATACATTGTTCTAGCAAATAAAGGATGATGCAGCAAGCACACAGTTTTTTTGTTGAGAATGTTTTGAGTTTCAGTGCATCATTATTAAATGCCACTTCAACTGAATGCATTATGTCCAGCAAGGTCAGTTTTTGTTTGACTACAACATTTTTGAAACTGGTCATTCAACTAGTCAAATTATAAGATGAGTGCACAAGTGACGTGTTAAATATATACTCAACGTCTGAATAAAGTATATACTTAGGGTAGTGTTTATACTATAAACAATACAAATAAATTTATTTGGAAAATAATAGTTTTGGTTCAAGTTGTATTCTAAAATGTTTGTGGATGAACAAATTATATATACATTTATTTTATTCATTGCAACACAAAAAAATTGCTTTTTTCAATTATCTTTTAATTAACATGAATCTCAGAAAGATTGTTTTACAAGTGGAAGATGCTAAAAAATGGCCTAGTGCGAGGAGGATCATTAAAAAAGTGAGATTAAGTGTTGCAAAATCCTTCACAGAAAAGTATCTGATGTACTTCACTTATGACCCTTTACATATGTAAACAACACCTTGGATTAAGCAATAATGTATACAATATTATTTTTTAATCATGAACAATAAAGTATCAATTCTAATGAAGCTTCAAGTGTAGAGCTTTTGAAAAAACCACTGATATGTTATTTCCCATCTTTCTTGCATCAAACACCAAGAAAATATGTTTGATTCTGTCACTTGATGAAGGCTTGCTGCCAGAATTGCAAGAAAATTAACAAGACATTGCAGCAGCCAAAATAGCAAAATAATAACTCTTTATGTTACAGGTTCACAAGAATTTGATACTCCTTATTTGTTTACTTATTTACTTAAGCAAGTTTACTTATTTACTTATTATTTTCTAAAATCAGACTGACAAAGTTAATCTGATAATGACCCTTTTGTTCATTCATCATTTCTGCTTGCTTTTATCCTTGTTATATATACATAGCAGAGATATCTAGAACTAAGTAGTTCTTAAGTGTAAGTTCTCGCATCACAAGTAAAAGCCTAAATTAATTGAAATTAAAAGTAACAAGCCCCAAGTTTGATTTCCAAAAAGTCCAAGCCAAACTCAAATCACTTAACTTTCAACCATTCTTACTTGCTTTGATTCAGTACCTCCTAATTTTTTTATTTTATTTCTTTCTTTATCCTCCTGACTTGCAGGAAAGCAACAGAGGCACTAATACATAGGACAAGCAATCACCCTTCCCTTCTTCCAGAGATGCCAAGTTATTGCTGTCCAGTTTAAATTTTTTATTTGGTTTTTTTAGTTTTAGAGATTTCACTAAAATTTAGAACTCCTTGCCAATACCACCAAGCAGGGGAAAGTGCCATAAAGTGTCTTTCTGAAGGAAACAACAGAATGGCACAAATAGGTTTTGAACCAAGACCATATTCATCACAATCACGGAGCTCCAATCACTCAACCACAAGTAAATTTAGCCATTAGCCAACATTTTTCTACAACAGTTAACATTCTTGAAAGTACAATGGAGCACTTTGATATAAGTTAACCAAAATCTCTAACAAATATTAAACATGCAGAATTTGCTACATCAAGCAAAAATTTGCATAACCAGAAAAAATATTTAGTGCTAAAAGCTATCAGTGTTCCACTACAAGTACTTCAAAAACATGCAATCACGTAAATTTTTTATAGCCAGCAATTATTTATATAACAAAAACCAAAAGGGTTATTATCAAATTGACTTAGCAGTTTAACATAAGAAAATAGAACACGTGCTTAAGTAAGTAAATAAATACTGATGGAGTGCCTAACTCTTGTGTTTCAAAATCTGTACATTGCTAAAATCAGAGTGCACCAAAATCTTTCACTTTTTACAATACAGCTTTTTTGTACTGATTTGAAGTGGGTATGCATCTAAATGAATATGATCAAAAGGATACGAAATACACCAAAATTTTTTAAAACAAGGAGCAAAATTGACATTGCACTCATAGTTTAGTTCAAAAAATCAACTTTTAAACATTAATACTAAGCAAATCAAAGAAAATCACAAAAAAAACTCTAACTAATTATTAAATTAGAAATTCTCACTTTCACATTCCCTTGCAAAATGCCCAACTCGACCACACTTGTAGCATGCATCTGAAACTGCATGTAAAAAGGTTAATAGAAAAATTACAAAAATATAAAAGAACAAAATACTTCTTAATTTTTTGCCATTCTTGAAATCAAATCAATTTTCAGTATTAGAAAAAAAAACATTAACAAAACTAACCAGATGATATTAAATCAAACTTTTTATTATACTTATTTTCAATGTCAAAGTATCTCACAAGTTTATTGTGGCCATCTCCATAACATTGCACTTCAGCATCACAGTTACTTAAGTTGCAGCAGTGCCAAACTGTTGGCAAGGCTGTGCCACCAGCACTAAATCAAACTTAAGCCTTTCAATACGAATTTTAAACAAACCTATTAAATAATGCTGGTGTCTTGGGATCAAAATAACCCAACAGTATTGAAAGGGATAAAGCACTGTTTTAGAGGCAAAAACAATGACCATAAGACTAACTATGCAAATGTAAAGCAAAACTTTTTTTACACATTACGTTTCTTGCCATCAAAAATTTTAGCCAGGTTGGTTGAATCTGACAAGTTGCTGTAATTACAATAGCAACAGTGCCACAAAACCAGTTAAACCCTTTCAGACCCAATTTTTAAAAATTCAGTTTCTAAATCTTATTCAGCCTGATTTAGGCCACATAATTCAAGTTCAGTAAAATTTTGTCATTATCATGCACAACTAGAAAAATACACAATGGTGTCAATTGACAGCATTGTGTCTAAGCAACTTTGTTTTTCAATTTGTTTTTCTTCTTAATGCATCTTGGCGTCAATTGACAACATCCAAATTTGGAAGAACATTACCAATAAACTGTGCACAACTGTCCAAAATGTTGAATTTGGTAAGTCAGAACGTACATTTGAAACACTATCTTGAAAAATACCCTGACCCAATTTATTTTGTAAAAAACTAACTTACTTCAAGAAAGCTCTGAAATGGAATAATTTATTAAAAATGAATTGTGTGAGCAATTATTTTTTTAAACAAGAAAACTTTGATATCTAATGTCACAATAAACACTTAACACAAATTAAAACCTCTCTAGTACTATCTAAAAGAAAAATGGTGTCAATTGCCACTAAAATCACTGAAAGGGTTTCAAGATAATTTAGTGACATTAATTCAGTAACAAAAATTTAACACTTGAGTTTGATTATATTATATAAATAAATGTAAAATTTGCTTCTATTTCCATGTTTGCAAGGTCGAGTGATACAGAGCAATACCAAAAAATTAAATAAGTGAAATTAGCATTTAATAGTTTGACAATTTTCTTGTTGATAATTAAAAGCCCTGATGTGGCCCTTGATGAGGTTTACATATAAATATCAAAAGCAGATGAACAAACTATTCAACAAGATATTAAAATGGGAGTTTATAGTTACTTTCATTGCAAACAATATGTGGAATTTTTTTGCTGCATTGTCCATATCAAGACCATGATTAAAATAACCAATGGTACTAATGGAACCATTAACTCTTTTGATTTATATTAGTCTTTTAAAAAGACATTTTCTTTTGAATTCTTTAGGTTAACTTTTGTCAAAAGAGCTTATTGGCAGTGACAAACTGCAAGAAAAACATTACATATAAAGCTTAAGAACAATAAAAGTATCAGCATCTCTAATTGATTTTAAGAAGGTGAGCACCCAATTGGTTGGTAGCATGCATACTTGCATCGTAAGCTAGAAAGATTCAGCCCATAAATAAATCCTTTCTGGAAGAGAAGGGTAAAGCCTAGCTTTTTTAACTGGGAGCATGAAAGGTATTGATGCCTCCAGCTCAAATGCCAACTATCATATTTAGATCAAATGCCAAACTTTCACCCACCATGAATAATTATTCATGTTTTTTAATTGTTTATCACTGTTAGCATATGTACTATGCTTACCACTTGCCGCATGTTTTAACACTCTTTAATACAGATATAGACTAATAAAACAGTGTATGGTGTGGAAAGTACAGTCTATAGCAAGTATGAGAATGGCTTGCTGAACAAGGATAACACTTCATCAGATTTTTTTTTAATCCTATTGTTGCAATACTCAGTAGCACAATTAAATTCATAAATTTTTATTTTCAAACGTTTTTGGCTTCTTAAGCCCTTTTCAAGAAAATTTACACTTAAATAAAATTAACAAAATGCATGAAAACCAATTGCATGAATGACTCTGTGCTTTAACAAACAAGTCAAAGCAAATAAGAATTACAAACAGAATACAAAGCTAATTTTCAGTTTCATGAAATCACTCAAAAATGAAAACAAATTAAAACTTTAAAATAAAAGAAATCAAAAAATTAAGAAACACTTAAGAGAAATGAAGAACTGTTTGCATAAAGTTGACAGTTTAAACCAGGATTATGCTTTTTAATAAATAATGCTTCATGTATTTTTGTAATTCCTACTTACACTTTTTAATTATTTTAAAGGAGTTTAAATTTAGTTTGATAAAAAAACAAACATTGCAACTCATAATGTGATTTTTTATTGCACTTGATGTTTGAGAATTGAAGTTCAAATGCTCCCTAGCTCTAAGTAAGAAAAGAATGAAAAATAAATGAAAGAAAGTATGCAGTGAAAAAAGCAAAAATCTTTCATAAACTCAGTTTTATAGAAAAAACTTGCTTAATTTCGTTACTAACAGTTTAACAATCATGTTGAAACAGTAATCAAGACCCACAATAAAAAAACTTTTAAATTTATGGAAAAAACAAAGAAATAGCAGCCCTGACTGCAGAAAAAACTTTAGTAAAAGAAATCTGAACATTTTTAGAGGAAGATGCTTTGCAGTATAGACTTAAGTCTACCTAAAAAATTTAAAGGCTACAATACTAAGACCAATCTTGAACAATTAATTTATTCTATCAAGAAAAATGAAAATGTCACTTTGAATTTTGAAATTAAAGATAAAATTAAATTTGTCTTTAAGCAATTTAGCAACAATGCAAAACGTTTATGCTCAAATCCAAAAAACTCGTCTTTTCATCAAACTTTAAAACAACTTTCTGATGATTCAAATATAAAAATTTGTAAGTTTGACAAAGGTAAAAAACTGCTATTTTAAACAAGAAAAACTATTTTTTAAAATTAGATAGTATCATTGAAAGTAAGTCTTGTAAAATTGAAAACAAATCAAAAATTCATCCAATTATAAGTAAAGAAAAGTCAATTTCTTATTACATCAAAAAGTATCTCAAAAATTATGATTTGGAAATTACAAACAGCTTAATACCAAGTGGAAGTCAACCTGAAGTGCATAAAGATGAGCGCCCATTATGATCCAATGATTTATATGATAAACACACCAGAGATAAATTAGCAAATTTTTTAGATAATATTATAAAACCCCAACATCCCACATAAATATATGCTCAAATTAACTGGCAACTTCATCAATAAATTACATTCATACAAGTTTTTGTCCAGACAAAAATTAGTAAGCTTCAACATCATTTCCCTTTTTACAAATGTACCATTAGAAGAAACAATAAAAGTTATGGCTGATGAATTATTTTCAAAAAAAAAAAAAAAAATCAACCATTAATAAAGAAATATTTATTAAATTGCTTAGATTATTACACAAGAACAATTTTTGTACAAGGACGTATTATACAAACAAAATGATGGTGTTACCACGGGATCACCACTTGGACAGAAAATTGCAAATTTCTTTCCAATTTGAAAAACCGTATTCTTAAAAATAAAAACTGACATTCTTCAAAATTGTAATTACATTATGTTGATGATGTTTTTGACAATGCTTGTTTGTCTTTTCTAAATGTTTTTAATAATCAACACAAAAACATAAAATTTACTCGAGCATTTTTCTGACTTTATTTATTTTTTAAATGTTAAAATAGAAATCACAATACATGGAAAAAAAAACAATATACATGGAAAAAAAAACAACCAACACTAGACTTTTACTTAATTTTAATGTCTTTTGCCCACAAAAATAGAAATCTATCAAGTTTAATTTTATGTTTGCTTCACCATCCAAAATTAATATTTTTTTCAAAAATGTTACTTAATTGGAAAATCTAAATTTACTTAATTGAAAAAAATGTCGTACCTATTATCTTACAATTCCATATTTTGGTATTGACTCAAGACATTTTTTAAATCACTTACCTAAAATTTTGAAATCGAAATTTAATGTGAAAGTTCATCCTGTCTATAAAACATTTAAAATTGGAAATTACTTTCAGTTGAAGTCCAGGACTCCTTTGAGTCTTTGCTCAAATGTCATTTAGAAATTTACATGTTTGTGCAATGCAAACTTGACATACATTGGTATGTCAACCTGACATTTGAGCACTAGAGCTTGGGAGCATTTGGACTTCAACTCTCAAGCATCAAGTGCAATAAAAAATCACAACATAAGTTGCAATGTTTATTCTTCTATCAAATTAAATTTAAACTCCTTTAAAATAATAAAAAAGTGTAAATCGGAATTTTACACAAAAATACACAAAGCATTATTTAATAAAAAGCATACTCATAGTTACCATTCCGTTTGTAATTCTTGTCTGCTTTGACTTGTTTATTGCTGTGCAGAGTCATTTATGCATAGACAATTGGCTTTCTTTGTTTGCATGCATTTTGTTAATTTTATTTAAGTGTACATTTTCTTGAAAAGAGCTGAAGAAGCCAAAAACGTTTGAAAATAAAAATTTATGAAGTTAGTTGTGCTACTGAGTGTGGCAATATTTGTGGTCAAAAAAATTTTATTTCTTGCCGAAATTATATTTTTTAAAAATATTTAAAAAGTTTGGTGCAGCAAGTTAATTTGCTTTTGGAAAGCAAAGAAATCACAATAATCATATCAGACCACATAGTCAAACAAACATTTAAAAAGCATCTGTACCAAGAATGCAAAATTGTTTGACTTAAACATGATGTAAAATGCTATATTTGCAATGCTTATGGCTAGATCTGCAGGAGCAGCAGTTCTTGTATGACAACAATTTGCAGTGATTGACTACCTGATAACACTGGTCAACATACATTTTTGTGGCAGGCAAGTTTTAATGGTTTTAAAAGTATTTTGATGTCGATGAATTTGAAAATGACTTTGGTTTTTTTTAATTGGCTCTAGTTTTTAAGATATTTCACATTTTTGTTTCAAAAAAATGCTAAACATATGCAAATTTTGACATTGGTGTTCTCTTTATGCTACAGCTTTGATATGACTGTGTTTGTCTTTTAAGTACGTCCATACAGTATTCTTTTATTTTTGATGTGATATTGTGAAAGGCAGCAACCATTACTGCACAGAAGCTTCTACATCCAAATTAGGCTTAATGTAAAAATCAAGTAAAAACTCAAAAAATTAAGCAATATTAACAGCTAAACAGACATCAAAACACAAACACTACTTTTAGTGACAATCAAAGTACTGATACCTAGCATAAACTGTCAAAGCTCATTAATCAATCATATAATACCAAAAAATTAGTCAAAGTTTACAAATTTTTGTTTGTTAAGACTTTCTGCAAGGTTATGCAGCCAAACTGTCACATTGAAGAATCCAACAGTAGTCAGGCATCATGTGGCCCTGATACCTCTCTTTCATGACCTTAATGTCCTGTTGGAACCTTTCTCCATGCTCTTACTTAGATCACAGAAGTTGGCAGGAATCAATCTAAGTGACTGAAGAGATAGTGAACCTTGATACTCATCTTAACACGCTTTGAACTGGAAAAGCAAATTTTCCTCCAATTCTTGGTAATTTTCAGCTTTGTAGTTTTTCCAAGGAAGTTCTGTGTGACTAAAACAAATGATTGCCAAGCAGCAGACTCCATGTCTGTCATAGACTGAACAAAACTTGGATCTTTTATGAGTTTGCAAATTTGAGGGCAATCAAAAATGCCCACTTTCAGCTTTTCATAATTATATCAGGAAATGCTGTGCTTTCATGAACTGCTTTACCAAACCAAGTTTGATATGCATTGGTAGAATGATGATTTTTTCTCTTGCAAATAAAGGTTTGTTGATGATGTTAACTTCACCAACTCTCATGAAATCTCTAGGAGGCCGCCTTTTTTCACCCAGTGATCATGATGTGCTTGACTGTCCCACAACGCAAAATGGCATTAACCACTTGCGTACGGATGACGTATATATATGTCTAAGTAAATTTTTTCCAAAAGACGGATGACGTATATATATGCATTTTCAGTCTTGTATTTAGTTTAAAAGTTAATTTAATTAGTCTTATACAGTAAATATTCTTTGAAATATGAAGCGTGAAATAGTCACTATAAAATGCACATAAAATTATTTTCAAAAATTCAAAAAAAAACCTACACAAGTGGTTAAAAAACCCACCTAAAAAAAACAATAAAACCTGGCCTAAGTGGGTTTTTTTGGGTTATTAAATTTTTCATTTTTTAAGATATTCAAAAGCACTTTATATTAATTACACCAGTAGTAATAGTATTACTGAACATATTACTTTGTAATACTAGAAAAATATATGAATATACTAGCATTTCCTATAAATAACATGCTATCAATTGATAAAAGGTCTTTCAAAATAATGTCAGTCATGAGAATGGAAATAAAACTACAACCTTAATTCAATTCTTCAATCTATTTCCATTTTACACAACAATCATAACAAGCATTTTACTGCATTTACCACTAGTTACATAAGTAGGCTATATTAAAATTTCCTATTTAACCAATTATGAAAAATGTAAGAGAAACTTCTAACAAAAATTTAAAAATTGCCAGAACTGGAAAGCGAAATGGCAACTTGTTTTTAATTTCTACACTGTCTATATATTTAAACAATTTTCTGTGCCTTGTCCCCAGCAAAATTCTGATTGTTTTTTTTTAAAAAACCCAACAGGTTTTTTTGGTTTTTTTTTGGAAGGTTTATTGGGCTTTTTTGAATTTTATTAATTTTTATACTTTATTGTTACTTAAATTATTTTTGAGACATTTTACTAAACAAGAAGCATAAAAATGTGACTAATAAAGTAAGTAAATTTAAACAAATATTAATACAAATTACAAATAGACTAATATGTTTACTTTTTGAGATACTGATGTAGCCATTAACAATAGCCTATATTATAAACAACTATTATCAGATTTGTACCCCTGAATTGTATTGAACATATTTATAATTCTCACTGTGTATTGAGAAATGGGCATGGTGCACACCAGTTTTTCCACATCAAACTAAGAATGATTATAATCAAAAAGCATAGGTAGCTTGATGCCTTTGGATGAACATTAAGTTAGGGGAGCAGAGCAGACACACTAGTGTTATGCAAGAGCAGCCAAACTAGCAACATACAACATTGGCCATTGCAGTTCAGTATAGCAACAGGCACTACAAGCATTGAGTAGTTGTTTATTGCATGTGTCTGCAGAGCAAGCCGGAGATATCTTGGTCACTACTCATTAAGCATACTTTATTTAGTGATTCATATTTCTATTTAGTGGCAGAAATGAAAAATAAAATCTCAATATAGTTATTGGAAACAATTCAAATAGCTTCTACTTAAATTTTATTTTAAGAAATTAATTACAGAAAGCAGCCCATAGATGCTTTGATTAAAACAAAATATTTTCTTCAGCATAGCGGGGTTAAATCAAGAGCAATGTGGCTTTATATTTTTTGTAAAGTTCTTGGATATGCAATTCTTACTAATTGTTAACACAATACAAAAATATAAGTATATTTTTATAATATCTGTAATAAAAATAATAAGTATGTCAAAAATATCAATTATACATACTACACAAATATATATTTTAGCTGTGCATAATCATCAACAAAAACAAACAGAAAATAAGCAAACTATCCCGAGTTTGGTCCTGGGCTAGTGGCTAATGTTACTGAAGCTGAAGGATGTTGATGCATTTCCCAAAAGAATGTTTACTAAGCAATTGCTGACTATGATATCTCCAAGTTACTGGTGGTCAATAATTGACCAAAGGAATGAAAAATTGGACAAAAAACTGCCTCAAGGTTGCTGTAAATTCTTTTCAAAACTTAAAAACATGATCAGTTAGCTAAAGATCAATCGAAAAAATTCTAAACCTATTCCTCATCCTAAACCAGATAAGTCAAAATAATGAGAATACTCTTTCAATTGATCCTGAGCTAGCAAAACATGTTTGGAGTTTTGAAAAGAATTTACAGAAACCTTGAGGTAGTTTTTTGTCTACAGTGCTAAAGAAAATATTTTGTTTTAATCAAAGCATCTAATGGTTGCCTTTTGCAATTAATTTCTTAAAATAAAATTTAAGTAGAAGCTATTTAAATTGTTTCCAATAACTATATTGAGATTTTATTTTTCATTTCTGCCACTAAATAGAAATATGAATCACTAAATAAAGTATGCTTAATGAGTAGTGACCAAGATATCTCTGGCTTGCTCTGCAGACACATGCAATAAACAACTATTCATTGCTTGTAGTATCTGTTGCTATACTGAACTGCAATGGCCAATGTTGTATGTTGCTAGTTTGGCTGCTCTTGCATAACACTAGTGTGTCTGCTCTGCTCCCCTAACTTAATGTTCATCCAAAGGCATCAAGCTACCTATGCTTTTTGATTATAATCATTCTTAGTTTGATGTGGAAAAACTGGTGTGCACCATGCCCATTTCTCAATACACAGTGAGAATTATAAATATGTTCAATACAATTCAGGGGTAAAAATCTGAATGCAAGTTTGATAAATTTTCTGGTAATATTAGGTGCCCAAAAAAGTCTTTGCTGATTTTTATGAAGAAAATTAAAGATTCATAGTTAAATTATCTTCTATCTCTTTCCCAGCTGGTGCAAATGAAGTCCTATGGTTTACCACTTACATTAAACCTCATTTTGTGACAGGTTAGGCATGAATCAGACTCTATAGCTGCCTTTAAATTGCCATTGTGTAGAGATATTGGTCATCCAGCTCAAAGTTCATCTTCGAGGGTTTCATTGCCAGATCAAAACTTTTGAAACGAGTTTCGTGCAGTTCTTTCACTTACTGCACCTTCACCAAACGCTGTACATAGCTTACAAGCAGATGAAGCACTTGTGCCAAGTTTAAACTCGTACAACAGACAAGCACGAATTATCAATTATCTATCAGTCATTTTTAGACTCTGAAATAAGAAATAAAATAACATTAGTCATAAAAAATTATAAAAACTGAAATCATTCAACAATTTACTTGTCAATACAAGTTGGTTCCTGTATAACTATGCTTGTTAGTAATGAAAAAGAGGGGCCTAAAATAAGTCAACAAAAATCAGCAAAGACTTTTTTGGGCACCTGATAATATAGGCTATTGTTATTGACTACATCAGTATCACAAAAAATAAACATATTAGCCTATTTGTAATTTGTATTAATATTTGTTTAAATTTACTTACCATTCCTCACTTTATTAGTAACTTTTATGCTTCTTGTTTAGTAAAATGTCTCAAAAACAATTTATGTAAAATTAAGTATGAAAATTACTAAAACCTAAAAGCCAAATAAAACCCTCTGGGCTGAGTTTTAAAAAAAAAAAAAAAACAGAATTTTGCCAACCCTGCCCACAAGCAAATAAACCATGAATATTTCTTATTACACTTTGCTGGCCAAGCAAAAAATTTACTATTTTCAAGTCTACACAAATTAACCTTTGGTAAAAGTCATAATCCAATTTTTGCAATACTGTTTTAATGTTGTTGTAGTTTTCCTTTAGTTTTGCTGAATGGCTAATGGGAGAGATGCATACCTGTTACCATTATGTAGCAATTCATATTTTAAGCTTCTTTTTGAATTGTCTATGGATAAGTGCTACTCTTGAAATCTATATTGTGGCACTCCCATTTTCAGTAGAAGCCCTTGAATATTTTTGCAGTAAATACATCCTTTTTGTTTGCTAACAAACAAAAGTAATTCTGTTTCTCTCAGACAGTAGAATGCAACTAAAATTCTGGTTTTGAGCCACTTTTTGTCTTTGAGCTGAGATGCATAAATTTCTGCTGCTTGTTTGGATAAGTTGAGATCACTGATAAGATCACTCAGCTCCTCCTGTTTGAATTGCTCCAAAATTGATGAACTACTTTCGAACATATATCCATTACTTTCACTTGCAGAGCTTTCTACCTCTTCACAAAACTCATCCTATTCCATGGTATGTCAAGTAAATTGCTAAATTCAAGCAAAAGTACTTCCTCACAGTGAGACACCAGTCACCAAACACAAGTATTTTTCTTGTGACAATTATACCCTTTTAGGTCTACCAAACAAATGATGCAGTCATCAAAATGTTTTTTGTTCTCTCCAAACCATCAGTACACCAAATCTAAGACCTGCAAGTGTACCATTAGTCCATTTTCTTGGGTTTTTTATACATGCTTTGCACACAATATAAGGTCCCCAACTGCCCATTGCTTATCTTGGCCAACAAGATTCACCTTAAAATATGAAAGATACACCTTCCTCACAAAATTAATAATAGCTTTCCTTTGGTCTTTAAAGGTATATTGCCCACATGTAACAAAACTTTTCAGGATCATTATGACAGCTTTTCGAGATGAACTCATAACTATTAAATACAGCTAAAAAATATCTAGAATTCGGTATATAAAGTACATATAAATCTGTGATAAAAAATAAATGCAGTAGTTGAGCCACATGAAAATGCATATACCTATCAATGACCTACAAAAGCTCATGATCAGACATTCATAAATAAATCCAACTCTTACTTGAATTGCAAAACCTTCATATTTTCCACACTTTAGTTATGTGAGTATGTGCTCAAACTGGACTCATGGTATTCCTTTCTCTGGCTACAAGGCAATTAAACTTTGACAACATCATGTAAGCTAGAGATGTAACTGCTACTTTTAAAATTTTTAATGTTACTTTATATTCATGAAGCCAATTAAGAACTAACCAATAGTAATTGTATGCTATTATTGTATCAAAGGCAGAAACAGATAAGAAAAAAGCAGTTATATTACAAATTGTGTAATGTACCAGTATTTACTTTTTTCTCAGAGCATAAAATTAGGAACGCTTAACTAATTTAAGAATAAAATGTATAGCCAATATATTTTGAAACATTGTTTATCAAGGACATTTCGGAATTACAGTTCATTCAACTGCGTAAACTTTTTGTTATTGCTTATTATTGTTAAATATAACTTTTTCTTTTTTAAAAAACAGCAATCTCATCTGCTTTACCAAATAGCAAAGTGAATCACAAAGTAACAGTTAAGAAGTTAATTGTTATTATTCATGCCATGTTATCTTAGAGCTGAATTTTTTCAAAACTTTTTCTTTTTCAAAAAAGCAGCAATCTTTCATCTGCTTTGCTAATAGCAAGATTGCTGGTTTTTCAAAAAAAAAGAGATTGTTGGTTTTTCAATCAGAGATTGCTGGTTTTTCAAAAAAAAAAGTTTTGAAAGAATTCAGCTCTAATATAGCATGTGGCATGAATAATAACAGTTAACTTCTTAACATTAGTTCTTAACTGTTACTTTGCAATTCGCTTTGCTATTTGTAATACAAATGTAAAGCAGATGAGATTGCTGTTTTTTAAAAAAGAAAAAGTTTCAAAAGAATTGAGCTCTAAGATAACATGGCATGAATAATAACAGTTAACTTCTTAACTGTTATTTCTTAATTGTTACTTTGCAATCACTTAACTGTTAATAATTATTAAGGAAATTAACTGTTACTTTTTAACAAACTGTTATTTTTCACACACCTCTAATGTAAGCTACAAAAATATAGATACAGAATAAGATACTAGCACGATCTGCCATAATATGATAGCTGAAGGGAGTACATACAGCACATGTAGCTGTAGCTTTGGACATGAGCAAGGCGTTTGATAAAGTGAACATACACAAACTTATGCACAAACTCACACTGACAAACATTTCTAACATCATCATCAAGTACATAACAGGACTTAACATCATAACAAACTATTTAACAGAATGACAAGAATGCACTTAATACAATGGCAAACTCTCAAAACTAAAACAAATCAACACTGGAATACCACAAGAGAGAGTTCTGTCTCCATTTACACTTCTGACATTCCACTACCCTTAAACAACATACAAATTACAACATATGCTGATAACATAACAATCACTGCATCTCATACCAAACATCATAAAGCCCAACAACTCATTCAACCATATCTTCATAAAATCTATGAATGGGCCACCACTAATAATTTTCAAATAAACACAGACAAAACTATCACCACACTTTTTACATCAGACCCAGCAGAATATAGCACAATTCTATCATTTAAATTAAACAACCAAACACTACCAACAAAACATCCCAAAATTTTAGGAATCACTCTTGTCCCAAAACCAATATTTTTACCATCACTAAAGCAAAACAAATGCTTAACATTCTGAAAGCACTCACTTCTACCAAATGGGGTAAACAAAAGGAATTAATTGTTTCCACATTTAAAGCTATCACTTCATTTTGAAATACACAACACCATATTGTACCCAATTGTATCAAACACCAACATCAAGAAACTGCAAACCATTTAGAACACAGCTTTGCAAATTGCTAATAGCTGCAAATAAGATACAAACACTCAACACTTACAATAATAAAACCAAAGTCCTTCCAATAAACACTCATCTCACTTCAAGCTACTCAACTTAAACAACTGACTCAAACATAAACACACCCTTTACATGATCTTAATGCATACTCAAATCTGCACAGAAACATGAAAACCACCATCTTTCATAACAATGGACACACTAACCTCATCATCTTAGAACCAGACATAACACCTGAGGAATGTAGAGAAAACCTCAAACATATTCACACCATTATCACTTTTTAGTTTATATTTTAGTTTATATTGTCCCCAAATATGTAGTAAATAAAATAGGAACCAATTTTAGGTTGGTGCACCCTCTAGTGGCTGTGCACATCTACCAAATGAAAGAAAAATTGCTAATTTGGCCATATCTCAAGAACTAATTGACCTTGATAGCTGGTTTTTGGCTTAAAAGATGCAGAAGCACCACTTCTATATCTTCTGTAAGAGAAACTGTCTGTTTAAAATGCTCTGAAAAAAAAGTTATAAGTAAAGAACAACTTTTTGATGAAAATCATGCATTTGTGTACATGGAGTTTGGGCTATTTTTGGCATTTGCAAGACTTCTAAGTTCATTGTTAATGATTAGGTACATTTAAGTTGGTCTAATTTATCACCTGGGGTTCTTGTATTACTAATGTGCATCTTTGGATATGCCATACAATACAAACATACTGAATGCAACAAACAAAGGCACTAGGAATGCTATAAAAAGTGCAGGAACAGTCCAGTATCACAAAAAACCAAACTCTCTCTCAACGTAAAGTCTCTTATTTTACTACTGCTATATGTTGATGACACCTTTGCAGCTTTTGAAAATAAAGATGATTGTGAAAAATTTCTTTCTTGACTCAACTCTCTTCACTCTTCATTATGTTTCACGTTCAAAAAAGAACTTAACTCTTCCCTTTTGTTTCTTGACGCCTAGTTGAGAAACACAAAACTGGATTTATTACTAGAAAACCCACCTTCACCAGCCAATATATATTCTTTTATAACCCTATTCTATAACCCACCTTCACTAGGATTCTTTTAGCCCTATGCAGCAGAAAATTAATTCTGTGGCTACACTGGTTCACTGATCTCTGTTTATCTGATCTAGCAGCAAGCTTCAAGCCAAGCTCAACAAAATACAATATATCTTGGTTGCTAACGAGTACCCTAACCATATTATTACATCCACATTTCCAAGATCTGACAATTCAACCAGTCATCTCAACATGGACACAAGAAATGCCCAGTTTATCTTCATCTTCCATGGCCAGGGACTGTTTCAACCAAATTTGAAAAGCAAATTACTACAGCCATTCAGCATTGCTACTTTGCTGTTGAAACACATGTTGTTTTTACAACTAGGCCTCTTCTTTCCACAACCAAGAAGGATGTATTATCTGCCCATCACCACAATAGTCGGTACAAAGGACATACATCTCAAAGGTTGCAAGAACACATTAAGCAACATGTTCCCAGGTTGATTCGAAACCATCATTCTTCTCAAGATTGCTCTAATCTTTCCCATGCCTGCAAGAAAAACAGCACTTCTCAAGTCACCACCCATGACTCTGGTATTGGACAGTATCTCTTGGAAAACCCTCCAGTGCACATCCAAACAATCAGATGCACTCTTGTTTTCTTTTCTTTTCTATTCCTGATTGGCTGCCTTTTTTAACCAATCAGACTCATTCTCTTTGCCTACATAAGTACAATTGGATTGCTCTTAGTTCATTCTGACAATTCCTCCTAATGAGCATCAGATCAAAAGTCTTTGAAGAATGAACACGTTTTTAAAGCTATCTTAAAACAGTAAAAACAAACAAATTTCTAAAAATAAAAACCATACATTAAGGAACCCGTCTTACTTAATTTAAAAAGGTCTTTTAAGTTTTTCATAACATTATTATCATCTTTAAGAATATCAGAAAGAAAAAGTTAAGTGGACCATAATAAAAAATGTACACACTTTCTTCTAAGAAAACATTTTAGAAAGCAAATATTAAAAATCAAATCACTAGCTTGCTACACAAGAACATATAACAAACAGGACACAATCTGTCATATGAAAAACTAACAAGCAAATTTTTTTAGAAAATATCATTTAACATTAAAATACAAGAGCACCTGCGTTTCTTGGCCTAGTAATGTAACCATTCCATATACGACCACGACTAACGCCTCTACTTTGATAGCCACCTCTCCGACGATTATAGTAGCCATTTTCTTCATTTTCAGTACAATCTCGAGCCCAATGGCCAGGTTTTCCACAAGCAAAACAAATATCTCTATAATAATCACTTTTTGGTTCATCAGATTCAACACGACTCATGTTTAAGCAACCAGGCATATTTATCAAGTCATAAAATAATTTATTTAATTCTGCAATAACAAAAATAACTAAAATGCAAAAAAATTGAATTTTTTTGAAACTTTTAAAAATCTATCGTGTATATCAAGAAAATTGGTTCATTTCATATGTATTTTGCCAACCGATTGTGAAGAAATTTGCTTCTAATTGGTATTTATAACTGAGGGCATGCCTCCCCCAAAGAGGCAGTGCATTTTTAGTAGGACATGACTAATAAATTATATACCAGGTGTTTTAAAAACACCTAATTTAAAAAATAAAAATCCACTCATTTCTAATTCTCCTGTAACATCTGAATGTTGCATATATCTTTTATGTTTCTGATTATAAGTTTAAAGGGTGGCTGCTTGACTTGAAGATTGAGGAGGTCTATTTGCAGCTTTCCGATTGTCAAACAACACATTAATTGCTATTCTGTTACCACGTTGTTTATTATTTATTATGTATTGGGTTGAGGAATATGTTCGTAGCATTTTTCTATTTTCTTTTATTTTACAATAATTTTTTACTACTTGGCAAAATGTATACATTCATTTGATAAAGCTCTTTCTACTGTAAAAAACTGTGCTGATTGTCTTTTTGAGTATTTTGAGATTTTATTATTTGTGAGGCTTACATATGGAATATCCAGGGGGTAAAAAGCAACATTTTTGACACCTGCTATTCTTCGCTTTTCATCGAGGCCAAAAAAGCTGCTGAAGCAGCCCAAGACATTTGCATGGTATACGAGAAGGTGTCATAGGCGAATCTACGGCAAGAAAATGGTTTGCAAAGTTTAAAATGGCAATTTTGACATCAACAACAAGCCTTGCAGCAAAAGACCTTCTGAATTTGACAAAGACCATCTCAAAGCACTTTTGAAGGAAAGTCGCCAAACAAGTCATGAATTGGCCAAAACAATAAACTGCAATCAAAAAATGATTCTTAATCATCTTCATTCAATGGGATTTGCCAAAAAAATTGGGAGTCTGGGTGCCTCAAGAGATTAGCAAAAACAACAAAGAAAATTGCCTTCAAATTGCTTCTCAACATCTTGCCTGCCATCGAGCAACACGCGGTCACAAACTGCACTTTTTGTACTGAATTGTCACGGGAGATAAGAAATGGTGCCTATATGTAAATATGAAGCAAAGAAAGGAATGGGTGGCTCCTGGAGATATGCCAGAGCCGAGAGTTAAGCCTGACCTTCATCCAAGGAAGACCATTATCTGCGTTTGGTAGGACTGGGAGGGCATGGTGCACTGGGAAATGCTCGAAAGGAATGCCACGGTCAACAAGGAGCTTTACATAGCCCAGCTACATCGCCTGAATGAGGTTATTTGACTGAAAAGACCCCATCAACAAGGCCAAACCATACTTCTTCATGACATCGCCAGGCCTCATGTTGCACAAGTCATCAAAGCCACACCCTAAGAGCTGAATGGGAGGTCCTTCAGCATTTGCCATATTCTCCAGACCTTGCACCCATGGATTACTATCTTTTCCACTCTTTGTTAAACCATATGAGGGGCATTACCTTTGACAATGAAGAGGACCTTAAAAAATGGCTCAACAAATTCTTTGATACCAGACCGGGGATTTTTGGCAGAGTGGCATCGACAAATTGGTCGAGAGGTGGGAGGAGGTCATAAACAGCAATGGAGAATACATAATTTATTAATTTATAGCCATAACTTTTCATTTTTGTTTAAATAAAAATCTTTGATAAAAACACTGCAAACATATTCCTCAACCTAATACTTGTTTTTTGTTTGTTTGTTTGTTGTTTTTTATTTTTTGTACTGGGTAATGTTGTTTGATGGCAAAATAAAATTGATTGATTGAAATTTGATATCATTTCACATGTAAGTAGCACAAAAACTACACAGTCAAATCAAAGGAAATTAAATAGAGATATTCTTATGGTTATATTTCATTTTAAAGTTACAAGCAGTTTATCTACTAACTTTATGTGCAGTTTATTAAGTTACATGCAGAGAGAGTTATTTTTATGGTTATGTCTGATTTTAAAGTTATGTGCAAATAACTCCATTTTATTTAATACATATATTTTTGCAATACTTTACTCTGTTACATTATAAATTATCTAAATTTAAATATTTGTATTTGCAATTAATTAATCAGTATAATGCAGTTGATAATGGAATGTGTTATAATTCCAAAACGTCCTAAATAAACTATGTTTCCAAGTATATTGGTTTTACTTTTTGTTTAACAGGGTTAATGTTGAGCTAAACAAGATTTATTCCTGTAAATATAATTAAAATTTAAAGACATGTGAATTCCATGAAAGGTTTCACAAATGTTCAAAATGTGCTCTGATTGTGACATAGCATGTGTCAAGTTCGTACTCTAGCTCTTTCAAACATGCTGCAGCATATCTTGGATATCAGTCTCCAGTTTAACTCTCAGGCAAGACCAGAAGTTAAACAAAAATCACTACTGTACTGGAGACTGTTACCTAAGACATGCTGCAGCATGTTTGGGTGGAGCTAGAGTACCAACCTGACATGTGCCATGTCAGAGGTGGTGCAAATATTAAACGTTTGGGAAACCTTTTATGAAATTCACATACCTTTAAATTTCTTATTCAAATTTACAGGAATAAATATTGTTTCACTCAACATTAACATTTTTTAGTTTTATTTGATTTGACCACGTAGTTTTTGTGATAATTACATGTCAAATGATATCAAATTTTTTGAAACACCCAGTATTATTAGCTACTAAATCTTATTATACTACTAAGTCATTGAGACATTTGATCACAAGAATCAGGGAGTATTTGAATTTTAAAAGTATTCAAGAGAGTGCCATAAAAAATCATATTTTATCATGTGATTCCTGTTCAAGCATTAAATTTGGTTAAAATAATTTTTCGATATTGCACAAATGTAAATCAGAATTTCACACTAGGTTACATAAAGCTCTATTAATAAGAAAATCCAGTCCTAATTTAAATTGTCAATTATATGCTAATGGAACATTATTTTTACTAAACATTTTTCAAAAGTCTGGTCGTTTTTTCATTTTTTGTTTCAAGTAATTTAATTTACGGCCAATGTGTTTGTTTATAATGTTTAAAATCTGCTTTTTTTCTGTTTCATTTAACTACCGCTAATGTGTTTATAGTGTTTGAAAAATCAGTGTTTGTCTAGTATAAGATCACTTTGTAAGCATTTACAAATAATTGATCCTCTGTTTAAATTGAAGTAAAGTCAGGAAAGACTACGAAACCTGATGAGGGATGAAGCTAGCCAAAAATATTTGTTCAATTCTTTGCTTTTTGTTTCTGTCGTGCTTTAATAATGTACATATATCAATTAAAAAAATGTTTAATCCAATATGGCTGCTTTCCATAGCAATTCTATAGTATAAAAAAGTAACCTCTCTACCAAAGCTATAAATCTTATTTGGAAACCTCACAAGCAGAAACAAAAAATTATTGAAACAAAAAAAGCAGTATGATAAAAAGTTGGCAGCCTGGTTAAGAGCACCATGATTGATGGTTAATATAATCAGCATGGTCTTGGTTTAAAACTACCGACACTGTTTTATTGTGCCCTTGGGAAAGACACTTAATGACACTTTTTCTGCTTGGGCATCTTAAGTAAGCATATCTTAACTTTTTGTCATATCTCTAATAAACACTAAAATGAAAAACAAAATCAACCAGACAGCAATATCTTGGCATCTCTGAAAGTAGGTCAGGGTAATTACTTGACCATAACCTTATGTATAGCAGCTCCAATGCTTTACTATGAGCCAAAAGCATAAATACAGACAAAAAAAGAGCTTCTTTAACTAAAAAAAAGACATACCATAACACATAGACATTTTTAAAAAGCCCACTGCACTAAAAAGTAAGTAACCAAAAAAAACATTTAAAAATTTAAAATAAAAGACAAGGAAAATCAACATTTTGTTGAAAAAAGACATATCATGCACACATTATCTAGAAAACCTATTGCATTAAAATTTAACCTAAAGAAACTTCTACAAATCCAAAATAAAGGGCAAAGATTTGTAAAAGCTTTTTGTGGTTCCTTTTTTTAATTGCAAAGAAATAATAGAAAAATTGGTAGAAAATATGAATATAAAAATTTTTTTCAAAAGCTTTCATATAAGCCCATATAACAAACACCTGTAATACTTGAAGTTTGAAAATAAAAATTAATGTTTTTGCTCTAAAATTAAGTGTTTAGTAAAAGCTTCTTTGCTTTTTAAAAAAATGAAAAATATATTAATAGCTGTAATTACTTTTTTTTTAGTGTTAAGAAAATGAAGAGAACAAGAAAAATTTTGAAAAAAAAGTTTTAAAAAGGTAAGTGACAGCCTTTAGTAAACATGATCAGCTATACTGTATGAAATTAGATTTGACCAGTTGTATGCAAATATTATTATTTTTTTTATTTTATCTCTATATTTATCCTCCTTACTCACAGGAAAGCAATGGAGGTGCTAATACAGTACATAGGATAGGCAATTACCCCAAACTGCTTCTGAAGATGCCAAGATATTGCTGTCCACTTGTAATTTAATAAAGATATGATTGAAATTTAGAACTGCTTACCAAGACCACCAAGCAGGAGAAAGTGCCATAAAGTGTCTTTTTCAAGTGCACAACAGAATGGCATGAGTGGGTTTTGAACTGAGATCATGTTGATCATAAGCACAGTGCTTTAACCACTTGACCACGCTGCTGACAATTATAGAAATGGGTGTTAAAACTGGTTAATGTATAATGATTATACAAATAGGTGTTAAAACTGGTTTAATTCACAGAAGTATGCCTTAATAAGACTCTCATATTAAAATAAATATTAAAATTCCATATTTGTATGTTTTATTTTGTTGCATTAATTTTCTGTGTTAACAAATTAACAATTTGCAACAAGCTTGAGGTGTATTAAGATTTGTTTACTGGCTAGCATTTAATCAATGTATCAACAATTGAATATGTATAAATTTTAATACAATTAGAAAACATTTAATGAAACCTACTAGATTTTCTTAACAGCACCTAATTCCTGCTTTTATTAATTTAAGGGTTAATTAGAATAAAAATATTAAAAACAATTTTACAAAATAAATAAAAAATCAATAGAATTAAAAAAGACATTGCAGCAAAAGGCTAAAGCAAAATGTGCTTTGACTGCCTACATCATTATTGCATTGCTGCTTTGAATGACTGTTGAAGTTTTTTTTAGGGTAATCAGCACTCAGCAATTGCTTTTAGATGTAAACAAAAGGTCCCTAAGATACTGCTTAAGTCATATCATTAATTGCTTTATTTATTGAATCAAAGTGTATTTCTAAATTTGTTTAAATTTTAGTTTTAAAAATTATTCTGCAATATCTCAAAGGTCCAATAACTTTTTAACTTTGAGATTTGCAAATGGGATTCTACTTCAGTGATTATATAGTTTTTTGTAAGTTTAGGGATTAGAAAATGTGGCACTATTTTTGTCCATGAGTATATATATTTATAATTGGGTTTTTCAGGTAGTTGTACTGTACATCAGCCGTAGATAAAACATCCTCCAAAAAAATTTTAATGACAAATAATAACCTAAAGTGAGCACCCAACTTAGGCTCAGTAATACATTTATTTAGCATTCTAATCATCAGATTATGCCAGTGAAGAAGTATAAAAATATTTTTTTAAATTTAACTCCATATTTATCCTCCTGACTCAAAAAAAAGCATCGAAAGCACTAATAAATAGGGCAAACAATTCCCCCAATCTGGTTCTGGAGATTCCCAGATATTGTTGTCCAGCATCCACTTGAAATTTTTTATTTTGCTGTTTTAGTTTCATAGAGATAGGATTGAAATTTAAAACTGCTTGCCAAGACACCAAGAAGGGAAACTGCTGTCAAGTGTCCTTTGCAAGGTCACAACAAAATGGTGCACGTAGGTTTTGAACCATGTTGATCACAATCACGACACTCTAACCACTCTGCCATGCTGCCAACAAAAAAGCTAATATAAACCAGGGGCTTCTATTTGGGGTATATCCATGATGCACTAAAGCCTTAGGCTTTGTTGAAATAAAAAAGTAAACAAAAAACAACTTACAAAAAAGAAAATTGTAAAAAGGAAGAGGAAATATTGAAAATTTATGTAAAACAATGAAACATAGACATTTAAAGGTATTATCAATAATGATAAATAGCATAAAGCATTTTTCTTAGCATGATCTCAGATTAAAAGGCTAGTATGGAAAAAACAAAAAAGTTTGATCTATAAAAAAATCCATCATTTTATGTTATTTTGCAAGCATGTTCAAAAGATAAAAACTATCAAACTTTGCATTTCTACCGTTTAACAGGCCATACAAACATGTTAAAACAATGTTTTCAATTGATCCACCAATACTGTCCGGAGCCATCTAAAGCAGTAAACACATTATGAAGAGGCAACTCCACATGGTGCAGTAGACAAATAACCCACTGTAATGGTCTCTTCAACAGCCTTTCGAAAGCAATAATTAACCCATTGGTGTGTCTTGTCACAGGAGTGCCATCACTGCCAATAAAGGCAAGTTTTTGTTCCAGTTCTGTATCCTTGATATCACTGTGTATGTAAAGAGTAAGAGTTTGGCCTTTGCCATTTGGTGAAGAGAAGTAGTCAAGAGAAATAGTCAACTATCTGGCTCACCTACCTTGACATAATTCTCTTCTAATGTGGTTTTTATGAAAGTTTTACTATTTTCGCCTATTGTCGAAATCAAAGTTGCATCTTGTCTGCCATCAACACATATGCTATTGACCACTTCAAAAAATCTGTCTTCATTAGCTGTAATTTCTTGCCTATATTTATTTCTTTTTCTTCTTAATTTATTCTTGTCAATTACAAACAATTTGTCAGATGGTGTTATAAATTCCAGCATCTTTAAGAGCACCATTTGCAACAGCAGCTCCAGCTTGATCACACACTTGATACCTCTCACACATACATGCTAAATTTGGAGAGTTTTAGACTTTGTTGTGATTCTTCTCATGGTGTTAAATTTTTATACTCATTTATGGTGTCTGATTGTACAGATTCAGTTTCTGATGAGAAGGGTGAATGATGTTGTGATGAACCTGTACTAGGATCTGATACTGAAAAATAACCTGAATATGCAACTGGGTTTCTTTTTCTGCCTTCATGCCTCTCACAAAAATCTCCAAAATCTGGTGATTTTAATATATCAAGACACTTTTGTTTGGTTGATCCTTTTGGTTTTCATTAAAAAAAATAATCTTTATTACTCATACGTAAACTGTTGTTTCTTCAATGCTTTTCTTCTTAACACTTTCAGTGCCAAAGGACATAGAATTACATCTAAGAACAGGGTCTCGTTTATTGTTAACTGTTACTAACCTCCCAAGCTTTGGGGATTTCTCTAAAATTAAAAAACAATTAACTAAACTTGAAAAAAAAGTAAACAAGAGCCAAATAGCTTAATCTTTGGCACCAAAAGTGTTAATAGGCCGTGACAAAAAATATCAAAAAGTTTGTCCATATCAGCAATAAAATCTTTCTTTTTGCAGAAAATTTTATTTCTTTTTTTCTTTGACCAACGGTCCAGCATGCTAAATTTCTTGATTAGATCCTGCAGCTGCTTAGTGATTCTTAAGAGATGGAGACAGTAAATATTACACCACAGCTATCTCTTTTCTAGCTCATTTGCAACAATTCTAGCAGCTGACAGTTGTAAAAATTATCCTCATGTAACAATTGCTCAATAACTTGTCTTTTAGTTGGTAGAATACTTATTCGAAAATATGCAACACTTTAAAAAAACTTGACCACTGTGCAGGATCTTTGTTCTCTTTGCAGAATGATTTTGTTGTAGTACAAGTATTATACAATTTTATCACTTGCTATATAAAGTATCAATAACTGTTTCATTAGACTACTTAACCTAATTACATGCAATTAGAACATAGTCATTCAGCATTAATGAACCACACAAATGCTATTGCTGTAGCCTATTTAGTAACTTATCAATATGACAAGAGTTAAAATTTTTTGCTATATTATTAATAAAATATCAAAAATATTATAGGTCTATTTTTTTAAATTAGGCAATTAGACAAGTATTTCATTAGAAACCAGGGTATTTTTATAGATAAGGTCCAGCACAATTTTATGCTTTAAACATTGACTTTCTATTTGTAATTTTGCCTACTGAATAACATGGTGATACTTAAATTTGTTGCAAATTAATCATCCCTTTTTCAGCACCAGGATAGAATAAAGAAACCAAGAGAAAAAGGATCTCTCAAGAAGTGATAGCAAATGCAGGAGGATCCAGGTTAGTTTCATAAACAAAAATATTGTCAAAATCGACAAAACTTTATTTGTTCAAAGAAAACACAAAAAAGGTCACATTTTGAACCAAATTGGCTGTTTGGAGGGATAGAGCAGGTGTCCAAGAAAAACGATTAAAAAGTGATTTTAGGTTTTCCTAAAATTCAAGGTGGGGGTTCAGGGAGGTCTCCCCTTTACACTCTTAAAAAATGATTTGCAATACTTCTAAGTGCCAAAATCGTTTTTAGCACACAAAAAATGGCAAATTTGTCTTGAAAAATGGCCTAAAGTAGTGCTGGACCTTATCTATAAATTTACCGAAATCAGAGTACACACTATTGTCTGAGAGGACAGTTTGAAATATACTATTGCTATTGTACAACCTATAACTTTGATCACATAGTTTAACCATTGGTGAATCCAACAGTTGCTAGCATAATAATAGCAGTTGCTGCAAAATGTTTTAAAAAGCTTTAAATGTAAAAAAAAAAAAAAAAAAATTCATTTCATAAAAGAATCTGCAACTTGTAAAATATATGGAATAACAGTTCCAAGGCTTGAAGCAAAGCTAAACAGCAGCTGAATCAGGTGAAAAATCAGTTTTTTGCCAATAACTAATATTCTTTGATTATACGTTAAATTTTTCTGAAAAAGCAAATATAAACCTAATGCTTCTGATTATTTTAAGACTAATTTGAGCTTTCTAGCATATCTATATCAAAAGTTATTACAATATAGAAAAATTTGACCTTTTCATAACCTTTTGACCACATTACATTGCCAGTAGTAGTGACAACCAATCAAAACTGCATTAAAACACAGTTTTAGATGTTTTCAAAGATTTTAAAGCTACCATTTTTTTGATTTCAAAAAAGTTTTGTTTGGCCCACTATATTAAAACATGTTTTGCTTTATTACAAGATGTGTAACTGGATATTTTTGTACAAATATTTTAAGTTTATGTTGTTTCAAATACAGCGTGAAACAATCAATTCAACACATTTCTCAATTTATTCATACATGTACAAAAAGCTAGCCACAATACTTTTCCAAAAACTATTTTCAGCTAGCAGCTAATGTTAAAATTGCCTTTTTTTTCAAAAACAAATAACATTATATTTAGCCCAAGAATACATTGTGTTGCCTTTTGCAAATTATTTGCCTAGAGTTACATTTCAGTTGTTTAAAAACAAACAATAACATTTTACTCCTTTCAAACTATTTGACCAACTATAGCATTTCATTTCTTTTCACAAGATAAAAAGATGAAATTTTATTTCTTCCAAGAAACTAAATCATTAAAAAATGAGAAGCACCAGACTTGTTTAAGTTTCAACATATTAACAATAGTTGAAGATAACCTCATTCATGTTTATAATAATAATAATAATAATAATAATACATTTCTTGTATTCTGCTTAACATTAACAGCAATTATGCAAGCTAGGGCAGTAATTAACTGTTTGCTCAAAGCAGATTAAAATTTAAGCAGCAATTTATACACTTACGAAAAAATAAGTAACAGATAGGTAATAGTAAAACAAAAAATAACACAAATAATCTGGGTCAATAGAACAAAATCAAACTGGTTATAAGGAAGTACAGTTTGAAAGAAATAAAAAGTTCAACAGACAGATTTATCGTTTACAATATATGCTTCTCTGAAATAATATGTTATGAGAATTTTTTTGAACACAGCATAAGCAGAAATACTACGAATTTCATATGGCAATGAATTTCAAGTTTGGGTTAATTTACTAAGATTATTATTTAGCTGATTATGTACAGAGTTTTTGTAGACTAACTTCAACATATCTCTTCCACTATTAATTCTAAGGTTTTGAGTAGTTGTAGGTTGATATAAGTTGAAAGAATTAGAAAGATATATAGGAGCTGTATTATTGACAACTTTATAACCTATAATGCAAAGTTTAAAAAGTATGCGATAATTAATGGGTAAAAAATGCAATTTGATTAAATAAGGTGTTACGTGTTTATTCCAGTTTAAGCAATAAATAAAACGTACAGAGTTATGAAGAATTTTCTGTAGTGGTTTCAACTCGTTTTTGGTTGCGTTGGCAAGAAAAGCACTACAGTAATCCAGCTGAGATAGTATCAAATTGTTTACTGGCATGATTCGACAATACAAAGGTAATTTTTTATATGATACAAATTACACAGATGAAACATGCATATCTGACATTTTTTTGCAATAAAGGAGGAAAGTGACAGGTTTACTGTTAGAGAAATACTTAAGATTTTGACACAATTGCTAATCGAAATTGAGAAATTATTAAAAGTTACATTTAAAAAGGTTTTTTTTTTTTCTGAGAGAAATTTTGTTTGGGTCCAAAAACAATAACTGCAGTTTTTTCTTCGTTCAATTTTAAAAAGTTAGCTGACATCCACAGTTTAATTTCATAAAGACAGCATTCAACTTGTTTTTAAACTTCCACTGTTTGATCTGGATGAAAAGAGCTATATATTTGAATGTCATCTGCATACAAATGTACTGACAGACCATGCTTTAAAACAATATATTCTATTTCTTTGGTGTATAGAATATATAAAAGAGGTCCCAATAATGAGCCTTGGGGTACTCCAAAATGCAGTGTTTGTGACATTTTAGAAGTTCCTGACTATAGTTATTATTGATTTCATTTTTCTAACTTACAGTCAATTTGCAAAAACAACAATATGCAAGAATAGGATCCACACTAACCAAGAAAATAAAAGATCTTTTCAAGAAGTCACCTTAAGCAAATTTTTTTCGTAAAACTGTGAAACTAACCTGGAATCCTTCCTGTGGTTACTATCACTTTTTTTATTCTTTTCTTATTGGCTTCTTCTTTATTCCATTTTAGTGCTGTAAGGAAGATTACAGGTTAGTTTCACCTAAAAAAATTGCTTATGATGACTTTTTCAACAGACCCAATTAAACAATGTTAATGAAAACTAAGCTCTTGACTCCAAAAACGTTTCTTAGAAATAAGCATATTAAAATTTTGTAATACTTAAAAATAAACTCCTAGACCCAAAAACAAACACAATTCTTAGAAATAAAAAAGAACATTAAAAAACTTTATGATTAACTTGTACTAGTCTCGTGGTATTTAAAAAATCCTTTATAGTAAGCAACCCTTGAATACTTAGAACAAAAAATAAATTTTTCAAACTGTTGTGGGGACTTAAAAGTTATTGATTAGGTAGATTACATTAAATTATCTTTAAAACTAATGCGGCCAATAGTAAGCACTCGCTAAGAAAGATTTAACGCCATTACCGTTAGCTCATTAACATGCAAAAAATTAAGCACTGGTTACGCTAACGCTAGAAGCGCTCATGACGCTGGTTTATATTCGTCCCTTCAATCTATCTTTCATTGATTTCATTTCCTTTTATCTCGATATTTATCTTCCTAACTCACAGGAAAGCAACGGAGGCGCTGTACTTAGGGCAAGAAATTACCCAGACCTGCTTCCGGAGATGTCAAGAAACTGTTGTACTCTTGAATTTTTTTATTTTGGTTTTTTAGTTTTACAGAGATAATGACTAAAATTTAGAACTGCTTGCCAAGACCGCCAAAAGAATAAAAAATGTGCCGTGAAGTGTCTTTCCGAAGGATATAACAGAATGGAACGAATATTTTTTGAACTGAGACCATATTGATTACAAACATGGCGCTTTAACCACTCGACCATCCTGCCGACCTTGTATCATCTCATCAAAATATATAGGCTACTTTTTTTAAATATTTTTGGATTCTATATAATTTGTTTTTTATTGTTTAATACAGGGGTCCGCAACGTTTTCTTTCCAGTGTGCCAATTTGTAAAATTCAATGTCAAAATATACGTTTGCGTGCCGATGAAAAAAAAAGGTCTTCACTTAAATTCAGTCTCCTAATTTTCAATTTTTGGCCCAAATCAAGGTGTTCCCTAAAAAAAAAAAAAAGGTCTTCCCCTAAATTTGGTCATTATTTTTTGCAGTTGATTATCGTCACCTCCCTAAATTTCCTGACTTTGCCCAAATTTTTATAACCACGTGTTTCGCGCCTAATGTAATTTTTTCTTATTATTTTAACATTTTAAAACGTGTTTTTGGAAAAATGTTCACGACGCCGCGTGCGGTATAAAATCACTTGCCGGGGGTTGCCGACCCCTGGTTTAATATTTTCAAATATATGAAAGTCATTGTTTTTCTACTAAATCTGCAAAGTGGTTGATTGGTTAGAAGCGCCATGATTGTAACAAGCATATTCGGTGCGGTTTAAAACCCACTCGCAAGATTCTGCTGATTGTGTCCTTATGAACACGGTTTACTGCATTTTCCCCTGCTTGGCAATTTTAAAAAACGGTCATAAACTTTAGTCATATCTCTATAAAAAAAATAAAGTTAAAGTAATGATTAAAAATGATCAGCTGTTTCGTTTGAAGTGTGATTACGTTGTTGAAAAGCTTGCGAATATGTCTTGGCAAGTGAGTGCTATTTGTGCTGTTTTGATTTTCTTTGAGAATGAAGAGTCTGCCCAGCCAACAATGCTATGCAGGGCCCATGCGGGCCCTGCGAGGGCTGCCCGTACGGGACCCGCATCAATTTGGCGGCGGGCGCTGTAGTGGCCCTGCATGGGCTAACTGCACGGGTTTAATCTGTCTTTCAGTTTTAAGCCGTAATCAAAAATTAAGACATGCTGATAAGCTAACCTTTTTAATTATTTTAAAAAAGGAACAATTTGCATAAATAATTTGAACCAAATAAAACTCGTGCGGTAAGCCCATGCGGGACCACTGCAGCGCCCGCGGCCAAATCGGTACGGGTCCCGCATGGGCCCTGCATAGCATTGTTGGCTGGGTGTCGGCATTCAGTATTACCTCGACAAGATGTTTGTTTGCCTCATGGACACCTTATGGACATTTGTAGAATGGGGTCTGTAGAAGATAAGATCTTCAACGTGATGTTTAAATGATGTCCAATTAAATTTTTGGTAGTTTGTTATTGTTTTAGTGAAATGAGATGGAGTTGTTTTGGTCTTGTGATGCATACTGAGGGCGTGAGTAACAATAGTGATCTGATGTGAGGGAAGGGATATCTTTCAGTTAGTGCAATCACGCAAGTCTGCTAAAGCGGTGATGTCTGGTAAAGTAGGCTCTTGTGTTTGATTGGGTAATCGACGTGTTGAGTGTTTGTGTTTAATGTGATGTAAAATGAGTTATTCAATCAGTTCTCTTTTACGGCCTTTGGTCAGTGCGTACTATAATTGCTAGTGAGCATTGACATTTGTGGTCATGATTGTGTTTGGACAATTTTATTTGTATGTAAATGTGCTGGATATACCGAATCTTCTTTTGTTTGAGATATAAAATTGATAGGACCCTTGGATGATACATAACTCTACCCATTGGACCCTTGGGTAATATTAGCCTTTGGATAATACTTTTTTTTTCATCTCTATATTTTAGGGTTGTAACAATTATTTTTTCAATTAATTTAAGGGTTGTAACAAAGTGCAAGTTAGTTAATATTTGATGATTGATATATCATCTAGTTATTGCTTTCGGCCAATATTTATATATGTATTATCAAGTTGGAGATGGAGCTGGAGCTGGAGCCGGAGCAGAAGTTTAAAATTAATTGACTCCGGTGATGGAGTCTAACCTAAATAAGGCTGGCTCCCCAGCTCTGGTTTTAGTAAACCCGACAAACACAGCACGTAGATTCCACGCGCTGTGTTTGTAGGAAAGTGGCTAATGTCGGCAGCGTGGTAGAGTAATTAAAGCGCCGGGATTATGATCGACATGGTTTCGGTTCAAAACCTACACGCACCCTTCTGTTATGTCCTTGGGAAAAACAGTTTACGGCACTATTTACCTGCTTGGTGGTCTTGGCATGCATTTCTAAATTTCAGTCATATCTCTATAAACTAAAAAATCAAAATAAAAAATTTGAAGTGGACAGCAATATCTTGGCATCTCCGGAAGCAGGTCAGTGTGTTTGGTAACTCTATGTATAGCTCCTCCGTTGCTTTCCTACGAGTCAGGAGGATAAATACACGAGGGGCATTCAAAAAATACGCGGAATTCTCGCATGACAAGAGTGCCAGCAAGAAAAAACGTATTTTAGCATGCTATCCATAAAAAGCATGTTCTTTGTGATCGAATAATTGTTATCACTCATTTTGCGCTTGAAAACAAAGTTGTGAAGAGCTAGTTTATTTAAGGTAGTTTTTTAACCCATGGAGCGTAAGGATTTCGAGGTAAGAACCAACATCAAATTTTTGGTAAAGCTTGGTTGGAAAGGAACGGAGATCATTCAAACTCTGCAGACCGTCTATAAAGATGATGCTCCGAAGAAACTCGTGTTTACAAGTGGATTGAAAGATTTCGAGATGGTTCAAAAGTTGTTGAAAATGATGAGGGTCGTGGAAGACCAACAACCTCAAAAAACAATAAAAAAATTGATTTTGTTAGGAACCTAGTCAAAGAAGATGGACGATTGACGGTTTATCAGATAGCTGAGACTGTGAGCATATCAGTTGGTTCAGCTCATTCGATTCTGCATGACGATTTATGCCTCAGAAAGCTTTCGGCGCGATGGGTGCCAAAAGCGTTGCGCCCAAATCAGCTCAATCTCAGAAGTAAATTGTCAACGGCAATTTTGCTCAAAATTGAAACAGATGAAGACCGCTTTTTTGATCGAATTATCACAGGAGATAAAACATGGGTCTACCAGTATGATCCTGAAACAAAACAGCAGTCCAAACAGTGGCTCCCACGTGGATCATCTGGCCCAATCAAATTCAAGTCTGAGAGGTCTGTCAAGAAGGTAATGGCAACTGTTTTCTGGGACTCTGAAGGAGTTGTGCTAGAAGATTTTTTAGAAGGTAAAAAAACTGTTACAGGCGCCTATTACATCGAAGTTTTAAAAAAATTGAGAGCAAAATTATCTGAAAAGCGTCCAGGAAAACTGCATTATGGAATTCTTTTCCATCAAGACAACGCTGCAGCGCATTCTTCTTGAATCGTAAGAGATGTTTTGAGAGAATTTCGGTGGGAATTGCTGCCACATCCACCTTATAGCCCAGACCTTGCCCCATTTGACTTTTTTTTATTCCCAAAACTCAAAGAACACTTGAAAGGCGTTTATTTTAATGATACTAATGAGGCAAAGCAAGTAGCAAAAACATGGCTCACAAAATGGTCAGCAGATTACTTCAAAAATCGGATAAAAGGATGAAAGCACCGCCTGGAGAAGTGCATCGACCTTGATGGAGACTACGTTGAAAAGTAGATTGATTGTATCAATAAATTATAAAAATTATAAAATTTCACATATTTTTTGAATGCCCCTCGTAGAGATAAAATAGATAAAATTGTGGTCATGAAGAAAGACTATTAAGTTTAACTACCGCTAAAGTGTTTACAGTTTTGAAAAATCTGTCTTCATGGCGTATAAAATTACTTAGTTCGCGTTTACAAATAATTCCTCTGTTTAAGTCGAAATAAAGTCAGGAAAGACTGTATTCAATACGAAACCCGAAAAGGGCTGAAGTTAGCCGAAAACGTTCGTTTAATTCTTTGTTGTTTTTTTTCCTTTTAATGATGTGAATAAATAAATCAATTAAAAAAGATGTAAAATCCAATATGGCTGCTTTCAATAGCAATTTTATGGTACAATCTTTCCATTGGTAACAATAACAGTCACATAACTTTAAAAAAACGGTTAATTTCTTTCGCGCATTAAGTTCCTGAAATAATTATGTTTGTTTTTTCAACTTTCAAGAGGTTGGCTCACCGAGAATCCATTTTCTTCGTCGCTCGAACCTGGTTCGGTGGAGTTGGAGTCGTCGTCCGATACCGGCTCGTATTCTTCGAAGAATTCGGGATTGCTGTCTTCGTATTCGGTGTCGCAAACTTCTATCGTGTCGCGAAACTGCCGAAAAAAAACATTCTGCAACAGGCACAAAAATAGCCGCCAACGATTTGGTGAAAGTTAATTTTAATCAAGATGTTAAAAAAATTGCCGTAACTAACTTAACCAAAAATTAACAACTTAAAAATGTTGCGCTGATCACGCGTTTTGACGCCTTTCTCAAAGGATTAGCCATTGAAATACCTATCTAAGAAGTTTTTAATAATTTTTTAGTGTCGGGCCTCAAGCAGAAGGTTTACTACATGTAGTTATGAGACATTATTAAGGCTCATTTCTACTACGTGCGTAGATTGGAGTATTTCTTGTTTCTTTTATTGATTTTTTTGCATTGTTTTGCGCTAATGCGCGGAAGTAAAAAAATCAATAAAACAAACAAGAATACCCCGCTCCATGCTGGTAGTGAAAACGGGGCTTTCCCTAACGCAGTCTATACTTTTAAAATTTTAAACAAATTCAACATTTAGTCATTCAAGTTTATGATAAAAAAATTAACCCATAAGGGCTCGTTTCCACTATGAGCGTGGAATGGAGAATTCTTTGCTTGTTTTATTGATTTTTTTTGCTTCGCTTCATTTTAAGCACGGAAAGAAGATTAAAAGAAACAAAGAATGTTTCATACCACGCTGGTAGTGGAAACGGGCCTTAATCTCCAAGAATTTTCAATGCATATTTATATATTATTTCGTAAAATTTGTAATTCAAAAAGGCAAGCACCCCTTTTGCTTCTCATAGCTGACGTTCACGTATCTATCACACATTTTTTTGCTTTATTTCTCGCTTCAAAAAAGTCGTTTATAACGAAACATTTCGGCAATAAAAGATTACGCCAGCCAAATGTTCACTGAACGAGATAAATTGATGACGTAATATTGAAACAAATAAAAAGCTTAAGGCGTCCAATTCTCACTGCTGCAGTATCTTTACAGAAGCCTAAAAATTATGAACAGCTCATCTCGAATCAATCTCACCGCAAAAATGAAGACCTTTTAGATTTCAACATAGAAATCAACCGAAATGCCTACATACTAATCAATGGGATATCTTGCGTTAAACTATTATTTTTATATTAAAATAAATACAATTATGATTACTGCAGGCCTATAGGTAACCCTGAATTATCTCTTTCACTTTCCTCTCTTGTATAAAAAGTATAAAAAATGCAAAATAGAAAAAGCACACTTTTAGCTTAATAGAACCTGAAAAATCAGACAAAAGCAGTTAGCTTTCAGGAAATTATTGAAGTAGTAGCCTTTATAAAAAAGATAAATAATAAAACTATACTGTACGATCTGTCCAAAATCAGAAACGGCAAACTCCCTAACATCAAAAACGTTGTTTAAAAAGATCCAAATACCGCTTTTGTTGGTATAAACCTCAATCACAGTTTATAAATAGTTTTAACCGGATGCCCAAATCGTAAGGTTACTTGTTACTTTCTGTATAACTCGTTTTACGTTTGACTGATTCTTTAAAGCTCTTTTCTTGATAGGACAAAATAATAATGAAGATTAACCTCCGATGACCTAAATTTTATGGCGTTTGCTGTTGGATAAACTACTTCCAGCTTTCAAAAATTTAATAAAAAGCAATTCATCACTTTTACAGGATAGAAAAAATGTTTTTCAGAAAAACCTTAGCGCAATCGAATGATTGGTTTGCTGATAACTCCGAATGCAATTATTTTTGGCTCAATGAGAGATCTTCACTTTTTTAGAAAAACAACGCGAGAGTCAAAGTGATGACCATTTTTGGTTTTAAACTAAATTTGTGATTAAAATTCTATTTATCCTGGAAGTACATTTTAAATAATCGTTGAAGTCAATGTGATTAAAAAAAAGATGCCCCCTCAAAAAAGAATTTCAACACTTTGACTCTAACATAAAATTTTTAAATTAGCTTTTGTGACAATTTCAATTTGACATCATTATGATTACCGCACCGATTGCGGCCCGCTGTAAACTTACAACTTGGTCAACTTTTAGAAGAATTTGTTATTTTATTGTTTTTCAAATTCACGAGTTTTGTCCTGCAAGTGTTAGTTTCTTTTATTCACTGATCTCCTGGGTATAAGAGTAAAGTATATGCGGTGGTTTATCTTTGATAAGTCGGGAAATAAGCAAAAATAAGCAAAAGCAAAAAAACATAAGCAAAAAAGAATAAAGGCAAAATGCAAACCAACCATAGAAAAACAAAAAAAATTAAACATGAAGTTCAGAATTGATTGGTCGTCTTGTCCGTATATAAACCACAGACATCGATTATCATCAAACATCGACAATAAAGCATAGACGAAAACGTTCAGTTTTTTTGTTTTTCAATAAAACTTCGCAAACTAAATGATAAAATTTTGGCTTCTAATTGGTATTATTTACAAATCGATTTTAAAAATTATCTCTATTTCTAAATCATATTAAAGCAGAACGTTGAGTTGAAACGGCTACAAGTTTTTCAAAAACGTGAATCGCTCAGTCAATTGGTCACTCGTTTTTGTGCCAAAGCGCGACCTGGAGTACACTTTATAGAACGACAAGAATGTGTTTGGACTGCCAGTCGACGAAGTGAAATTTGTTGCTATTATTCTGAAAGATGAAATTCTTTTTTGCTTTATTATAAACAGTCTCAGAATAATTAATATATATGTGAAACGTTAGTGTTTGTGTGCTGAACAATATATACAGGTATTAGGAAATAAGAGCTAATTTTTTTTTTTATAGAAAAACATAAAGACCTTAATTAGAAAAAAGTTACAAAGCGTGAAGAATGCTTTTTATTCAAATGGTTTTATGTTAAATTGACCTTTTAAATAAAATTTAAGTTATTCGTGTTCGTTACAAAAATTTTTCTCATATTGTCATTGCTTTGTTTTTTTTTAGTATTATCTATGATTAGTACACTCGCCATGTTGTCCTGTTCTTGCAGAAGACAGTTTTTTACTGTCATCTGTTCGGCCATTACTCACAGTTCTAAATTACAATATCATATCACTATCACTATTGTGTAAAAAGTAAAAATCTATAAACGTTTACAACCGGGCAACAATGTCTTTGTATTTCCAAAAACTAAGTTAGGTAACCGCTTGTCAGTTTAACTCTTCAAGTGAAAAGAATCTCCAGTGTTTTGCCTATCCAGAGGACAAATAGTAATTTTTTATTATTTGCAGTGAATCTGATTTAATGACGAACAGCCCAAAAGAAACCTACCAAAAGTTTTACTATTCGCCTAAAAAATTAAATTATAAATTTTTAATTATTATAAGTGCAAATTGTGAATTAGTTGATAAAATTATTTCGCTTGAGCTCATGGAATTCTATTTTTTTGCAAAAGCAAGCTTACATTACTTAGAATGTATCATATAAAGATTATCTAATAACTGAAAAATATGTTTTTTAAAGAAGCTAAGACAAATAAAGTAAAATCACAAAATTTCTCTTCATGTTAAACTTTCTTATTTTTAGTTGTTTTTTTATAGCTACATTACTTATGATTGTAGAGTTGTTTGTCTCTTTCCCATTCTCCCGTAAAATATAATAATTTACAAAAATTGTGCAAAAAATTGTACTTTAGTTCTTAAAATTCTTAAAGTAAAATATTTATAATGAACATTATTTTCATTGTTCTATGGCAAACATAGGCATAACAACCAAAAAATTTGGGAGGGCAATGAAGTTTTGCCTAATTTTTGTGACATTTGCCGAAATCGTGATTTTCTAATACTTTACCGATACGACAAAATATTGTCCTAAAATCATGGTGCTCTTTAAAAAAAAAGTCTGCATCTGCAATCAGACTCATATTTCTAATTTTTCGTCCCCAAATCAAGGTGTTCTCTAAAAAAAGGTCTTCACCTCAATTTGGTAACTATTTTTGCAATTGATCATTGATTGTCGCTGCCCTAAAATTCCTAACATAACGCCCTGCTTGGTGGTCTTGGCAAGCAGTTCTAAATTACAGTAATATTTCTACCAAATTATTAGCGGATAGCAATATCTTGGCATCTGTGGAAGCAGGTCGGGGTAATTGCTTGCCCTACGTATAGCACTTCCGTCGCTTTCCTGCGAGTCAGGAGGATAAATATAGAGATAAAAAAAATAAAAAATAAGTTTTCAAATTTTTCATATCGTTTTCCCGAAAAATTTGAATTTTGCCCAAAATTTGAAAACTCGGGGGAGGGGGTAATTGCCAGGTACGGCTATGATGGCAAAGTGTAGGGTGGGTCCACATGGCCGCACAAAGAGAAGACTGTATGAATATAATAAAAAAAATAATGAAATCTTCATAAGGTTTCGACAACAAAATTTTGTTATAAGCGTTTTTATTTCGTAAGCATTTACAACTTTTCGAAAAACACTTTTCAAAACTCAGCAGTAGCTTGGTGGCACGAAACAAAGCATTTGATGCACAATTTTCACGTAAGATTTATTTTTCCTCAAATAATACTGTTTCAAATTATACGTTTTATTAATTTTTTTTGCAAAAGCACGTAATTCGAGACATATTATTCAAGGCAGCATTTAGTGAGTATAAATGAAAATTTGTTTTGCTAAACCAGTGGTTCTCAACCTGTGGTACGCGTACCACTAGAGGTACGTGAGACCTTTTTAGGTGGTACGTGAATAGTTTTTAGATTCCATAAAAATCCAACACTTGCATTAAATTGTGTTTTTTAGATATGCGAGATTTTCAGCGAAGACCTTTTCTTTTTTAGAGAACATTAATTTTTGTGACGAAAATTAAATAATTAGAAAAATCCCCCGAAAAAAATCGAAATAATTAATTTTTGATGAACTTTATGGTACGTAATATAAAGAAAAATTTTTAGATGGTACATACTAGTAAAAAGGTTGAGAACCACTGTGCTAAACTAACACAAGGAAACAAAGTGTACAAAACTCTTTTCTCTGCGCTTTACATCAGCGCGTGACGAATCTCAGAAGTGCACTTCATGGAAACCAAAGCTAGAAACACGAGCAGCAGTTTCAGTAAATAATAAGCCGTTGATGTAATGTGTGTTTATTGCTTATTGCCAATTTGTTTTTTAACCCATTCAAAAAAAATTTATATCGTTGTAATCGCAAACAAGTTACCATTTTAATAAAATAAAAATTAGAGTTTCTTTTGCAATAGATGCGTAAATTGTACTTTAAATCGTCGTAAATTCATGAAGTTCTTGCGGCTAAGAGCGCAAAAACTTTTTGCGCCACTAGCGGCAAAAATTTCCGTGGTGGAAAAGTTAAGCTGTCGAAAATATGCTTTTGTTTTTTTTAACTATTGATTATAATTTTATGTCAAACTATATCTCCTTAAGTTGTTAGAACCGCTTTAAGACTAATATAAAATCTTTGTTTTTTTAGTTTTAATTTTTATCTCTATATTATTCTCCTGACTCGCAAGAAAGCGACGGAGGCGCTACACATAGGGTAAGCAATTTGAGATGCCAAGATATTGCTGTCCGCTAGTAATTTAGAACTGCTTGCCAAGACCACCAAGCAGGGGAAATTACCGCTAAATGTCTTCGGAAGTGGGTTTTGAACCGAGACGATGTTGATCATCTGCCCGGTACTTTAACCACTCGACCCTTTAACCACGCTGCCGACTCTCACTAATATGACATTTTCAGCAATTTCGTAATTTTTGCTATTTGAAAAAGCACTGAAATTCTTTTGAAAGCATGATTGAAATTTTTAAAGGTATTTTTAAAAATTTGTTTAAAAGTCTTGTATTGTTCTGCGATGAGTTATTCAGAAACATGTTTTTTAACAGTAAAACCAATCGATGAGGAGATCTGTTGATGATTTTCAAAACTATATGAAAGTGACGGACAAATCAACATTGTTTTTTTTTACAATTCGTTAAAGTTTCTCATATTCTGAATCGACATAATCCAAAAAAAAAACTAAAAAGTTATAAACTTAGAGAAAACTAAGTTGTGGTAGACGTTCGAATAATTTTCTACTCTTTTAGTAATGTTTTTCAATCGAGATTTGCAAAACTGCATAAATAACAGATTTTCTTGTTGAGATATTTAACAGCTGGTAAATCTCAATAAGATAAAATTCTGACAAACTTTTGACTTTATTTGGACAATAGAACTAAATAAAAAGACACCTGAACAACCGAAACTACGTATGATTTGTAAGTTTCGTGACGTAGTGAAGCACTGAAAAAAAAATTGACTTTATTGGGCTTAAGTTATAACGTCATAGCATGCAGACAAAGTACTTCTAAAGGAATCTAATAAATGCATACAGACACGAGTATAAAGAAGTTTTAAGACTTTGCTACTAGCGTAAAACAGCCCAAAAAATAAAAAATTAAATTTTTTGCTTGCACTTTTGGTGTTTCTACGGACGAGGGGAATGTACAAAACAATTTCGGCTACACAATTTTTAGCCAGGAAACTATTTGAAATCACAAACAATTTATCTAGAATTAACAAATGATCTAGACCTTATTCAAATAGAAAGAAAAATAAATACGAAAGGATTAATGGAAAAACAACACTAACGCAAATAAACAGTTATTACAAAACATACCTAACCCTACTCTAGCTAAATCAGCGTATAAACAAACACTAACCTAACCTTAAACTAGCTAAGCTAAAATCGACCAACTTGAATGGATGAAAAACCCAGATACGACGCATATTTACGGCGCTATAAACTATTTTTAAAGTCAAACGAAGGAAATTCTAAATTAAGAAATGCTATGGAAAAATTACTTAAACAAAGCTTTTTAAGAACAAAATTCGCGCCGCGAGAGAACGAACAGAGAGAAAACAAATTACAATAATTATGCGCCGCGAGAGATCGAACAGAAAGAAAGCAAATTACAATAATGATTAACTAAGTTGAAGAATTAGCGACGCGAGTTCAAATCCAACAAAAAACGGTAAGTTAAACAATAAATAACAAATTTAAAACATGTAATAATCTTTTTGCCAAGCGGGAGGTTTTATTGTTCGCCTTCTTGACGGGACCTCACAGCTTGGCGCATCATCCGTCCCAACATTTGGAGCTTGCAAAATCATTATACAGTCGCAGTACTAGTGTCTCGTTGTACAAGAATTTTTCACGATAGACAACAACCTATTCTCTGCTTTACTGTCTTCCACACGCTTAGATGGTTTCCGTTTTAAGTTTAATAGATTAATAAAACATGATTATTTATTGCATATACTTTTATTATTCATATTACAAGTACAGTATGGTTTATTTTTTTCTGATTCCACCTTTTCTGTTTAAAAAATAAACATAAAAACAGACATTTCGGGGATGGAACAGATTATTTATTTTCATATTAATTTTAATGCAAAAAATTGCTTCGTAATACGAGTAAATTGCAACACGAGCTCAGCCTAGTAACGAATTAAACTCGTACTGCGAGGTTCTACTGTAATACAATCATAAATGCGCATGCTCCACAGGTTGGCAACAACATGGAGGAGAAAAATGATTTTTGGCAAGATCCGGATGGATTGATAGAAAGTGTATCAAAACAGGAGAGGATAGTTCTAGGTGTGGACCTAAATGGACATATGGGTGAGGAAACATAAGGGATGAGGAAATAATGGGGAGGTATACGGTGCTGGAACGAGAAATAAGGAAGAATTGATGGTTGTGGATTTTGCAAAAAGGATGGATTTGGCGGTTGTCAATACTTATTTCAAGAAAAAAGACAAACACAGGGTGACGTTAAAAGTGGCGGAAAAAGTACCCAAGTAGTTTAGGTGATGTGCAGAAGGAGGGATCTGAAGAAAATGTGCGATTGTAAGGCAATGGTCAATGAGTGCGTCGCAAAGCAGTACCGTATGGTGGTATGAAAATGGCTCTCATGGTGAAAAAAAAAGGTAGAGAAAGTAAAGCCAAAAATAAGATGGTGAAAACTGAACGACACAAGTTGTCAAGAAGCGTTTAGACAAGAGGTGACCAGGATTTTGGGAGGCGAGGATGGGTTACCTAAGTGGAACAAAACAGCGGAAATGATAAGAAAAACAGCTGAGACTGTGCTGGGAGTGACATTTGGGAAACGAAAAGGAGATAGGGAGACATGGTGGTGGAATGAGAAAGTTCAGGAGAGCATAAAAAAAAAGAAAAAAGCGAAGAAAACATGAGATAAAATAAGAGATGTACAGGATAGATACGAGGGAAGCAAAACAGTGGTGAGGTGTGCAGCAGAAACTACAAAAAGTTTCAAGGTCAAGGTCGGACTGCACCAGGAATCAGCGTTAAGCCCGTTTCTGCTTGCTGTGATTATAGATAAACCAACGGAGAAAGTAAGGAGAGAACCACCGTGGACAATGCTGTTTGCTGATGATATTGTAATTTCCAAAGAGACCAGGGAAGAAGTAGAGCGGAGACTAAAATGCTGGAGGTATGCGTTGGAAAAACGAGGAATGAAAGTATGTAGGTTAAAGACCGATTATCTGTGCGTAAATGGAGGAAAATGACGACGAAACAGTGAAGACGGAGGACAAAAATAAGCCAAGAATAAAGGAATTTAAGTATTTGGGATCAACAGTGCAAGAAAGTGGTAGTTGTGAGAGAGAGGTAAAGAGGAGATGCAGGCAGGATGGAATTGATGGAGAAAAGTATCGGGATCAATCTGTGACTTGAGGTTGCCAGCTAGAGTAAAAGGAAAAGTGTACAGTTCAGTGGTTAGACCAATGTGTATGGACTTGAGACGGTGGCGGTAACAAAAAAACAAGTACAATAGATGAAAGTTGCAGAGATAAAAATGTTGAAGTTTGCTCTGGGAGTGACGAGAAAAGATAATATTAGAAATAAATACATCAGGGGCATAGTTAAGGTAGAACGGTTAGGAATGAAGATGAGGGAGGGCAGGTTGAGGTAATGGACATGTCATGAGAAGAGACCAGGAATATGTAAGAAGAAGGATGATGAAAATGGAGTTACTGGGAAAGAGGAAAAGAGGGAGGCCGAAGAGAAGATTTTTAGATGTAGTGAAGGAGGATATGAGGGAAGTTGGTGCGAGGAAAAAAACATTGAAAACAGGACGCTGTCAAGGAACATCACACGCTGTGGCAACCCTGATTAAAGGGAAAGGCCAAAAGAAGAAAAAAGATTCTTGCAACCCATTAAAGATTTTTCATATCGCTTTAAACAAAGTCGATTTTATCGGAGCCATAAGCTTTTCGTGACGCTCTTATCAGTGGCAATCGCGTCAAAATGGGACGAACCAGAGAAAATCAAGGTATTTATAGTCTCAACAGTTGGGAGAAAGGTGCTGCAGTCTCAGAAAGGAGAAAGGCACAATTGCACAGTGTGGTGCAATACAGTGTAATCTCAGAAAGGAGAAACACACTATGTGCAATTACCCAGGAGAAACACTGTTACTCGCAATTTAGGTTATTTGAAAAGTTTTAATGTGTAAACAAATTCCTTTTGTTGACATAAAACCGGATGTTTGGTTTTGATAAAAGTTGCCTCGAGTGGACACAGATGGAACGAGTTGCGTGCCACAGCAAGAATTTTAAAACGTTTGTCATTATAGTTTGCAGCACATTGCTCGTTGTCAAGCAAGTGTTGTCCTATGGCAGAGTCACAGTCTGGATTGTTACGTTTTAGCTTACAGGATCTGCCAGGTTGAGATCGTGTAAGGCGCTTCGCTTGCTGTTGTAGCCATTTAGGAACATGCTGCTTGATTCTATCTTGTAGTCGCTGTGATGTTCGTCCTACGTACCTACTGTCACAGTGGCACGAATATTCATTCTTGTTTATGAATATTCGTGCCACTGTGACAGTAGGTACGTAGGACGAACATCACAGCGACTACAAGATAGAATCAAGCAGCATGTTCCTAAATGGCTACAACAGCAAGCGAAGCGCCTTACACGATCTCAACCTGGCAGATCCTGTAAGCTAAAACGTAACAATCCAGACTGTGACTCTGCCATAGGACAACACTTGCTTGACAACGAGCAATGTGCTGCAAACTATAATGACAAACGTTTTAAAATTCTTGCTGTGGCACGCAACTCGTTCCATCTGTGTCCACTCGAGGCAACTTTTATCAAAACCAAACATCCGGTTTTATGTCAACAAAAGGAATTTGTTTACACATTAAAACTTTTCAAATAACCTAAATTGCGAGTAACAGTGTTTCTCCTGGGTAATTGCACATAGTGTGTTTCTCCTTTCTGAGATTACACTGTATTGCACCACACTGTGCAATTGTGCCTTTCTCCTTTCTGAGACTGCAGCACCTTTCTCCCAACTGTTGAGACTATAAATACCTTGATTTTCTCTGGTTCGTCCCATTTTGACGCGATTGCCACTGATAAGAGCGTCACGAAAAGCTTATGGCTCCGATAAAATCGACTTTGTTTAAAGCGATGTTAAAATTCTGTACCACAAAAAAGCTCTTTAAAGATTTTTCGTTTCATTTCTGGAAAAACGCGTGGAATTGAAGATAAAAAAATGTTTATTTGTTGGCGAAGGGTAAGTGACTTTTTTTGGCTTCATTTTAATTCTCCCCGCACCTATGAGTGACAGGATAAACTTACTTTAAAAAAAAGCCCGCCACGGGTAAAAAATTAGACGTGGCAGGCTTGTTCCAGATAAAGAATTTCTTACCGGACATTATGTAGCGCTTTGTTACCACTGCTTTCAATTGCTTACCGGCTGTCGCCATCGCTACTCAAGCAACTTCATTTTACACATGCGTTGTGTATCAGGTGCGTTCCGTATGTGTCCATTCCGTATGTGTCCATTCCGTATGTGTCCATTCTTAATATGAACCATATTCATAATTTTGAGGTAATTAAAATTTGATTTGTTTTTAAAGTTCTACACATTGTTAACTTGAACAAAATTAAAAATATGCTTTAAGTTAATCGTCATAATATCAAAATCGCTTTTGTATAAATAATTAATCATTTTTTGTTTTCAGGCATTGTGGTAAAAATTTATTTAAAATTTAAGTTTTTTTTCATAGCACTTAAAATGTTAAACACATTAGAAAAATCAACAATTTTATGAATTTATTTGTGCTGCTGAATATTAGCCTACAACATTATGGTTACAATTTTATTATTGTTTTATTCAACATTTACCAAAACTTAGCTATATTGAAATGCAAAAGACGGTTAGATGAAGCAATCTGCTATAAAACCGGAAAAATAGCCAATTATAATAACAATTTTTTTGCTTGTGTAAATGTGATATGGTTTCCTTTTAAAAACTTTTACTGGCTCACAATTTATTTTCCAATAAATGTACATACTGAATTAGAATTATATGTTTTACTTCAGTGCTGCTAGTCAAAAGTTTTTCAAAATTTTAAGAAATGTTAATTTTTATCATTTGGCAGCAATAGAGCCTACATGTCAGCCATTTTTTTTTTATTTCAGGCTTATAAGTTAAAGACAACCTGGCATTAGGTCATTATTTCATTTACTTGACGTAAAACAATTCCGAGATAATGCTCGCTGTGTTCTGGCGGTGACATCGAAGATACTAAATTATGCATGAGTTCGGTCTGGAATTACAGGAGTTTTCAATAGAACAAGAAAAAGGCTTAGCGCGCTCAGGCTTCGCTTCTTCGCGCTCAGGCTGAGTGCGTTGCGTCTAAGCGCAAGAAATAGAGCAAGGGTTTTTAATGAAAGATAAAATCTCTGTGAATTCTTATTCGTGTTTTGGCCACTATTTTCTGTGAGCTCTTACTTGCAGGATCCCAGAATCGATTAATAGAATAGCGCTGCCCATCGAGATGTGCTGGTCAAATTGCTGAGTCCATAAACAATACAAGTTGGTGGCAGTTATTACTTAATAAAACTGTAGCTTAAAGACAAGTTTGTTTCTTTTGATTTGCTTGTTTTATTATTCACTGAAAGAACTTAATGGTTAAAGTTTTTAGCTGTTAATTCGTGAATTAAAAAATATTTTGGTTTTGCGAAGGTTTGTCGATGTGTTAAAACTGTTTCTCGAAATCGCAGTATTTCGGAACTTCTGCGCAGTGGTGGATATTGGGTGAGGCGAATGAGGCAGTTGCCTCGGGCCCCCCTCGAAAACAGCACATATAGTTTCGGTTTCCTGCAGATGATTTTTAGAGATTATTATGAAGTCGGGACGAAAAGTGGAAAATACAGAGATCGATTCTAGGTGAAAACCTTTTTTTTTAGAGAACACCTTGATTTTGGGAGCAAAATTTAGAAGAAAATTTAGAAATCAGAGATCAAATTGAAGCGAAGACCTTTTTTTTTAGAGATCACTCTGATTTTTGGAGAAAAAAGTGAAAGACGAGATCAAAGATCTTTTTCTTTTTTAGAGAACATCAATTTTTGAAAATCCTTGCCTCGGGCCCCTGAATTTGAATATCCACCACTGCTTCTGCGGCGCTTTGCTGGTCGCGCCTCAGCGTCACAAATATTCTTTGAGGGGTTGGAAGTTGTTGTTTCTTCGTAGTTTTAGTTGCTAGTTTATTTTTATAGAAAACATGCTTATGCGATTGTGCTCAAAAAATTTATTTCAGTTCTTCTAGCTTGGTATTCTATATTTTTGAAATAGCGCCCATGAGTAAGATCTGTTTGATAAGTTGAGGCCTTGCTTTGAGGTTCCGGTGAAACAAAAATCATTGCTACCAGTAGAATATTTGTTTGTAGGCTATATTTCTTATTAATAAAAATTTAAATTTAAATTACGTGTATCGTTATTAATTTTTTTAAAAACCAAAAGTTGATTCTTATTTATATTATTTTTAAAATTTAGAGCAAATTTATTTGTTTTTGTAAAAAGTTAAGCATGTGTATTTTCATCTAAAATATTTAAAGGGCCTTTTAGCGAATGCTCGATGCTCTGCTGACGCTTATTCACTGATAGCTGACTTTCTTGAATCAAAGTTGAAGTGCGGCCTACTTTTGCAGCGTTTGACCTGCGTACACATACAGCTGCTGCGCTGTGTTCAATCTACCGCACTTGTTGTTCCTTGAGGTGTTAAAAGTTTAAGCACAGTTATATTAATTTCATCTTTTTAAAAAATTCTTCAAACGTCTCTACAAACCTTTCGAATTTCGGTTGACAACTTTCTTTAAATTTCTATTGTTAATATTAATTGATTTAAATCCAGGCCCTTTCCCAAAACGCAAGAGCTGCGAAACATTGGGACTAATTTATTCTTAGTCAAATGAGCTAAATTGAAAAATTGGAATTTCGAAAATGGTTCAATAAAGTCTTGTGACAACATATCATCCATTTTAAGTCTGAAACTTTTTATTGCAAAGTAGTGAGTCGAGCTGAGTGTTTGGCGAAGTCATCAACCACTGGCGTTTTCTCTTTATGAAACAAAATAACTAATTTTAAACGCTATTTCACTTTAAATTTTCCTTTATGAATAAATATTGATTTGCATTCTTATTTTGTAATTTTGTTTTTACTCTCACTCAAACCGATTTGGCTACAAATTAGTAATTACAAAAAAATTAAGGAAACAAGGTTGCCAATGACAAACAAATAAAATGATTTTAAAAGAACGTTGCAAAAAAATATTTTAAACTTTTGTAGAGAGTAGAGTTTTCCAAATTTTAATACAGATGGAACCAATTAAGCGGCACGCGGCGTTCATGCGGAAAATTTCTTTTCAGTTCTAAGTGGCGTAGTTTACATCATTAGAGCACACTACAGGCCTACAGTGCTTTATTGCAATGGCATGCAGATAATAATAATTAATACGAAGGTTGCCAATATGCACAATTGCACATGTATAAAGTAGCCTACAAACAGCTCCTAAAAAATTAGTGGGCTCAAGAGTTCAAAAGTCGTTCATTTTACACTACCAGAAAATAGAATATAAACTATGATCACACATGAAGTAATGTTGTTAAAATTTTAAATATTTTTTATATTGGACCAATTTGAATACTGCGCTATTGAAAAATTACTGGTATGTCAGAAAAAATTCGAAAAAGCACAAAACAATTTTGGGGGTATGGCCGGCCTTATTGCTCTGCTGTTCTGACGGGCTTGTTCAAATAATCATAAAATACCTTTAAATTATTTGTAGCAAGCATAAACATATAGCAAAAAAGTAAGCCAACCCAAGGTTGCTGTATTGTTTGGATCAGATGCTGGCAGTGATGTCATTAAGCTAGCATCAGGTTTCGTCATCCAAAACCGTCAGACTTCGTGCTCCATGTGGTGCCCGATGTGTAGGACACGCTATTGGAACATGGTCTGCGGTTTGCTCAGAGGCGCAATTCGGTGAAGGAGTGAGATTCCATTTATGCATGGACGAATGGAATCGCCCAACACCAGTCCGCAGGCGGTTGAGCTTAACCCAAGCTGCTCGGGGTAAGCCCATCCAAAGAGGCTTGGCACCGGTTCCGGGCACAAAAGCACGGAGCCTGAAAGCATTTTTACAATACTCCGTTTTCCATTTGTGATTTGTCCATTTAGAAGCGCGGATGCCAAGTCTGGCAAGGTTGTCCAAAAGATTCCGCGCACCTGGCACAAACGGGCGTCAACAAATAGTCTCGCTTGACGAGTATCTGAGGACCCACTTAAAAGACCATACAAGATATGATCGGGGTCCAGAGATCCACGGTGAGCCAAGGAGAGTGTCGTTCCCAGTTGGCAAAGCTCAGCTGGCTGGATGCCTGAGAGTACAGGTAGGTGGTCCGTTGGAGTGGGACGCAGACATCCAGTGACTATGCGCAAGACGTTATTCAAGACACTGTCTATGAGGCGAGTGTGAGCACTGCGACATCAGACTGGCGCACAGTACTCAGCTGTTGAATAGACTAGAGATAAGGTGGCTATGCGTAGTGTTTTAGCACCAGTTCCCCATCCCGAGCCCACAAGTCACCTCAGAGTGTGACATGTGAGAATAGTTTTTTGCGCAATGCCACTAGATGGTGACGGAACATGAGCGATCTTTCCAGTTTTACCCAAAGATAAGTAGGGGTTGGACAGAACGGTAAAATTCTATCGTTGTTGTAGATTTTTAGCTCACGTTTGGTCTCTCGGTTATTTAAGTGAAAGACTGCCGTCACCGTCTTAGTGTGACTGAGCTTCAACCTCCAAGTCTGGAGATACGCTGACAGTGTGGACATGTCTTGGTTTAAAGTCCCCTCCAAGTTCTTTCAGTTTCCAGAAGAGTGCAACAATGTTAAATCATCAGCATAAGCAAACTTTCTGGAAATAATGAAAGGAAGATCGTACGTATAGATGTTAAATTGGAGGGGAGCCAAGACCGATCCTTGAGGAACGCCGTTTTTAAGACGGCATAGCCTGCTTTGCTTGCTGTCACCGGTGGTAAGAGTGAAACTTCGATTTCGGACAAGCTCCATGATCGTTCTGACCATGTGCTTATCCGGAAGAAGTCTCAGCAGCTTGCAGGTAAGGCCTCAGTGCCAGACAGTGTCATAAGCAGCTGTCAGATCGATAAATACGGCACCGGCCTTCTTTTTAGCCTCGAAAGAATCCTCGATGTTCTGGGTTAGCAGGACAACTTGATCTGCAATTGACTTCCCGCGTCGAAACCCAGCCTGCTCTTTAGGGACCAGTGGATCAATTAATGGCTCAACGCGGGCGCATAAAAGCCTCTCGAGGATCTTGTAGGGGACACAGAGCAGAGATATCGGTCGATAACTCTTTGGGTCCCCCACGGGCTTTCCTGGTTTTGGGATCGCGAGCACAAGCGCTCTTTTCCAGATCTTGGGAATTTTAAGTCGGTGCAAGCAGGAAGAAATGAAGTCACGTAACCAGAACTTCAAAGCAGCTCCAGCATGGAGTATAAGCTCTGGGCAGATGGAATCAGGTCCCGGAGCTTTACTGGTTTTAAATGTTGAAGGGCAGCAGTAAATTCTCTCTGTGAAAAAGTCTCAGAGATATTTACTACGTCTGGTGTTGTGGCCCTCCAAAGGTCAGACACTTTTTGAGAAACAAGTCGAGATGACTTGCGGTCAACACCTCGTATTTCCCATTTTTAACCACCCGAGATGCAATAGCATCAGCTGAAACGGAACAGTGACGAGGAGAGTGTCGTGACCTACCAGTAAGGTTGTTCAAAATACTTTATGGTTTTCGACTAGAGTGTGAGAAGTCAATACTCCGAACTGCCTCGGACCATCAATCCCTCCGCTTTCTGTCAAGCTTGACAAGTAAAGCTGTAGCAGCCAAACTTCAGTCGTGTTCCTAAAGAGACTGCAAAAAGTTTTACAGAGGGATTCACACTCTGCATCCCAACACGGAATATAATATGTTATGTTAAGGCTGTCTTCATTGAACTGATGAAAAGTGCCACATCTGGAGTAGAGTTTAGCTCCAACGACATCATGTACAAGCAAATTGATGGGGTTGCAATGGGTTCACCACTAGGCCCAGCCTTAACTAACATCTTTGTTGGATTTTATGAAAAAAAACTTTTCTCTCAAAAATCAAAACCTTTCACATATTTTAGGTACGTTGATGATACATTTGCTATGTTTCGCAATGAAGAAGAGTCGAATAACTTTTTCAAACAACTAAACTGTCTCCATCCCTGTCTCAAATTTACCTTTGAGAAAGAGAAAAATAATTGTTTACCGTTTCTCGACGTTAACGTGGAACGAGCAGTTACCGGTTTTGAAACTAGTGTGTATAGAAAACCTACCTTTACTGGACAGTACTTACGTTGGGAATCTTTCAGTCCCACTAAACAAAAAACAAACCTTATATCAACTTTGGTACACCGGGCACTAATGATATGCACGAAATCTAAACTAAACGAAGAAATTAAGCATATTAAGAACATTCTATTGGACAATGGTTATCCTGAATCGATTATATTGACTGCAACATTTCCAAGAAAATTGCTCAGTTTTCTATGCCCAAACGATTTGGCCCTGAGAAGTGTCCCATGTATTTGAGAGTTCCTTGGATAAGGAAAGCTTCCGTTGGTCTTGATAAAAATGCAAAAAACGGCTGTTGAAAGCTGCAATGGCTCCGTTACCACCAGAGTGGTATTTACATCCAAAAGCATGTTGCCTGTAGCCCGCAAAGATATTTTACCTACCACGCTGAAAAGCTCCGTTGTTTATGAATATTCGTGCCACTGTGACAGTAGGTACGTAGGACGAACATCACAGCGACTACAAGATAGAATCAAGCAGCATGTTCCTAAATGGCTACAACAGCAAGCGAAGCGCCTTACACGATCTCAACCTGGCAGATCCTGTAAGCTAAAACGTAATAATCCAGATTGTGATTCTGCCGTAGGACAACACTTGCTTGATAACGAGCAATGTGCTGCAAACTATAATGACAAACGTTTTAAAATTCTTGCTGTGGCACGCAACTCGTTCCATCTGTGTCCACTCGAGGCAACTTTTATCAAAACCAGACATCCGGTTTTATGTCAACAAAAGGAATTTGTTTACACATTAAAACTTTTCAAATAACCTAAATTGCGAGTAACAGTGTTTCTCCTGGGTAATTGCACATAGTGTGTTTCTCCTTTCCGAGATTACACTGTATTGCACCACACTTCTTTGATTTTGTGCAATTGTGCCTTTCTCCTTTCCGAAACTACAGCACCTTTCTCCCAACTGTTGAGACTATAAATACCTTGATTTTCTCTGGTTTGTCCCATTTTGACGCGTTTGCCACTGATGAGAGCGTCACGAAAAGCTTATGGCTCCGATAAAATTGACTTTGTTTAAAGCGATATTAAAATTCTGTACCACAAAGAAGCTCTTTAACCCATATTAACCCAAGGGTAGAACTAAAAAACTAAAAACTAAAAACTTTGATAGGCTGTACAATTCTATGGCACAACTTAAAACAGTGTTTATAAAGATATTTTACAACTTTTATATATCTCAAAGCTATTCATAATCTAAAATAATAAAAAAAACAGTTATTTTTAGTTAGAAAATGCATTTGAAATAATGACTACAAATGACTACAAATGTAGTCATTGGGACAGTTCGGGTTAATATTATTTAATATGCAAATACTCCAACGGGGCAACCTGGCAAGCTAACTATCTCTACATTTCCTATGGGAGACAAACACCGCAAGCGAACTAGGTACTCAAACCTGAACATTAAAACTGACCCTATAATTAAGTTGCAAATTCCTTAACACTAATCTGAAATATCAGTAATCTGGTTGTAACTTGCATTGTTTTTTCTACCCAATTCGTTAAAATAGACCTTGGGCTACTACTATATTTTTTCTTTTATCATTTTGTGCGTCTGATCAAAGGCGGCTACATTGACTGCATTTAATATGAAGCAAAATTAAAACGAGCAAGTATAGAAAATGTTGGAAGTATGAAAGATTCTTTCGATTGTATTAATGAAATCTTCCATTCCTTTCTATATTTCAACAATTTCATATTCCATACTAAAATTTTCCTTCCATTCCATAGCATGCCCTGCCTGTGAGCGTGGCAAAGAGACTGCAGATCATATCATTGGCAATTGTTCCATCTGTAATGCTCCAAATTGGGAACACAATTTTATGATTCTGGATGAGAAGACAACATCCTGGTTGCTCACCATCTACACTGAAATCTAGCCCTGGATTGAGGAAACAACGTCTTGCTCAGTCCAAATCCACAAAATCTTGAATTTACGATACAAAGCGGCGTTATGTATTGCATATTATGCCAAAAAAAAGTTAAAGTACACAAAAATACTGTGACTTTCAAGTCGTGAGTATATTTGAAAACTCGAGTTGAATACTTGTTCTTTGTAATAAAAAACTTTGTGGTCACTGCAAAAACAAGATTGGCAGGAAAGAAATTCAGAGAGTGTGGTGAGATACTGTTTGGAAAAAGATTCTCTTTGCGGATGAAAGGAAAGATGTATAAGAGCTATGTAAGATCAGCTATGTTACATGGAAGCGAAATGTGGTGTTTGAGAGAAAATAACGTAGCTCTTTTGAGAAGAGCAGAAAGATCTACGGTAAGGCGATGTGCGGTGTAAAATTGGTGGACAAGAAGAACACAGTGGAGCTAATGGACATGTTGTGTTTTAAAGAAGCAACAGACAAACTGGCAAGAGCGACTGGTGTGAGGTGGTATGGTTATGTTTTAAGACGATCTGAGGAAGATGTTTTGATAAAGGCAATGGTACCTAAAGTGGATGGAAAACGTAAACAGGGTCGACAGAGGATGAAATGAAGGGAACAAGTCCAAGGAAGCATGAAAAGGATGGGTTTAAGGCAGTGTTTCTCAAACTTTTTTTTCGGCGACCCAAAATCGCTAAAAACAACAATTTGCAAACATGACTGCGACTCAAGTAAATTTGACTGAGCGTGGTGAAACCGTAATAATCGGTCTCCGTTTTCTTGATTTTTATCACCAAAATCTATTGTTCTCTAAAAAAAAAAGGTCTTCACCTGGAATCTGTCTCAGTTCTCTTGATTTTCATCACCGAAATCTAGTGTTCTCTATAAAAAAAAAAAAAGATCTTCGCCTCGAATCTGATTCCGATTTTTTTCAATTTCCACTTTAGTTTCGTAATTACAACTCAAGAAAATCCTTCACTTCTCAAATCTTGTGCGCACAGATCTTTTTCTTTTATGCGCGATAATTTACAAGCCTTCGCGACCCACCCGCATAGCCTTGGCGACCCACTTTTGCGTCGCGACCCATAGTTTAAGAAACACTGGTTTAAGGAAAGAAGATGCGGCAGATCGATGAAGGTGGAGAGAAGATGTAAGAAGAGTTATAAAAGTAGTGGGATGCATCCGGCCAACTCCAGTCACTGGGGATTAAATCTGAAGCGAATTAAAACTGGATTGGTGATGATGATCTATGGTAAACTTAAATCAAGTTTAATATTCTTTTCAGGATTTGTACAAAAAAAAGAATTTATTTCATTTCAAGTAATCGAGGTATCTGCATTAAATTTTTTTCAACTTATATGATAGGCCACCTTTGATAACAATTGTTAAAACAGTGGTCTTGGTGCGTTATCTTTTGGGGGCTCTTGATTAGGATTTTACCTTTTAGGGTTCCTGATTAGGATCTTGGTTTCGAGACCGGTTTTAGAATTTTTGCGGTCTCAACCTTGTGCTAGTAATCTCGATCTTGGTTTTGAGGCGATGTGTTCTTAATTTCGTCTTTTTTAAATTGTTCTTAAGACCTCACATTTTTTGATATTTTTGATACTTGATGTTTTGCATTGATGAGTTTTGCAATTTGCTTAAGAACGAAACTCAATGGACCGGCTTTGATCAAACTTTCTTTAGTTTTGTAACTTTCTCATATTTATTCCAAGGAAGAGTTTTTTGTATTGTGATCTGGGCCATCTGTACAAACTAATTTAATTATGAAAACTTTACTTTAATTTTTTTTTGCAACAAACAAGTCTGATAATTTTTTAAAAGTTTGTATTTACACTTTTACTAGTGAAGACATTCACACCAAATTATTTTAATTTTTGGAAAATCAGCAACTTGGTTCGGTAAATGTATTTCAAAGCTAGTTTTTTTTTCAGTTGGAAAACAAGCTTCAACCGAAAAACAAAGAAAATAATACAAAAAAACTAGATATAGAGCAGCAAGATAGATTGTGTTGTTTTAACGTAGCCTAAATGCAGTAGTAGCCCGAGAAGAGCGGACGTGGATTATTTTAAATTTATTTCGTGCGCCTGCCAAAAGTTGCTTCAAAAAGAAATTGCAAAACTTGTTTCGGACTTTGATTTGGATGTATGACGACATGGGAAATATATTTTACTGATGTGTGTTTTAAAGCAGATTAACCTGATAAAAAATGACTTTAACGTTAACTGGAAGCTAAACGTTTTTAAATAATCAGTTAAAAAACTTCTTAAAGTAAATTTGGATTTAAATTCGAATAGTGATAACCCTATGTTATATAAAGTTGTCCGGAGATACGACTTAAAGCAGGCAGTGCAATCGAATACAATAGTATAGTTCAGATTTGGGCAAATTATAGCCTTTGAATGCTGAGAATATGGCCCGGGACACAATTAATAAAAATTTTTATTTTGATTTTTTTTCTGTTCGATATGTTAGGAGTGTAGTTATATAAGATGAGTCCATTTTACATCGCTAACAGTTAGGATTACACCATGGGCGCCCAACAATCTTTTACACATCAGGGGTCACTTTTCTGTACAAGTGTCGATTTGCTTGGCTCGTAGCCCTTCAAGTATTCCCAGAGCCAAATTTTTATTGGCACAAATCAAAGCGATGAAACTTTTTTGTGTTCACCATTGATTTTAAAGATTATTTAGAATTATCTTTTATGTGAACTTGGATTCGAAAAAAAGTCATACCTTCATCTTACCGTATCTGTTTCATAACTAAAGCAAACAAATTCTTGTTGTAACAACATTTTATATAAACAATCATTTGAACACCAGATTTATTTATTAACTATCGCCGGACATTATTTATATATTAAAATGTAAAGTTGGTTCTTTGAGTCACAAACTTTCCCAATCTTGGAACAGTTTGTTTAAAATTTTTGATTTATAAATACATAGGCGTTTGCGTGGAGAAGAAGAATGGGAATTTAAAATTTTCATAAAGAATAATGTGCAGGGAGATTCATAGTAGCACCACGAAAGCTTAAAAATTATTAAAATCAAGTGAAAACTTTTTTCCATTACAAGATAATTAGGGATTGAAAAAAAGTGAGGACCAAAAAAAAGGTCTTCACTTTAAATTCTATTTTAAATTCTTCGGCGGCGTGGTTGACTGGTTAAAAACGCTTGATTAATGACGAACGTAATCAACCAGCGCGGTTCAAAGCCTACTCTCGCCATTCCGTTGTGTCCTAGGAAAGACACTTTACGGCACCTGCGCCTGCTTGACGGTCTCAGCAAGCAGCTCTAAATTTCGGTTCTAGCTCTAAACATAGAAAAAAATAAATAAATAAATAAAATTTCAACCTGACAGCATTATTGTGGTATCTTTGGAAGCAGGTCAGGGTAATCACTTGACAGTTATATAGCGCCTCCAACGTTTTTCTGGAAGTTAAGAAAATAAATATTAAGGTAAAATTATTTTAAAAATAAATAAATAATTTTAGTAGTTTTTAAGAGAACCTTTAAAAGTAGCTTCTTTTTTTTGTCGCACCAGCTTCTCTTTCGTAAAAGCTATCGCTGCTTATACTGTTCATGTTTTTTGCCCTCAACTTCCCATCACATAGCAAATTTTGCAGAGGCCACTGAATGAATTTCATTGCTTAAAACAAAATACAAAATTGCTTAAAAGTTAAAGTAAAAAAGTTTTAATATATCGAGGTAGAAAAGGACAATGTCCTATAAAGTACATCAAATAAACTATCCAAATATAAACAAAAAATAAGCAGGGCGTAATATTGAAAGAAAAATTTGCGATTTGTTAAACAGTTTTTACTCGTTTGCACAATTATTGTTAATCTTTTGAGGGTAATTAATCAGACAAATTATATTGTATGTAAATAAAGTTAACAACTGCAACACGCCAATACAGATAGCCAAGCTAATCAAATAATCAGATGAAGTTTTAACCATTACCGTGCTTTTAAGATTTTTAAATTATAAAAGAAAAAATGTAATAAACATCCTGCTTTTTTCAGCATTGTTAATCAGCATGCCTTGTACGTTTCGGCTTTCTTCTGCTCTGGTTGAGCAGGTTTTTAAAGAGGGTTTCTTGATGACATAGCCACGCAGAGCAAAGCTCTTTCCAACATGTTGGAGATGCTTGTTCACTAAAAGCAAACCTTAGACTCTATAAAAAAAATAATATGTTTTTGTGTTTTTGGAGTACATATGAAAGTGGACTTCGTTTTGTAAAATTCTTCGGTCTCGGTCTTGGTCTCGGAAAAATTATCGAGTCTTGGTCTCGATGTTTGCGCTCTCGACTATATCACTGTTATATCGCAAAATCAATTTGAAAAAGTGGTCCTCCTTTTTTTTTGCACCAGACCTCCTCTTTTGTGAGGCCATCATTGATCAAAGTAAAGGCAAAAAAAGGTCAGCATCCAATCAAAAAAATCCAATTAACAGGTCGGTTTTGTAGATAAAATCTAATTGTAAATTGATTAATATTTTGATTTGGTATTGAGCAACTGATTAAAAAACTTTTTAAAGTCTTCGCGGGTCGCGAGTTTGACATGCCTGCTGTACAGTAATACAATTTAACAAAAGTCATTTTTTAACACATTGTTCGCAGACAACAGGCATCCACGCGGTTAATGTTTATTGTTACCGAATGAAAACGCATACACTTGTACGGTTTATCGGGTAATTTTTCATTCATTTGGGTCATCTTTTTTATAAGTTGTCATGTCAGATCGGACAGCGGCGATTCCGGATTAAAGGGAAAAAAAGTGTTAAAGAAGTGCGCTGCTTATTAATTTGTGTTTGGATCAAAGAACTGAACGAAGTCTGGTTGTATTTTGGTACGTTTCCAAAAAAAATTCGCCAGCCCTGTGTAAAACAATTAAAGGTAAAAAATTAACTTTGTTGGAGCAACATAAAAATAGTAGCAATCTACGCAATTAAAAAAATAATAATAACAACTTGTCATCCATTTGTGTCAACATTTAAACTTTAAAAAATTAACTAATCTGGGAAACAAAACCTTTTTTGTGCGATGCATAAGCACTCCATAAAAGGAGAACACGAAACAATTACTTCCTAGAGAGCACAGGAAAGCGGAAAGTCCCCTTTGAGTTTTTTTGCATGTCTATCCAGCATTCACTGTCATTAAATTTTAATCCAATCAAGAAATGTTTTGCAAATTCACAAAGCAACGCGCTGAAGCGTGGCTGGACAAGGGTTCGATGGCGGGAGGTTCGTCAGTGTGCAGCTCAAGTAGAGTCATATCGAGTGGAACTATACAGCAAAGTTCTTTGGTTGTTTAGAGCAGTGGTCGCCAATCTTCAGAGCTTCATGGACCACTAAATATATAATTTTTTATTTGGTGGACCACTAATATGGATTTAGAAAAAAAGGTGCTGTACCGTAGTGTAAATATATTTATACAATAACAATCAGAAAAGTATTATTTTTTTTTCATTAAGAAATACACACATTAAAGGTAAAAAAAAGTTACATAGTCATTATTAAGAAAAGAAAAAAACTGAAGTTTAGTAAAATATTACCCATTTTTAATGTGATGGATGTTGCTGTCTATTTGACATCAGTATGTTGAGATTCGGCTCCAATGATGTCACTGCAAGACGGAGAGCTGCTTCTATTTCAAGCCGAGAGCGGTACCGATTTTTAATTACTGTCACAGATGAAAATGCCTTTTCACACAAATATGTTGTTGAAAATTGAATCAAAATTTTCATTGCTTTCTCATTCAGTAATGGGTATTCATTTTTGACAGAGAGCCAAAAATGAGCTCTTGATAAAGATGACTTGAATTTAGCTTTGAGACTGTCATCGCAAGATAGATCGATGAGACTTTCCTTTTCCTTTATGCTTAATTTGCTCTCTTCGATGTTAGCTACAAATGGATCTATTATCCACATATTTCCAGGCCTAGGATCTTCTTCACTTGGGTAATACAAATCAAAATATTCTGTCAGTGACTGTAAGTGCTGTTGAATAATGAATACCACTTGCCTGTTGAGATCTTTCTCTCCCATATATTCATCAAAATTTATAAACATTTGTAGATCTCCTTCTGCCAACCGCGTTTGCCACAGTGATATTTTCTTTCGAAAAGCATCTATTTTACCTTGTAATGTAAACACGTCCTTAAGTTGTCCTTGCAAAGATATGTTTAGTTCATTTAATAGAGAAAAAATATCTGCCAGGTATGCAAGCTTGGCTACCCACTCATCGTCGGATAAGAGTTCTTGAAATTTCTGATTATTCTGCTGCTGAAAAAATAACTTAATTTCTTCACGCAGGACGAACAGTCGGGTCAGTATTTTGCCCCTCGATAGCCATCTTACCTCAGCGTGAAGAAGAAGCTGAGTATACTGGGAACCCATTTCTTCGCAGAGCATTTCAAATATTCGAGAATTGAGTGCTTTGTGTCGAATTTCATTTACGATTTTAATAACATTTGATAATACTTCGTGTAGTTCTGGGGACATTTTTTTTGCCACAAGCTGCTCACGATGTATAATGCAGTGTGTAGACAGAATGTCTGGGTGACTAACATTTTTTACCCTTGCAACAACTCCTGAGCGATGTCCAGCCATGTTTGCAGCACCGTCTACACATATGCCAATACATTTTTTTCATTCAATTTTGTGTTCCACGAAATACCTGTCAAGTGCTTTAAAAATCTCAAAGCTAGTTGTTTTACCTGGCAAGTTAAGCGAGCATAGAAGTTCTTCCTGTAATTCTCCTTCACACTCAACCCTCACAAAACAAAGGAGAAGTGCCTTGTTACTTACATCTGTAGATTCATCAAGTTGAATTGAATAAAATGGTGAATTTTTTACCATTTTTATAACTTGTCGGCAGCGTGGTCGAGTGGTTAAAGCACCGGACTGATGATCAACATGGTCTCGGTTCAAAACCCACTTGCGCCATTCTGTTGTGTCCTTGGGAAAGACACTTTACGGCACTTTCCCCTGCTTGGTGGTCTTGACAAGCAGTTCTAAATTGCAGTCATATCTCTACTAAATCACTAGCGGACAGCAATATCTTGGCATCTCCGGAAGCAGGTCTGGGTAGTTGCTTACCCTATGTATAGCGCCTCCGTCGCTTTCCTGCGAGTCAGGAGGATAAATATAGAGATATAAATAAATAAAAAAAAATAAAAAAAAAAAATAAACTTGATTTTCAATATCTTCAGCCATTTCTTCAATTCTGCGCTTAACAGTGTTAGCAGACATAGGAATAAAATTCAGTCTTTGAACAGCTTGTTTTCCCAAAACTGCTTCACAGGCTTGTAACATGCAAGGTTTGATTAGATCTTGACCAATCGTGTATGGCTTTTTATTTTTCGCAATTTGAAGTGCTATCAAGTAGGAAGCCATTAATAGGGGCTTATCTTCAACAACCATATTTTTTAAAGCACCTATTTGCTTTTTCATACCTTCATGCATTCTTTGGAAATATTCAAGTGGTTTCTCAGCTAAATCTGGGTGTTTTGATTGCAAATGTCTTTCAAGTTTTGACGGTTTCATGGCATCATTAGATAAACTCTCACAGCAAATAATACAAAGAGGCCTTGGGTCTAGCTCACTACCAGGTTCTTGAATAAATCCAAATTCCAGGTAGACTGAATGATATTTTCTTGATATTTTGCGTTTTTTCTTTTCGCCTCCAATTTGAATCTTCTTTCTAATGCTGCCTGATGAGGATTGTGGATGTTCTGATTCATTGATATGCTCACTATTAAGTGAAGTATTACTATTTTCATTAATTATTTTATCTTTAGTTTTACTAAAGAAGTGCAAAATATTCACTTGCTTTTTTTCACTCATTATGGGTCTATTACCTATTATATTTGAATCTGGAAAAGAAGAAGAATTATTAATTTGGAATAACAGTACGTTTTGTCTTTGGTAAGCTCCACTTATAAGTTACAGATACACCAACAATTTGTTACTCTATCAGAATTAGAGTCCTTCGGGATATGTATATATATATAATGAATAATGCAGGCTAAAAACTTCCCATTTGTTTTTAAGCTGGACAGCTAACCTCTAACAAATAGGCTAGTCCAGGGAACGCCAACTTTGTAATTGTAAGAGGAAGGCTACGCCCCAATTAAAATGTATAAGGTTTCGGATACGAGTACTTATGAATATATATCTTATGAATACTTATGAGTATGCATCTGATGCGTATGCCAATGCTCAGTTTATGTATATTTGATGTTAGGAAAGAACAAACTGTATTTGTAAAACACTGATGCCACGTATGAAAGCAAGGTCAAGGTCACCGGGCCAAAATTATCATGCCGACTGAAAGGTCTTGTCTCAAGAAATACTTATGTGAAATATGAAAGCTGTACCTGTTTAAGCGGTTACAAAGTTATGGCCAATTTTTTACTGTGTTCAAACAGACAGAGACAGACAGGGCAAAACAGTATATATCCCGAATCTTCGATTCCTTCCTTTATAAGGAACGTGACCGCATGGTCAGCGCCAGTGTTACTATGCAAGAGCTAGAGAACGCGTAGCAGAGTCACTCATTCCGAAGGAATTTCGCTAATAAAAGTTGCTTAAAAAATTGTAGTCTATGATAAGTTTTGTTAATTTTTTTCTTACCGTAAATTCCGGCGTATAAGTCGAAAATTTGACACTGAATTTTAAGTATAAAAATCCATCCTCGATTTATACGGCGGTGACGTTTTTCATGGCGTGAATTCAGATTCAACAAAACTGTTGCCGTTACACCTTTATTACGTATGTTCTCAAAAGCAAACATCAAAATTGAAATATACTATTTTTTTATAATTACAATATTTATAAATTTGTCTGAAATAAATTCTTTTATTAAAATTCTTACCGGTATTAGTCAAACAAGCTTGTCATTTTACCAATCAATGCAGAATTCACACTTTACCTTGGCAACGAAACGATACATGAGTAAAAGCGCGACGAAGTGCAAGATGAGTCAGCAAAATTAACATGCGGTGTAGAATGATCAAGCAAACCTGCTACGTCACAGTGAATAATTTGAATTCTTGAGAACAACATCGTCTGCCGAAGTCTGCTGATTTCCTTAACTACGCCTCGCCTCTTATGCCGACTGAAATATTTCTAGCAAGCGATTTGAGCCAGGGAAGGGGGTCGACTTATACGACAGGTACATATTAAAATCGGGATTTTTGGGCCAAACTTATAAACCTCGACTTATACGCCAAATCGACTTATACGCCGGAATTTACGGTATTCTGAATGTTCATGGAATATAAATAATGACCCATTTTTTTCCACGGACCACCTAAATATTTTCACGGACCACCAGTGGTCCGTGGACCACAGATTGGCGACCGCTGGTTTAGAGCTTTTGTTGTAATATAGTGCTTCAATTTACTTGTGGTATTTTAGATACAGATTGTTTGTTAGGTTATTAAATAAAGATTTCTTATTACATTTATAGCAGTCAGGTTTTTCTAAAAAAATAAAATCATTAGTTGGGTAAGCCTATAATTTTTTTTTTTTTTTTGAAGTTTTAGTCACGCAATGATAGGCTTTTAATATAAAAGATCAACATAAGCTACTGTTGGAATTGTGCGGTGTACATCTGGGAATATCCCACAACAGGCTTGATTTTTAAATGGTTTGATTTGATGCTTGTATCTGAATGCGCCAGTGACGATTAGTGCGGAAAATCCAGGTAATCAATAATTATCTAATCAAATTCCTTTTAAAAACTAACAGAAATTGAGCTGAGTTGTCCCAAAATTTTAAGTATTGATCGAAATTATTATCATATTTAGCTTGAATTGACCTCTTTCTCAGCGCAATAGCTAGGACCCAATAAAGACAATTTTTTTTCAGGACTTTATGACATCGTTAAATTTATTATTTATTTATATATTTATCCTCCTGACTCGCAGGAAAACGACGGAGGCGCTATACATAGGGTAGGCAATTACCCCGACCTGCTTCCGGAGATGCCAAGATATTGCTGTCCGCTTGTAATTTAATAGAGATAGGACTGTAATTTAGAACTGCTTGCTAAGACCACCAAGCAGGGGAAAGTGCCGTAAATTGTCTTTCCCAAGGACACAACAAAATGGCGCGAGTGGGTTTCGAACCGGCACCATGTTGATCATAAGCACGGCGCTCTAACCACTAGACCATGCTGCCGACGCGTTAAGCTTACACAATGTTGGTTTCGGTTGCTCAGGAGTCCTTTTATTGAGTTTTAATGGCCAAAATAAAGTCAAAATTTTTTATAAGGTCAAAAATTTCAAATAAAAAACTCAGTTCTTCGTTATTTTAGAAGTTTTCTAAACAGCTGTATAAACTTCTAATGTTTTGCTTCTGCACTTTATAGGTCTACCAAATATTATAAAACATTTGGAAATGCGGCCCCTTAGAGTCATTCTTAAAAATTCTTACCCTTTTTCTATTTATAATTTCTAAATAAGTTATTAAATTTTACATGTTTTTCATTACTCCACCAATTTTGAGTCTTTGCTGAAAATCTTTAGCGCCCCCCACTTCAGGGTACGCAATTTTCAGTTTGATAATTCTTAATTTACATTAAAAAAATGTTTTTTACTTTAAAATTCCGTAAAAATAAAGTTTTATCCTCATGAAAGTAAAACGAAATCGTTTCTTTTTATGCATTTTTGTTATAAAAAAGAAGCTGGCAGCCCGGCTCAGTGGTTAAGGGCTCCGTGTTGGTGATGAAAGTAATTGACACGGTCGCGATTCCAAGCCTACTTGCGTCATTCTGTCAATGTCTCGGAGAAAAACACTTTCACGGCACTTTTATCTGCTTGGCAGTCTCAGCAAGCAGCTTTAAATTTCAATCATATTTTGAAATAAAAACTGAAAAACCAAATAAAAAAATTTTAACCGAACAGCAATTACTTGGCATCATCCAAAAGCAGCTCGGGGTAATCGCTTGGCGCCTGCCCAATGTGTAACGCCTCCGACGCTTCCTGCAAGTCAGAAAGATATGGAAAGATAAGAATAAAAATTGATACATTTACATCTAATTTATAATTTCTGATGCATGAAATTATTTTTCTGAATGTATGTTCAAGTTTTTATACAAATCAACAGTTGCGCTGAAGAACTTTTTTATCAATGTTTTTACTTTGTAATGGAGAATCACTAAAGTACGAGATAAATTGAAATTTTTATATCACTGTAGACAAAAAAAGCAATTCTTCTTTTCTATGTAAACTGATGCAAATTACCCTTTCTGAAACAATTTAACGAAATTTTTCCGTAAAAACTTTTATAATTGGTCAAAGTTAATAAGTCACAATAAACTAAAAAAAATTTTCTAGGTCAAAAAAGTTTGTAGTCATAGTTATTTGCCAAAAATGTAGCGCCATCTACCGATTACATTGTAGCGTCCTTGTCGTTTCTTTATTTTTCGACGCTGTCACGTGCATCAATCGGCGCCAGCATCAAACAATTTTTTTGCTGTAAAACCAGCCAGTGACACTCAAATCGCTCTTTCTCAAATTAATGATTTAGCGGGCGTCAGTTATTTAAAGCTAGTCTTTTTTTACTTTATCATCATCTCTATTTATCCTCCTAACTCAAAAGAAATTGTCCGAGCCGTTGTATTAAGGGTCAAGGGTTTGCCCTGAACTGCTTCGGGATGTAACAAGGCATTGTTGTCCGGTTAAATATTTTATTTAGTTTTTTGTTTTATGGAGATCAAATTAATATTTAAAGCTGCTTGCTAAGACGACAAGAAGAAGAAAATGACGTTAGTAGGTTTTGAACTGCAACTATGTCGATCGCGTTTGCCATCTATCGCTCTCACCTGCTTAGCCATACTCCCGGTAGTTATGATTTTGTTCAATTTACTGCTGATAAAAACTTCGAGAATTAACTTATTGAAATGAATTTATCTTAACAGTGCTCGAGGTCGGGCGACAAGACTTTGACGTATTCGAGTTAAATTATTCGCTGAACCTTGTGTTTTCCGGAGTTCTTTTTATTGAAGCAGTGGTTCCCAACCGGGAGTTCACGGGACCTAAAGGGGTCCGCCGAATGGTTTTAGAGGGTCCGCGAGCAGTTCTTGCCAATATAAGAAAAAAGGCACTTTTGGTTGAAAAGGCACAAGGTACAATTTCAACGTAAATTTTCGTGTTACCTTTCCAGAAATCGGTTGACAATTCGAGTTGAAGCCAAAAAATTATGCAACAGGCATTGTTGTCTTCAAACTTACAAATTAAAGTGAATATTTTTTTCTTGGTGCTCAATTGTAATTGCCGACTAGTTTCTGGGAAAAAGGACTTTGCATTGATTTTAGATAGTTTAAAGACAAGAATGCTTGTTGCATGACTTTTTTGTCTTCAACTTGAATTGCCAACCAATTTCAAGAAAGGCAGCGCTAAAATTTGCATTGAACTCAAAATGAAGGCCAAAAAAAAGTCATCACAATAATGAACAAAGTATTCTCCAAAACTATTTGTCTGGGTGAATCGTACAAAATCAGGGGTCCGTAGCTTGACCGATTTTCTAAAGGGGTCCGCGACTGAAAAAAGTTTGGGAACCACTAGTTTAAAGCAAACTTACCGTTCCAGATACTTAGACAACACGGTCAACTCATTATTGCCCACATGATAGTTAAAGCGAAAACGCCTACATATCATCCAATCGCAACGCCTAATCGCAAAACGTCACGACTTTAAGGTAATCAGTTTCGAGATCTGCCTATATGAAGCATAATTGCCCCAACAATAAGATTTTTTATAAGATTATAATAGGCTTGTAACAATGAGATTTTTATAAGATCATAATAGGCTTGTAAGAAAAAAGTTTGTAGACTTGCTATATAGCTTATTACTATCGAAATAGTTTCAGTGCTTGTTAAAACTCTTGCTTCCTTGCAATAAAACTTTTTCAAGGTTAATTTTTAATTAATTTAAAAAGTTTGATCTTGTGATGTTTGCTTGCAAATGACAGTGTTGTAACATTAATTTTTAATTAATTTGAAAAGTTTGATCTCATGATGTTTCCTTGCAAATGACAGTGTTGTAACATTAATTTTTAATTAATTTGAAAAGTTTGATCTCATGATGTTTCCTTGCAAATGACAGTGTTGTAACATTAATTTTTATTTGATGCAAAAAGTCTGACCTAAGACGTGTGTGCCGAGTAGATTCAGATTTACTATTTTAAGCCTGCATTAATTGATTTTTAAACAAAAATTTAACCACCCAACGTCACTGGAATGCGCTATGGCCAATTGACCATAGATTCAATAGATCTATAAGTCTTACAATAAATTACTTCGCGCAATTATGTTTAAGAGCGCTTTTTAATCAATTCCCATACTTTTTAAAACGTTTCAATTTTTTAACCATCCTAGCCTGTATTGGTTTTCACCAAAATACTTAACCTGTTGTTTGACCTTTACTTTACCGTCCAATTTTTAGAAAACGCTGCATTTTTTAGACGAAACTTAAATATTAATTTCGGTGAATTTTAATCAGTTCTGAAAAAATACTCCCCCTCCTAAGTTTAAATGTATAAGCTATACCAGAGATGTCCAACCAGCGGCCCACTGCTGAGTGCCTACTCCATTTTTTTAGATATATTTTCAAACCAACGTTTCTCAAACTGTGTCCCGCAAGCTTGCTTGTGCATTTTTGAGACGAAAACCGACAAATCAGAGTCTGATTTAACGTGAAGGTCTTTATGCGACACGCCGACTTCAGCTCAATTTAGAAACAAAGTTGAACATCCCTGAGCTACATTGTTCTAAGAGCAGGTATGCGAAGTGAGGTTCACACTGCTGGGTTATTTTTAAAAAATAACAGTCTTTTCTGGAATTTGTGATTTGTGACCAAGATTTTAATAGCATATGTTGTAATCTTGAAGCGTTTTTTCTCCCATCAACATACGAAATTAAAATCTTTAAGCTATGATGAACAGAGAGTTAAGAGTACATATCCTGTCTCGTGGGAAGAACATTCAAGTTTGGAAAAAAATAATGAAAAAAATAAATCATTCCTGCAGGTTTGGAGACAATTTAAAATATGTTTTAGTTTATTTCTAAAAAATATTTATTTTTCTTATATTTAAAAAAGCGAAAAAGATTTCATTAAATTTTGTTAAATTTTTAGTCTGGGATTTTTCTGTATCATAGCATTTTTTTCATATTTTTAAAGAGTTTACCATTTACTTTCTCGATCAATCATATCTTGATTGATAGCTAAATTGAGAGTAAAAAAAATAATTAGCTGGTCTATGAGTCAGGGGAATAATTAGTTGTTTTTGAGTCAGGAGGATAACTAGCTAGTTTCGGAGTGGGGAGGATAATTAGACAGTGTATAGTCGTTATCGTAAAACTAACTCCGCAAAAAAAAAATGCTCATTGCTTTGTGCCAAACTTTTTTTGTGTTTACAAGTTTAAAAACCAATTTATAATTTCGGACACTGCAGTTGCTTTATAGAATGAATTTTAATGAATAAATCTGAACAGTTGCTTTTATTTGCAAGAAAGTCAGAGCGCTGGCTAGCGGGCCATGATAACATAAACTCATGAGCCAATTAATCTTTAAAACTTTTCTTTAAATTAAGCTGTTGCCGTAGATTTGCAGGACTCCACTAATCCGTCCGATCGATCGATCGACACCAACAGTTGCAGCTGGACGTGGCTTATCATCTTGGCGCGGTGATCGTCATAGAAATCAGTTCTGAAAATATTTTGATCCAGCAGAGTTAACTATCTCGCCGTTCTTTGTTAAGAGTCGGTTGTGATGAAGAAGTTACAAAAATTAGGACCGAACTAAATGTCATTAAATTAGCGTCGAGACCGTTGTTTCATGTTTGTAAAATCCAGCTTGTAATGGTGCAGCACCCAGTGTGTTGATGTACAGATTAATGAAATTTGCCTTTGCTTTAATTGAGTTTTTTAGTCATCCATCAATCAATTTTCTTTTAAGCTCTTGTATGAAATGTAAGCACGTTGATGGGTAAAAACTGCTTGCAGAACAAAAAAACAAGCAACAAAACGATAAGCGTTATAGCATGCAGTCAAGGTGAAAAGAAAATATTTGGTAAAAAAACTTGTTTGGTTACTACACCTAAAAATGAATTTAATAAGAGAATAACGAAAGCAAGCAAAAGAAAATTAAATCGAAACCAAGCCATTTGTGGAAAAACATTGGTACCAAATAGAAGGGAAGTAAGACAGGCTTTGGACCAAATAAAAGGTCAGGTAAGCGGTGAAATTCACCAAACAAAATCACTCAGTTCACCTAAATGATTTCTATTGTGCTCTTAGGAGAGTCACTTCACGACAAATTCCTCAATGAGGTCACGCTGCTTACTCCAATGGGGACTCCGCTTAGAAAAGAAAGCAGTATATAGGCCAATACTGACATACGAACAAGTCAAAGCACTTATTAATAAATATATTAATAAAATACTTTCTATTGTTTTTTTCTTTTAAGCTCTCTATTTATTCAGTTTTGGCTTAGCTTGGTCTAGATACAATTTTTAGTCTATATTTAAAAGTTTCTTCAGGTTAATCATAAAATCTAAAAATTGTACTTTTATTTTATATAAATGTGAAAAGGTAACTAGAATTTTTTTATTATACTTGGCGTACCATTTACAAACAAGTTTTATATATTAAAATAAATTTTATGATCTTTATGAGCCAGTTGTTACTAATAGCTACTTGCAAATAAAAGATCTTCGTCGCCCACAATTAACAATTTAATGTCAGAGATTGATTTATTCCCACTTGAAACGTTTTTTCTTTTGTTCTGTAGTCAAATAAATAAAGAAAAGCCCAAATCCATTTTTTAAAAATTGTTTTGAAAAACAAAAAGAAACCATAAACGTTTCGGCTTACATTAATCCTCTTCAGATGAAAATAAAATGTTTAGTAGTTTTGTCATGTAATATAAAGGACGAGACCTTTGATTTATTTGACAAAACTACTAAATATTTTATTTTCATCTGAAGAGTCCTAATGTAAGCCGAAAACGTTTATAGTTTTTTTTGTTTTATTTTAGCATGAATGTATGTGTATTGCTGTAAGTAATTGTAATATGGTTAAAAAAAGTATACTCTCTCTCTAAATTGTCTCTCTAAAAATAGGCTATTGATTCGATTTTGCTGCTATTAAGTACAGATGACCTCAACTTCTGCTAACTATTAATATATCATCCGATTTGATGTCAACAGAATAATTTTAGCTGTGCGAATAGAGAAATCCTTTGAAAAAAAGAATTGATTTTTTCATTTCTTATGACAAAAAATTACTTGAAAGAAATAATATTTTTTGTAGAATGAATAAAGCAAAACTTTTTGTGGAAAACTTTGGATGTATTGTCGCAGAACAATCAAGAATATAAAGTGCATGTTCTGCTTTTTTTTCCAGGAAGTTGAATATTGTAACTTTAATACTGATTTAATTCACAAGTAATATGGCAACCACCACTGTTGCTGCTTGCTTTGTTCTGTCGTGCATAGTGCTGCCAGAAGCAATCCAAAGCTTGGATATTGCTTCATTCAAGTTTCTTTCTCCAGATGACGACAAAGAAGAAGATTATCCGTAAGCAATATACAAACACTTACTGTTTATATACACACTTATTCACAAACCAGTTTTGATTGTGAATCTTAAACTTTTTTCTTTTCGTTTTCAATTAAAATTTTTTTCCTGATTAATTGAACAAACATTTTTGCATAGACTAAAGGGAAATTGAAAGTTTGAAATTGAATTGAAAAGCAGGCAAAATGAAAGAAATTGAAAATTGAAAATTGAAAAGCAGGCTGCAACGCAAAAAATTTAAAAATCAATAACTTTTAAACAGCAAGTTATAAGTACAGAGAGAGTTAGAAGAGACGTCAAAAGTATTTTTGAAATTAAGCTTTAGGTTTGGGCTCGATATAGTAGATACAAATTAAAGATAAGTCCAGATGCTAGGTGCTTCCAGATGGTAGGTGCTTTCACGCAGCCTGGGCCGTGAGTAAGTCTGTTTATTGATTTTAAAATGACAGACCGAAACCGAACCTACCAAAACGGAAGGGTATCCACCCATTCCTAAGTTCAGTGTGGGTCTGCTAATCGGCAAACGTCCATTTTCAGGACGGGGCAATGCTAGGATAAAACTGCCCTTTTCAGGGCACATTGCCAACAAGTTCCGAAGACCCACTATTCTTCAGCTGAACATCGAAGGCCTCACTGCAAGCAAGATGAACGTTCTTCATCATCTCGCTATGCAGTCTGAGGCACTCATCGTCATCCTACTGCAGGAGACCCACTGCACTGATGCAGAGAAGTTGGTACTTCCAAACTACCAACTAACTGGGTTTTCTTTAAGCAGGAAGCATGGCCTTGCCACGTTTGTCCACGAGCGACTGAGATACATGCTTTTGGACCAATCTCCACCGACATCCGAGATCGAGTGGTTGTGTGTAGACGTTGATGGTTATAAAATAGTCAACGTCTACAAACCACCGCCAACACGATTGCGAACCCTGGATCTTCCAGTGTTTCCCCAACCCTGTCTTTACGCTGGCGATTTTAATTGTCGTCATGCTGACTGGGGTTACGACGAAAACAGTCCGGACGGTGAGTGCTTGGCTGGCTGGGCAAGTATTAATTGTCTTGCCCTCCTATATAATGCCAAGGACGCTGCCAGTTTTTATTCTGGCCGCTGGAACACTGGCACCAATCCAGATCTAGCTTTCGCTAGCGTAGGTCCAAACAGTCGCTTACCGGATAGACGTGTCCTTGACAAGTTTCCCAGGTCACAACATTGACCTTCGCTTATTACACCACCAAGGTTTGCTATGGCAGTGCCAAGCATGCCTGTTAAGCGATGGAACTTCCGCAAGGCCAAATGGAGTCATTACATTGCTTTGACAAATAAATTCGCAAAGACTTTGTTGCCGCCTGATTCACTTGATGTGGATGCGGCTTACCAGGACTTCTGTAACACCATTAAAAAAGCAGCCAAAAAGACTATCCCACGCGGGTATCGAAACAACTATATTCCGTGTTGGGATGCAGAGTGTGAATTCCTCTGTAAAACCTTTCTGCAGTCTCCTCAGGGAGACGACTCAAGTTTGGCTGCTACAGCTTTACTTGTCAAGCTTGACAGAAAGCGGAGGGATCGATGGTCCCAGGCAGTTCGGAGCATTGACTTCTCACATTCTAGTCGAAAACCATGAAGTATTTTGAACAACCTTACTGGTAGGTCACGACACTTTCCTCGTCACTGTCCCGTTTCAGCCGATGATATTGCATCACAGCTGGTTAGAAATGGGAAATACGAGGCTGTTGACCACAAGTCATCTCGACTCGTCTTTCAAGAAGTGTCTGACCTTTGGAGGGCCACAACACCAGACGCAGTAAATATCTCTGACAATTTTTCACAGAGAGAATTTACTGCTGCCCTTCAACATTTAAAACCAGTAAAGCTCCGGGACCTGATTCCATCCGCCCAGAGCTTATACTCCATGCTGGAGCTGCTTTGAAGTCCTGGTTACGTGACTTCCTTTCTTCCTGTTTGCTCCGACTCAAAATTTCCAAGATCTGGAAAAGAGCGCTTTTAGGGTCGCAATCCCCAAACCAGGAAAGCCCGTGGGGGACCCAAAGAGTTATCGACCGATATCTCTGCTCTGTGTCCCCTACAAGATCCTCGAGAGGCTTATCTACGCCCGCGTTGAACCATTAATCGATCCACTGCTCCCTAAAGAGCAGGCTGGGTTCCGACGCGGGAAGTCAACCGTAGATCAAGTTGTCCTGCTAACCCAGAACATCGAGGATTCTTTCGAGGCTAAAAAGAAGGCCGGTGCCGTATTTATCGATCTGATAGCTGCTTATGACACTGTCTGGCACCGTGGCCTTACCTGCAAGCTGCTGAGACTTCTTCCGGATAAGCACATGGTCAATATGATCATGGAGCTTGTCCGAAATCGAAGTTTCACCCTTACCACCGGTGACAACAAGCAAAGCAGGCTACGCCGTCTTAAAAACGGCGTTCCTCAAGGATCGGTCTTGGCTCCCCTCCAATTTAACATCTATACGTACGATCTTCCTTTCATTATTTCCAGAAAGTTTGCTTATGCTGATAATATAGCATTGTTGCACTCTTCTGGAAACTGGAAGGACTTGGAGGGGACCTTAAGCCAAGACATGTCCACACTGTCAGCGTATCTCCAGACTTGGAGATTGAAGTTCAGTCACACTAAGACGGTGACGGCAGCCTTTCACTTAAATAACCGAGAGGCCAAACGTGAGCTAAAAGTCTACAACAATGGTAGACTTTTACCGTTCTGTCCAACCCCTACTTATCTTGGGGTAAAACTGGACAGATCGCTCACGTTTCGTCACCATTTAGTGGCATTGCGAAAAAAACTATCTTCGCGCGTCACACTGATGAGGCGACTCGTGGGCTCGGGATGGGGAACTGGTGCTAAAATACTACGCATAGCCACCTTATCTCTAGTCTACTCAGCAGCTGAGTACTGTGCGCCAGTCTGGTGTCGCTGTGCTCACACTCGCCTCATAGACAGTGTCTTGAACGACGCCTTGCGCATAGTTACTGGATGCCTGCGTCCCACTCCAACGGACCACCTACCTGTACTCTCAGGCATCCAGCCAGCTGAGCTTCGGCAAATGGGAGCGACACTCTCTTTGGCTTACCGTGGATCTCTGGACCCCGATCATATCTTGTATGGTCTTTTAAGTGGGTCCTCAGATACTCGCCAAGTGAGACTATTTGTTGACGCCCGTTTGTGCCAGGTGCGCGGAATCTCTTGGACAATCTTGCCAGACTTGGCATCCGCGCCTCTGAATGGACAAATCACAAATGGAAAACGGAGTACTGTGAAAATGCTTCCAGGCTCGTAATTTTGTTCCCGGGACCGGTGCCAGGCCTGTTGGGATGGGCTTACCCCGAGCAGCTTGGGTTAAGCTCAACCGCCTGCGGACTGGTGTTGGGATATTCCATTCGTCCATGCACAAATGGGGTCTCGCTCCTTCACCGAATTGCGAGTGTGGTGCCTCTGAACAAACCGCAGACCATGAACTAACAGCGTTCCCTATACATCGGGCACCACATGGAGCACGAGATCTGACGCTTTTGGATGACGAAACTCGATGCTGGCTTAATGACATCACTGCCAGCATCTGATTCAGGCAGTACAGCAGTCTGGGGTAGTAAAAAGATAAACCCTCGGCCCCAGTCCTGTTTGTGTCTGGCCTGGAGTGGATACCCTTCAAACGACGACGACGACGACGACGACGACGACAAGAGATAAAGTATACTTTTTATCCAAAACACAATCATACTAACTATTTATAAGCAAAATATAATTTTTAAGAAAAGTTGTGAACACTTATGTTTGAGTTGGCTGTTTAGTTTTTAGTCGGGTTTTGATTGAAATAAATTCTCTCCGCCTTGTCACGGATTCTGGCAATTGTTTTATGGATAAATTATATATATATATTGTGTCTATATAATGTTTATATTTCCTCTTACGAGATTGTGAAACATTGTTGTGCAAGTTGAAAAAGCTTAAATATCAATTTTAGAAACGAAGATTTGGCCCAGTCGTTTGGATCTTTGCTCGATGTGAAGATGACGTTGAGTTCCGGTCACCACGCGATGGCAGATGTGAGCTAAACTGTTTACGTTGCAGCTAGAGTTTGTTTGTCTGATCAGAAGTTTTTCATCCTGTTTTGTCTTGATCTTATAAAGCAGCGTGGTCCAACTACAGGCCCGCGGAACAATTTTGCACAATTCAAGTCTTGTCGATCATAAGTAGCGGCAATCTTCTATAACAGCGTGGTCCAACTACGGGCTCGCGGGCCGCATGCCGCATATCAATTTTGCACAAGTCTTGTCGATCAGAAGCAGCAGCCGTAATTTTTTTTTGGAGAACGCTATAATTTTGCGCCAAAATAGGAATTTTAGAGACCGATTCCAAGTGAAGACCTTTTTTTTTTTTTTTTTTTTTAAACACCCTGATTTTGGAACGAAAATAGGAATTTTGCAGACCGATTCCAAGTGAAGACCATTTTTTTTTTTTAGAGAACACCCTGATTTTGGAACGAAAATAGGAATTGAGAGACCGATTCCAAGTGAAGACTTTTTTTTTTAGAGAACACCCTAATTTTGGAACGAAAATAGGAATTTTTAGCCGACTGAGGCCCGCAAACTCGAATAATTTTGAAAAGTGGCCCACAAGAGTGGAGAAGTTGGACCACCCTGTTATAAAGTATGCAGAAAAACTTGCCATGTTGTTGAACCATCAAAGTGACTCGATTGTGAGATCGCGTTCTTAAGAGAACTCTCATCCAACTACCGGCATTTCATCGAGTCATCGTCCTGAAAAACTCTTAATTGCTCGTCTGCAACGCGACTCAGCCTATATCTGCAGTTGCAGTTGTTGCAGTAGGCTTGGCTTTCGGTTTGCATTCAAATCGCTGATTGCAGTTTTATAATAAAAAGTGTTGTGTATTTTGACTTCAGCGCGAATCGACTGTGACGCGTATCACACTTTATTTAAGCGCGCGAGCTACGGCGTATTCTTTTATAGCATCGTGAGTTTCATTTTACTATATGCGTTTTCATAATTACCGCGCATTAAGCGTTATTCTAGAACTTAAATACTGCTTTTCAAAACTTGTGAAACAGAAGAATAATAAAAGAAGATATTTGCTCATGTATTCGCTTTGCAAAAGAGTCACTTCGTTTGCCGAGTAAGAGAGTTTAGATAACTCTGCTGAAAAATACAAAAAGATTGGTGCAATAAAATATTATGCTTTGTGATGTCTACTGTCGTTAATTATGTCGTAAAAATTTACAGATGTATGAACAAAGATTGCACGGTGGGGAGTTCTTCGTTGAATCTTTAGACGGGATGGAGCTTGTCGAACAACTTTCCAAAACTTTAGAAAGTTTTTTTGGAGAGCGCGAAAGCGCGGTAAAGGTATGTAATTATGTCATTAGCCGAGAAATCGCGCGCTCTCAACCTGTTTAACATTGTTTTGAAGTTAGATGTAAAGGCTGAATATTTTTGTTTTTGTTGATTAGGTGACCGGGGAGCTCCAAGTGTGGTTCGTTTGCGTTTTTTTGAGATAAACAGACGCAGATGACCGCAATTGAAGTCATTAAAACATTGCTCTTAAAATTTCTATTAACACCACCCGGAAGTTACGCGATTTTGGTTTTGAGGGTGCTATTTAGTTTGTGCATTTTTAATAAACCAAAAGTATGAATGTTATTGCTTGCTGCAGGACTTGGTTGCTGCCGCAGAAGCATCGGCGAAGACGTTCAACTGGTCAGTCAAACCGGACGAAATTTACAACAACGCTCAGTACCTGGGAACAGCGGACAGCGCAGGTGAGAGCTTGTTTGAGACGAAACGTCCGGTCAGCTCCATCGAATCGGAGGCCAGCTTTGCCTAAATGTTGATTAGTGGTCATCAAGTATTGTACGGTATTTATTGTTGGTATCATACTAATTTAACACAAACTAAAATGCATTAAAACATGGAAAAACACACTGACAGAAAGGCTGCGAAACAATCACAACGTAGAGGGTCTTCTAGTCTGCAGTCCGTAAAATCTTAAACTAAATGTGATTCGATTTTTAGCATATTTTTATAAAAAAAAAAAAACAAGGAAAAAGAAAAGAAAAAGAAATAGAAAAAAGCCGCATAACATCAATGTAAAGGCAAAAGTAGCAATAGTATATATCTGTGCCAATATACTGTACAAGAAATTTTGTTTAGACTATAATCAATAGGTAGTAGTTCAAAATTAAAATTAAACTTGAAAATAATACAAGATAGTTGTGTTGAGTTCTATTCATATATCGAAGGCAGTGTTTTTCAACTTTTTTGCACCTCCTGTACTGCTTGGAAGTTTTTCAAAATTCGCAGCACACTTGGACCATAGTTCAGATTCTGATTTTCGTTCCTAAAAAGTAGTGTTCTTGACAAAAAAAGAATCTTCACTTTGAATCAGTCTCGAGTTTCGGGATTTTCGTCCCTAAAAAGCAGTGTCCTCTAAAAAAAAGGTCTTCACTTTGAATCTGTCTCGAATTTTCTGATTTTCGTTTCTAAAAAGTAATGTTCTCTAAAGGTTGCGGAACAATGGACTAACGTTTTTTAAAAGTTTCGCTGCACACTTTGAAATTTCTCATGGAAATTGCACAGAGGTTGAAAATTTCTGATCTAAAAAGTCGGCCGAAGTAAGCAAGAAACTATCGACAGATAATATGATAATTACAAATATGGGTCTTCGAATCTATACGTGTATATGGTATCTCGTGAATTTGGCAATGTGTTATGCCAACATATATAAAAAAAAAAACAATGTTGGGCACAATACGTACACACTATAAAGGATGTGATTCATCAAAACGCATTGATTCAATAAAACACATCATGCACAAGATATAATAGTCAATGTATTAAGAGAAGCAAAATAATCTTATTATTCCGTTGAGTTTCGAGAGCATGAGAAAAAATCAGATTTTAAATAAGTATTTTTGTAATAAGTAGACTTTAAGATTTGTGGCTTCCATCAGGTGCATAATTGCACTGATAGAAGCGGCAAAGTACGTCACGCACGCCGATGACCAGTTGCTGGAAATATATCGAGTTGTAGGACAGATGCGACTAAATAGTACCATCTGTGGCAAGTGATCCTTTATTTTTGACTTAAACGTAATGACTTCAATAATTTTAAATCTAATGGCCTTACAAAATAAGGGGCCACTTTTAGTTTATAACAAACAGAAACTTTTTAGTGATTTCTAAAAAATGGTCATCACTTCCATTTAGTATCCGAGATTTCCATTTTCGTAACAAAAATATAGTGTTCTCTAAAAAAAAATGTTATAGCTTTCAATCAACTACAACTTTCCTACTTTCGTACTAAATTTTAAGGCAAAGGGCCATTGTCATAGTGCTATTATTAAGAATTAGAGCAATATTTTGCTTAGGGAGCCACTTTTTGACATTTTTTAGGAGGAGGGTGGGCGGCTGCTACGTTTGCTCCGTAGTAAAGCCATCACTGATGGTAGATAGCTGTGAAAAGGTTTTCATTGTAGAATCTACTGTAGGTTATTTTCTAGCTCGAGGAAAGTGTTACTAGGCACTAAAAAACTTAATCTTCTAACAAACTGAACCCGCCTTTAGCACCATTTGCTTTCACGCCACAAGCCGACGTATTTGTCTTATTAATTTTTCATCAAGGATAAGCTATACACCAGACTTGAAAATACTTTGTACGTATCAATTATTTTATTTATTTTTTTTGAAGCCTTTTAACGAGAATAAAATTGTATAAACATGCAAAAACGTATGCGTGGGCGATGGATTGAGCCAAAAGTTAGGCGTACAACTAAATTTATGCCTACAACTAAATTTTTTATGACCCGTCTAACTAGGCTCCTCTCACCTTAAAATAAAACTTTATCCTCTGCGTTCAAATTTAATTCCGAGCTTGTTTTTGTTTCTTTTTATAAGGTCACTGATAAGCATTATTTGTTTTACTATTCAACTACTATGTTTTCACCGGTATTGAATATTTATTTTTTATTTTTAACCAAAAACATTTCCACCAGAAAGTCACCAGAAACACTCTAAATAAAACGGACTGTTGTTGTTTTAAAAAAGTGACTTAAATGGATATTACAAACCGGTAAAACATCTATAATTAAGATATCTATGACGTACATCATAGAATTTAAATTATAAAATAATGGGAGCCAAGTTTCGCACCCAGTGTGAGCAAGTTGCTAGTCCTTCTATGTAATGTAGCAGTCAATGGCTGTCTCCGATAACCTTCCCAACCGCACAATTCATTTTAATTTTAAACTTAAATTGCCAAGTTTTTAAGACGCTATTAGTCCAAACTTAAAACAACTAATTTAGTACAATAATTTTTTTATTTTTATCACTATGCTTATCTTCTTAACTTGCAGGAAAACATTGGAGGCATTATATTTAAGGCAAACGTCAAACTTTTACCCAGACCCGCTTCCAGAGATGCCAAGATATTGCAGGCTGGTTAAAAAAAATATCATTATTTATTTTTTTTTTTCAGTATTTATTTATTGATATGGTTACAACTTAAAGCTATTTGATAAAACTTCCAAGCAAAGGAAAGATCTGTGGAATTTTTTTCTCAAGAATGCAACAATATGACGCGATTTGATTCTGAACCGCGGCAGCGCCGCATCGGCCGCGCTGTTGGTGGGGTTAAGAGCTTAGACATTTTTGTTATATTTTAAAAGTCTACTGAGCGTGCAGGTCGCAAAAGTTGATTTAAAATGTAACCGGTTCGTTAAAAAAGTTGAAAATTACTGATCTACTCATCTAAGTTATCTTACTCCCAATTCGTTTTATCACAAAGCCAATCAATCAATCAATCAATTTTATTTTGTCATCAAATAACATTACCCAGTATAAAAATAAATATACAAAAACAAAAAAAAACAAACAATAAAAAACAAGTACACAGTAAATGATAAACAAACAGTAACAGGATAGCAATTAAATATGTTGTTTGACAACAAGGAAGCTGCGAATGGACCTCCTCGGTCTTCGAGTCAAGCAGCCAACCTTCAAACTTAAAATTAAAAACATCAAAGACAAATGCGACGACATCCAGATGTTACAGGAGAATTAGAATTAGAATTGTATGGAGGATTAGGAATTTGTCGAATTACGAGACTGTAACAAAAATGATTTTAATTTGATCTTAAAAGAAGTTTTTGGAAGTTTTTGAATTGTTTGTGGAATGGAGTTCCATATCTTAACGCCTTGATATTTAATACTTCTTTGCATTCTGTTTGTACGATATAATAGTTTCTACAAATTATATGGGTTTATACTGAAGTTCTTGTTAAACGGTTGGACACATCACATGATTTGTTAAAATAATCGAAGAAGGAAAGCAGAAGTAGTAACATATTTATATAAATCAAAAAGTTTTAATATTTTTAGTTTTGCATAGAATTGTGTTGTACTCTCTAAAAACTGCCCTCCGCCAGTCAGTTTCACCGCTTTATTTTCAATAGAAACAAGTTTGTGTAAGTAGGTGAGAAACGTAGAGCCCATGCCGCCAGTCCGTAAAGTAAATGAGGATCAAAAAGTGAATGACATAATTTGAGAAGAGCATTTTGGATAGAGCATCATTAATGAATTAAGGCTAGTCCAAAAGTCACAAAAGGCAGTAAAACTATTTAAACGCATCAGTAAGTTAGCAAAAAAAAGTGATTTTTAGCAATTATCAAAATTAAAGAATTATAAATTTTTACGCTGTTGAAAACTTAAGTTTCAATAAAATTCCAAAAACTTGTGTAGTAATTAGTAGTCAAAAAATCTTTTTTTAACTCAAGAATTAACTTTACTTTTCCATTGCCAAACACGATCGATGAAAAAGCATAATTCAGCTTTGCATTTTGCTCACAAATTTTTTCCACTATACGTATAAAAACTTGTATATAGTTATAGAATTCTTTAACAGCTCAGCACGACCTTAATCATTTAAAAATATCATAGCAAAAGATCACTTTTTTACACATTTTGTCTGAATTAATGCTATTTGTCTGTTTCGAAGGAAAAGTTAGATATGAGACATTGTAGGTTGGATTCGATAAAACTCAGAAATATGATTTTAAAATTTTTTCAAAAAACGTTTTAAATCCTTTTTTCTTCTTTACTCAATTTTAGTTTCGAGTGAGCTACTCTTAACCCGAAAGTCTTAAGGCCCGTTTCCACAACGAGCGTGGAAAAAAGCATTCTTTGTTTCTTTTATTGATCTTTGATTGAAGCGAGCGGTTAAAATTGAAGCGAGCGCAAAAAAAATCAATAAAACAAACAAAGAATGCTCTTTTCCACGCTCGTAGTGGAAACGGGCCTTTAGTACTAAACTAAACTGGAACGAGCCACAACTACAATAATAAAGTTCAACAAATAGAACATTACAGTTTAAAAAAACATAAAAAACATTTGTAATTTTTATAATAATGTCAGTGCGATTTTGTTCTTGTTTTTTGCAACAATCGAGCAAATATTGGGTTTAATTTTAAAAATTGCACATGGCAACTCTGACTCCAAATCCAACTATGCACTTTGTTTTTAAGAAACTAATGTTTGAAAATGCAGGTTTATAAAAGTAAATGAAACGGAATGCAACAAGATTTTTACCTTGTTCTGTTTTATACAGTACATAAAGTTTTTTCTTTTTAATTTCATCACTATATTTTCTAATGATAGGTGTAGAAAGAGGGGGTTTGGGGCCAATCCTATTGAAGAATGGTGGTCAAAGATATGCATTTATACGTATATTAAATAGTAGCGACAAATAGGCGCACGGTGTAGGCTTTTATCGTGTCCGCGCTTTGTTTCTTATACTTTTTTAATAATTTGATGAAAGATCGTTTTTTCTGTCGCCACAATTCCATTAAAGTTAGCTAATCTGAGAAAAATTTCAAAATCGAAAAATATTTGAAAATAAAGTCTGGTCTTCCATGTTTTACTTTTGATGTTTATTTTTTATGACATTGCTTGCGCGTGAGATACGAGCCTATTCTACTCCGCCGCAGGACACATTGCTATGAAAAGCAAAGCAAGTGCCAAGCGTCTAAAGAGGATCTCGATAATAAATTCGATTATAGGCTTTCTCTGGAAAACACGTTAAAAAATATATATATGTATATTCAATAATAAAAGTGGCCAAACTGTCAGTAAAGAGCTCAATGAAAACTCAGAGCATTAAATTAAATTACAGAAGCCACAAAAGAAATTTTTATTGAAACCTCAACAGTCTGTTTTGCCTTTTCGGCTCATCAGGAGGTGACTCTTATTCAAATAGAATTTTTCGGCGAAAAAGGCAAAACGGACTGTTGAGGTTTCTATAAAAATCTCTTTTGTGGCTTCTGTAATTTAATATATGTATATTTACGTACATGCAGTATATAAACAAATTTAACAAAAATGACTTATCATTTTTACAAAAACTATTTCAATATGCGAGTAGATCAGTGGTTCTCAAAGTTTAAGTGGTATTCTTTCTTTTCAATACTAAGATACAGTCATTCCCCAAAAATATATGACAAAAAGTTTTTTTAGAAAATTTCCTTTTGGTTACTAAGTAAAAAACTTTTTATTTTTGTTATAAAGTAAATCACCATGGTCTTACAAGTTGCTGAGCTTCTGTCGGATAAGCACATGATTAGAATGATCATGAAGCTTGCCCCAAACAATTTTTTTGAACAATAAAATTTTTTAAGCATTGTGTGAAAGTTTCGATCGACATCTTCTCCAGACAAAAGTAAGATCGCTGTCACAAAGACGGATTTTTTCTGTCTTTTTAAACTCAGTGATGAATTCCCCATTAACAGAAATTTTGTTGAATTAGTTGTAGTTGTGTAAGTCTTCGTACTTGGGTAGTATATAAGGCTGTTTAACAAGCTCAATGCTTCTCTGCAAAATTTTTGCGCAAATATCTTTGTAATGAGAAACAAGAAAGATTCATTTGAGAAAAAATTGGCACCTTGGGATAGTCCTGAGCAAAAGAAAGACACACTATGTTTTTAATTTAATCAAATATTTGATAAGGGTTGATATTAGCCTTTATTAAGCAGTGTAAGTCAACACTTGAAAAGAGTTGGATAATAGTTTTGATTATTATTTTCCGGAACATAAGGATTTTTAACTGGGAAACCGTTTCATCAATAATTCATTAACGATGTCAACATTTACAACCTAATGCCCATGAAAAAAGAGCCTGGCTAAATGGTTTTGTAATTTTACTTTGCAGTTAGATGTAAAAAAGAATCACTTGTCTCAATTCTGGATATCTCTTTAAAACAATAAGTCACAAAGTAATCGAATTATTGGTGGTATTTTCTACCAGGTACCTATGCGAAAAAACTTTTTGACCCTGGTTTTAATTAAAGCAAAGCAAAGAAATCGATTGATGCTGAAGCAGAGCTACGTGTTTCAGAAATTCTTGGTTGTTACTTTTGTCTCGCATATGAACAGCGAAACAGCGACAAAATTCTCACAACATTAATTTTGTACGAAAATACATTGACATTTTGCTGGGGAACCGATTTATCAATGTTTTATTCTAATGTTTGTGACCAATACGTTGCGTCGTAGCTTATACCAAAATATTGCATTACGTTAGGCAATGGCAGCTTCGGTTAATAATAGTTTTATAAATACAATTTGTAATGGCTGGTTTGAACATTTTTAAAAATATTATTATCGGTCCGCCGGCGTAAAACATTTGGAACCTTTGCCTAAACTATCCAGCCGTGGCCGCTATACATTAAACATACAAGCGCGAGCACTAAGGTTTGTTCCGCGTGTTCATTACCGGATTGCGGGCTTATCAAGGTGTCGCCGTCGTGCTTTCTATCCTATTGTTTCTGCAGTCTTCTAATTATCTCCTGCATGTCTTAACGTCTGACGTTTTACTGCTTCTTCTTTTTCTTGATCTTTATTAATTATTTATCATTTTTGTGTGACTTATCATTTAATAATGATTGAGAATTCAACGGACTGTCTTAGGTTAGACATTCATTGATGTAAAGTTTCGGTGTAAAGTACCACTCAGAAGTGTGGATGCCAAGTCCGGCACAGTTGTCCAAAAGATTTCGCGCGCCTGGCACAAATGGGCGTCTGAATCTTAGTCTCTCTTGGCGACCATCTTAGGACCCACTTAAACAATCATATAAGATATGATCAGGGTCTAGAGATCTACGATAGGCCAAGGAGAGTGTCGCTCCCAGTCGGCAAAGCTCAACTGGCTGGATGTTTGAAAGTATGGGTAGGTGGTCCGTTGGAGTGGGACGCAGACATCCAGTGACTATGCGCAAGGCATTATTCAGGACACTGTCTATGAGGCAAGTGTGAGCGCTGCGATACCAGACTGGCGCACAGTACTCAGCTGTTGAATAGACCAGGGATAAGGTGGCTGTGAGTAGTGCTTTGGCACCAGCACCCCATTCCAAGTCCACAAGTCGCCTCAGCAGTGTGACGCGTCAAGATAGTTTTTTGCGCAATGCCACTAGATGGTGACAAAACATGAGCGATCTTTCCAGTTTTACCCCAAGATAAGTAGGAGTTGGACAGAACGGTAAAATTCTATGATTGTTGTAGACTTTTAGCTCGTTTGACCTCTCGGTTATTTAAGTGAAAGGCTGCCATCACCGTCTTAGTGTGACTAAGCTTCAACCTCTAAGTCTGGAGATACACTAAAAGTGTAGACATGCCTTGGCTTAATGTCCCCTTTAAGTCCTTCTAGTTTCTAGAAGAGTGCAAAAATGCTAATCATCAGCATAATGATAATAATTAAAATCATCAGCATAGACAATAATCAATCAAAAAATCATCAGCATAAGCAAACTTTCTGGAAATCATGGAAGGCAGATCGTACGTATAGATGTTAAATTGGAGGAGAGCCAAGACCGATCCCTGAGGAACGTCGTTTTTTAGACGGCGTAACCTGCTCTGCTTGCTGTCATCGGTAGTAAGTGTCAAATTTCAGTTTAAGGTGAGCTTTTCTTCGATTTTGATAAAACTTCGGTTTAAAGTAAGGGTGAAACTTTGGTTGGTTGGCTGTCAGGCTCTTTTCAAGTTTATTTTGATGCTGCTCTTAGCTCGTCACTTCTGTATGACTGTAATTGTCTTGCAGATGACGAGTACTCCCATCTTCGTCGTAACATCACTATGACGTGGAATCAGCACTACAAGCGTGATGTGAACCTCTCCAGTTCCATTGTCCAAGTTCCTTTCGATATTTACTGTAAAAGTAATTTAAGTTTTATTAATGCAGTTTAATTGAATATTTGTTCGTGTTTGTTTCATTATACCATTTGAGTCGTTTGATGCCTTATATTACTGACTGTTAAGCCCTATTAATTTCAATCATTTTTCAATTAGCTTCAGTTAAGTTATTGAGTAGTTTTATTTCTTTTTCAAAGTGAATAATTTGTTTTCAGGTTTTTATAATATTTTAAAAAATTTTCTTTATGAATGTCTCATTAAATCAATAATTTAGTTATCAGTGTAATGATAAATAATGTTTTTCCAGAATGCAATTTTTAAAAAACATTTACACAAAAGTACTCGCAACAGTTTACAAAGTCATTCATTCAGTTAACACAGGATTAAACTTAGCGTTTACGATTTCAAAAAAACATAGATTACAAAACCAACACCTAAAAGGCCATATACGTATTGATACCAAATGTTGATATTAAAAAGTAGAACCAGAGGGCTCAAACTGAAAGGATAATTTAGATGGCCTACAATGATACAGGAGTAAGGTTAGAACTAGAGAGTACAAATTTAATTCGTTAAAAATAATTGATTTTGCTTCAGTAATATTCCGTCATCTGATTCGTAGTAAAACGTTGATCTTGGGCAAACGTCAAGCGATTACCCCGCCTACCTTTAGATACCAAGATACTGCTACCCGGTTAAAATTTATTTTATTTTTTTATTCAGAAGTAAACTGAAATTTGGACTTGCTTGTTAAGAATAAAAACAGAGAAAAGCGCCGTTGAGTGTCTTTTCCAAGGGCGCAAAAGATTGAGGAGAGCAAATTTTCAACGGTGTCGACCGCATTCGCCATTGATACGCCCCTTCCGCTTATTCGGCGGCCGTCAATTATCCCTAGTTATTGAGATGAACAGAAGTTTTGTCTTTAAATCGGCGATTCTAAGCAAGAACGGTTGTGAGCTAAAAAAACGTCATCCAGACTTCAATATCTAAGTTTTTTTGTTGATAAATTTAATAAAATACTCCTCTCAGCTTCTCGGGTGCTCTTGTAATCTTTCATTGTCGCAACTTCATCACTTGCTGACATTGTGACCTCAACGGTGCAGCATGCTCACTAGTAGAAGTTTCATTTTATTCGCCTCTTTTATCCCACTCTAAATGAAGAAGAACTTTTTTGTGATAAAATTATGAGAGTGATTTAAAAAATTTCTTCTCGAAAGCCGTCGTATTCTTACATCGCATGTTAACCACACAAACACATGATTCGCGCCCAGACACGCCACACACTGCTATCCAGTCAACAGGCAAGCAACACACGTTAAATCTCACAGGTCGTAGTGTCAATATTTTATCCATATATTGTTATATTTGATTGTTTACAAATTATCATAAAATATGTTAAAGTGATTTCTCAGCCGATGTCACTCATAACCAGCTACTCCTCCATGCGGCCCCGATTCATTCAGACTCTTCCATTTACATTCCTTAGTAGATGTTGGCTGATCAATCGCTTCGACGATTAGTAAAAATAACTAATTGTTGAACAAACGCAATAAAAAATTTTAGAAACGAGATAATGGGAAATTTTAGCGTTACTTGCTCCTTCCCATTAGACGCCACCGCCACATCACGGTCAATGAAAATGGGTCATTGGCAGATTCAACAGCACTGCTGTAATTTAGTAATTTGCTAGCAACAGATTGTTTTTAAGAGCAAGCGTGTGAGGGGATAATGATGAGTTTGAACAAGAGAGAAAGTAGGGTTCGTTGAAAATTCGGTTGTTATCAATTATTTTGCTGTTATGTGAAATAAGTATTGTTTTTTCAGGAACTGATTTGCTGCAAGCTATTCAATGGTCAAAAAGCTTGGAAAAAACCTTCAAGCAAAACACTAAAAAGTATCCTCGAATCACGTTTCAGTATTTTGGTTCGGTGCTGGGCTTCACTCGAGTCTATCCTGGTTACCCGTGGAAAATGACTTTAAAAGATGATCAGCCAAATGTATACGATTGCAGAACTACCATGTGGTAACAATCAATATTTCATTATAGAACAAATAAAATTGCATTACTTATTTATCTTCCTGACTCGTAGGGCAATACCGGAGCCGTTTAATGAGGGGAGCTATCAAGCAATTACAACGACCTGCTTTCACAGACGCCAAAACATTGCCGCCCGGTTAAACACTTTTTATTTGTTTTTTCAGTTTTTATTGAGTGATATCACTAAAATTCAAAGTCTTGCCAATACCGCTAAGTGAAAGAAAGTACTCTAAACTAACTCTTCTAAGGACATTACAGAATGACGAAGGCAGAAGTTAAACCACACCGCACCGATCACGCTCACTGTCACATGCCTCATCCAACTTACTGCAACAAACACGGGATTAATGCGCTGTACTTATCTAAAACGAAAATGTTTTTTGAAGCAAATAGGTTTTTTTTAATCAAACAAGTTGTAACTTTACACATTGAGTGGTTCACGGCTAGATTTTTTTAAACTATTTTTACAGCTGCTTTTTTTCACCTTTAAAGACATCATTTTTTATTGGTTAGCATTTGCGCAATCGGCTTTGTCATTTTGGTCGGGAGCGTTTAGAATTCAGCAGTTGTTTGCTGATCCCAGTGTTTTCTACTGGATCACGTGGTTTTCGTGGCTTTGTACAGAGTTTTAAACTTAATTTGGTGTAGGTATACCCAGGCTGCCAACTTACCAAAAAACATGATCATCCTCCTCGACAGCAGTGGAAGCATGATGGGGCCGCGAATGACGTCCGCAAAGTTGGCCGTACAAGGGCTGATCAACATGTTAGGAGACGAAGATTTTTTCAATGTCATGACGGTAAGAGAAGTCTATTTTATGTCGCTAACATTTTGTGTTTGATGATTTGAAGTAAAAGAGAGTTTAATTGATTTTAAAAACACAGTCAGTGACGATTCTAAATTTATACAAGCTAATCGAAATGATTCCTTAATTTAAAAAAAAAATCTGTTGCTTATTTTGTACACAAATACATAAGAATTACAACTCTAAAGCTGTTCAAAACCGTCTAGCAGCAGTCAGGGAGGAATTTATCATTTGGTAAAAGTTCATGAAAACAACGCCAGTAACATTGATAATGGTTTTCCTAAATATGAACTTGCTAAATTTATGAAACTCTTTAATCAAGGCACTTATTCTTAACTAATTGTGTTACGTCGTACTAATGATTTTTTATCTACGCCAGGGGTAAAAAAAATTTTTTGCTCGAGGGCCGCACTCACAAGTTAATTTTGTTTGAGGGCCGCATTATAGTAATCTCTAAAAGTCCTCACTTTCAATCAATGTTCAAAATCTCCATTTTCGTCGTGAAACTTGTGATGAGCCGCAGTTTTCCCAACTCTGATCTAAGCTTAATGGCAAATTGGTTAGTCTTAATGCCTTGTCTCCTTTTACTAATATATTCCTTAATGAAACTATTAATATTATTGCTGATTATGTTTTTTTTCTATTATAATACCCATAAACCATTGATGGATAAACATATTACGTTTAGCTAGTAAGAGATCTTTTTCTATATAAAGATTGTCTGTATAAGCAAATTGATGGCGTTGCCATGGGCTATCCATTGGGAACAACATTAGCCGATTTCTTTTCGGCGCACATGAAAACTAAAACATTATATTCTTGTATATGTTGACCCACCAAATATAACGTAAACACCTATTTAAATAATTATAAAGTGCAGTTTCAATTTTAAAATCAAAATTCATAAAGCTCTGTAAATTAAAAGGTATCATAAGTTCATAAATCTTTTAAAACAATATTTTTTTTATATGGAGAAGCTTTAACAATAACATAGGTTGCTTTTTTATATTTGTTTTCAGCCGTCATCTTTTATAAGCTCACTAAACTTCGAAATTTACGTTCATATTTTGAAAGTTTGGGATAAGATTTTGCTGTTAAAATGCCTTATACTATCACGTCTTGATTATTTCAATTGTGTATATGGAAATACTGTATACCATTGTATCTTGTTTGTAAACTAGTAAGAGTATTTATGCATGCATCCGATTTGTTTGTAACATTCTTATACGAATAATCATACTTGCTTCCGTACTATAAATAGTGTCATATATTATCAATCCAGTATCGTATAAAGTGTAAATTGTGTTTAATTGCTTTTAAAATAGTTAATAACTTAGCACCTCAGTACCTCACAGATGCTACCAACTTTTATTGACCCCTGCGAGAAAATCACAGAATCGGATGTGACCGTTTCATATTAAACTCTAAACATCGTATTCAAAATACTATATCTCATAAAATGTGTGTTTCTCGGAATTGCGCACTAAAACCTGTCTTACCGAGTTTAAAAAAGACCTTAAAATCACTTATTTTAAAGATGGTTTTTGGCATCTGCATCATCAGTATCTCTTTCATATTTTGGAAAATTAATTCTTCCATGTTGCAATATATAAATACAATGATCAGTAATAGGCGTAAGTTATGTTTTCCCATTAATTTTTTTTACGTTCGTTGTAAATGTTTTATGACTTTTTGTATATGTGTTGTTATAATCGTTTGAAGACCGCTCCGAGACCGTACAAATTTTTTTTCAAGGATTTAAGTGTAATGCGTTATAAAAAAAACATTGTTATTATTACTATTTTGTTGAGAGTAACCCCTAAATTTAATTGGCTATTATTAGCAAGTGAATCGTTGTTTGTTTTGAATATATTTTGATATTATTGGTTTTTAAATTTGGATTTTGTTTGCTTACGTTATTTCCTTTTTGCTGTTCGTTGTTTTTGTGTTTGCTTTTTTTCATTGATTATCATTATTACCTAACTGGGGGGCGTGAAAAATTTAATAGAGGGGAGCGAGCAATTGGCTGCAAACTGAACTGATAACTGCAAGATAAATTTTTGTCTAAACATTAAATTTTGGAGGCTTATGCAAAGTGAAGATCTATTTTTTTTTAGTCTTCACCTTAAATTTTGGAAGCAAACAGAGATTTTTGACGCCAATAAAAAGCGAAGACCATTTTTGTGAGGCTGATAGGAAGTGAAGACCTTTTTCTTAGTCTTCACCTTTATTTTTGGGAAAAATATTGTGATAGGGCTTTGGTTTAGTTTTTGTTTGCGTCGTCAAGGAGGGAGGCGAGAGTTTTGCTTGCGTGAAAAAAGAGAGCAAACAGTTTAAGAAACCCTGCTTTGCAGATTATTTTGATTTCGAGATCTTAAGTTTCTAACCACTTTCTTGATTATAAAATCTGGAGAATAGGAAAATTGAATTAATGTGCAAAACATTTTTGGGTTTGGGAGAAAATAATAGATTTTCTACAAAACTTTAAGTTTAGTTTTTACCTGTGAAATTATTTTCTGCAATGTGGACCATTTAAAACCGCCTTGGTAAATATAGAAAATTTCTGAAGCGAATACTTTTTTCGTCAACTGTTTGCGGTACGAAAGGATGAATTTTTTTAGATTTACACTTTTTGGAATTTTATTCTTTAATTTGCTCTTCCTATACCAGACAGTTTTTCGAAAGATTTTGAGTCGCTTACCAAATATAAAGTTTTTTGAAGAGAAAAATTTAGATATCTTAAAGATTAAAGAACCACTACTATATTAATTTTCATGATAAACTGGCGAGTTCTTGTAGATTACGATGATAAACCACAGACCCGCGGATCACAGTGTAATTAAACCTTTGAAATTCAGCGCCCCATCTGCGGTTTCCTAATTTCTGGCCTTATGACGACTCAATTCTTTTTTTTTTTTTCTAAAAAAAAAAGAGTTATTTAATCTTAAATAGACAAGAACGTGCTTTGCCAACGAATGAGAATTTTTTTTTTTTCGGTTTTCACTTTTTAATTGATCTGCTGCAGTTCAACGAAACATTTTTTGTCTTTAATTTTGAATTGATATGTTTTTGTTAAAAATAAGGTCTTCAATTGTCAAAGGTAAAACCAATAAGTATTTCGAATTTCTTTATACTCATTTCAGCCAATGGCCCACTTAATTTTGTTCTTGATCTAACTGTAATTTTTTTACCCATAATATGAAAGAGGTTCGCCATCCCTTGTTGTAGACTTTGCTTTTTTATCTTGGATTTTTTCTGGAGCAGGTTTAAAGTTGCTGCAGCAACATTTTTTTATTTCATTTCATTCTATCTCATTTTGTCTCTATATTTATCCTCCTGACTCGCAGGAAAGCAACGGAAGCGTTATACATAGGGCAAGCAATTATCCCGACCTGCTTCCAGAGATGCCAAGATATTGCTGTCCGCTTGAAATTTAAATAGAGATATGATTTTAATTTAGAACTGCTTGCCAAGACTACAAAGCAGGGGAAAGTGCCGTAAAGTGTCTTTCCAAAGGACACAGCAGAATGGCGCAAGTAGATTTTAAACCGAGACCATGTCCATCACAATAACGCGCGCTAACCACTCGACCACGCTGCCGACAACATTCTTATTCATTTTTGTTTTCAGTTCAACGACTCGACGAAAACGCTGGACCCGTGCTTCAATGGAACACTTTTGCATGCGGACTATTTGAACAAACAGGTATTGTTATAAAACATCGGTTTACGCGAATTTAACTTAGGCATCAACCTGTGAATAAATATTTGAAACTGACTAAACAATTAAATGGAAAAATATATCAAAAAATGGAAATTTCTTTAACTTAATCACATTGAATTCTTGAATTTGGTTTTATCATTCTTTAATCCAAGAAAAAGAGAGCGCGGAGTTTGAAACGTTTTTTTATAAAACCACTGTAGCCATTAGTTTTATGGGGGCCCGCTGGTGGTCCCAGAAGACAATATCCCCTTGGGTTTTTTTGTAACTGATTCGACTATTAGTTTGAATACTAAGTTACGTGATAGTGTTGTGGACTCAACAGAAACAACTTTATAGACTTAACTTTACAAGTAGTTTTGTTCTCAGAAAGTAAACTGATGAAAAACTATAACACAGCTGTAAAATTTGTAACCGATTTATGAGCGCGGTCTTTTGCCTTGGCGTCATAATCAAATATTACGCAAAAGCGTAAACGTAAGTTCCAACTGGAACCTGCAAAGGCAAATTTTTCAAACAAGCCACCTGCTGCTTTGAAAAATTTTTAATTCATGTTTCGTCGCAAGTAATTTTTATTTTTAATATACATTATATCAGATGTTGGTAGGCATAAAGAGGGTGGGGCATTGTACTATGCCTTCTTCCCTAGGAGATCATTGATGCAAAAAATCAGATACAGATTTCAAGTGAAGATCCCCTTTTTTTAGCTCCCACTTGAAAATTTTTTCCACTAAGCATATTTGATTGTGGTTATATGGCCCCCTTTCAAAAATTCTCGGTACACCACTGTATGACACCATAATATAACTTAGCCTATTTTGTGAATAATGAATACTGTGATACCCTTGCTATATATCTGCTATTCATGAAATACTAGACCATGTAATGTATACCTTATATTTGCTGTTGCTTCTCATTTTTTATTTTGCAATATTGACTGTTCAGGCAATATTAAAAGGATTAGAAACCGTGAAGCCTGGGGAAGTCGCTGATTTTTCGATTGCTTTGAAAACCAGTTTCAGCATTTTGAACATGGTGAGTGGATTGTCTACCAGCTTGTTTCATCAGCTACAAAAGTGTAGAGCTCCTCTGCAATTAGAAGACCTAAAAACATTTTAATATGACCAACTTTTAAGAAACTGTTTGATAATCGTTGAAGGCTATAGTCATTACATTAGTTTGGTCAAACAAAGTTGTTTAGAGCATAAACGTGTAGCCGATCAACTTACTGAGAGGACTAAAACCAACTAAAATACAAGCGTTTTTCTCTGGAATGGCAGACAAGGTGGGATTTTAAGTCAAGCTTAATCGATGATTTGATAGAAATTTGCATCCACGCTATTACAAATGCTGGATTGTTGGCAATTTTAATTGATGATATTGATAAGAATAGCCTATTGCGAACTAGAGTCGGAAACTTTTTTACCCAACTCTTTGTATTTTTGATTTATTCTAAAAACTATATGTAAATTGAAGGTATTTGATTTTAGTAAATAAACACGAACGAAACACTTTAATACATTTACAGAACCAACTACTGGTGTTATTTTTCAGTTTGTTTCCAATAACAACAACCACCCTTGCGATTGCGTCATAATGATTATTACTGATGGAGCCCCTGAAAATTTTCAAGAGTTGTTCGATCGCATGGCGGCAAACATCCAGGTAGATCGAAGTTTCACTCTTGTCTTGGTTGCGTTAATCGAGCTTCTTGAAAAAGCCACTTTTTTGTAAACTACTGTATTTTAAAATTGTTCAACCGCAAAAGCGCCATTTTGTACTTATGGAAAACACAAATGTGGCCGTTCGGTTGAAATGAAAGTCAATGTTAAGCGTTTGTTTTAAGTACAGTAGACCTCGGGAACTTGTATAAGACCACCAAAATCAATTCATCAATTCAAATTAAAATCTTTTCTTGGTTATTTTGTAAAATATTTTTTAATATTTTTACAGGTCCGTGTTTTCTCTTACTTGGTCGGTCAGGACAAGTCTTACCTAGAGCCGTTAAAGCAGATGGCTTGTAATAACTATGGATTATTCGCACATATAGAGGGCTCCACTGACGTCATCGAGCAAATTTTGGTCAGTAAGCAGTCTTTTGCTTCCTCAGTTTAGCTTATCTATCCACTGTCTGTACACGGACTTATTTCTAGGTTTCCCCGATATGTATACTTAAATTAGAGAAAATAAGTAATATACATACATATATTACTTTTTTTCTCTAATTTACTTAAGTTTTTGCAACATCTTTGGTCTTGATTTTTTCTTTCTTTTTTTTATTTTATAAGATTTAAGTAAAGCATTTTTGTGACTAAAAAAACGCCGTCGTTTGCAGTTATTTGCATTTTTTTCAAACATATTGATTAATTGAAGTTGTTCGCCATATTGTTTGAAAAAAATTATTGTTATTGTTTTTTTCGATAACTTATCTCGGAATCTTAGCAACGAAGAAGTTTTCTTTTGGAAAAGTTACGCCAAGTAATAAAGAAAAACGTACGAAAAATTGTATAAGTCGAAAAGTCAGAGTTTTACATTTCAAGTTATAACCAATAATAATGAGAAATGAATGAAACGCTGCACGCAAGCCTGCGGAGAAGCGCGATGACAAAGTTGTCTCGGAATACAAGTTGTGAATTTGACATTCAAGTTCAGACATGATGTTGATTATTTTTTATATAACTCAGCAATAGATATTTAGATTTCAAGAATAAAACTTGTCACAGCTCTTTAAAAAGCTTTAGCCTATGTTTTAGAAATGAAAATTTGTCGCCTAATACAGTATGTAACGAAAAGCAGTTTGAAATTATCTGAATGGTTGAACTAGTCAAGAAAATTTAAGGACGCGAGTTCGATGATTTCTGCTGTGCCCTCGGAAAGACATTTTGTACGAGAAGCTTTCTAATGTAGTCATGCTGTTCATGCAATGGTGGCGCCGCTTAAGATAATTGGTAGCGACTAGATCTTTATGAATAGGCCATACTGAGAAGAAACCATCAATGCGGCCGATTCCACGCGCGAGATTCTTCTTCAAAACGCAATAACGCGTAAAAAAGATTCTTTAAACAAAAGTCCCGGGTCGGGGCTGCTTGACACATTCAAGCTTCTGGTACGGGGGGGGAGGACTTGACTGTGGATAAAGTAGTGAGAGACGGATCGTGCAATATTTAGCATCGAGCAAGTATCGAGCAACGAGCAAATCGACCCGAATATCATCGTCGCTTCACAGACACAATACTAACTGCCATTAAAGCAATTGTTGTTTGTGGTTTGGTGGCGACATGGTTTTCAGTAAAAAGCAACAAAATTTCAAAAGCTGTTTTCTCTTCTTCGTTGATTGACCAAACACGTAGTGTCGCAATTTCATAACCTTCTGCCATCATGTTTACAAATCACCACTTGGAGCCAGTACAAAAAAGCTACCGGCGCTACTTTTCCAGACCCTAAAGTCTACGAGAAGTCAGCGGGATAGCTCATGTGATAGCACCGAGTTTGATGCTTAGTCTACCTCGGTGATTCCCGTTGTGCCGTTGGGAAAAATACTTTATAAAAATTATTTAACTCGGCCACACTGCTTACTACAATGTTGATTCCGCCTAAAACATAAAGCAGCAACCGAGTCAATACAAAGAAAAGATTTCTTTCTTTTGTGCACCCTCTGGAAACGCAAAGTGTTTATTACTTCTGCCCGCAACTCAAAAGGTCAAAATTCAATATCTGGGTCCTCCAAACTGACAGTTGCCAACGGTTCCTCCGCTACGACAGTAACATTCCGTGAAGTAAAAGATTTTTCTTCCCGAAGCTTTTCATCTGACACTCTTTCAGGGAAAATCGTCAGAATGAAGCAGAATTGAAACCGAATTGAGTTATAAAGGGGAAAGCAGAATTCTGTACTTTCAGTTCGGTTTGGTTTATAACTCCCTTTTATAACTCAGTTCGGTTTAAATTCTGCTTCATTCTGACGATTTCCCCTGAAGAGTGTCAGATGAAAAGCTTTGGGAAGAAAAATCTTTTACTTCACGCAATCTTCAAATTCTGTACCATTAAACGTCTATACAGTAACTTTCCAGGGCCTGCATTGCTCATGCCCAACATACTCGACACACTTCGGCGTTTGCTTCCGTTTTCTGAGGTTTGGTTTCAGATTTGGATATTTCTAACTCAAATCAATTTTTTGTATAAGCATTCGAATCAATTCATATATTAAAATAGAAGCTCTAAATCACATTACGTACTGTTGTTTGTTTCTATTCAACAAGCCAAGCAAGAGAAGTGTTCTACATACAGCAAAATTTGAACTGAAAAGAAAGACAAGGACGTACTGTTTCAGTTTATTCAATCAGTTTTAAAGTCCCGCTCAGTCAAGAAGTGATGCTTTAGTAATGCGTCATTTAAAGCGGCAAATACAGAAAATAGCAGAGCACTTTAATTGAAGAAATGCCCTAATAACAAAACTTTGGTTTTTTATGTTCAGTTGCTTATTGGCCTAGTTGCTTTCTGTTTCAAACGTAGCCACCATTGAAAGTAAGGAACATGATCCCACTGGGTTTTTATTGTAAAGTATTTTCTCAAGGGACAACTGAAATCACTCAAAAAAAGTGAGTAATGAGCTTGCGTCTTTCTGCTTGCAAGTGGGAGTGTTAGAGATAGAACTATTCTGTCGACAATTTCCAAAACTGCTTGGAAAAAATAATGTCTATTAAAGTTAAGTGAATTATTTTTGTTAAACTGTTGCATTCGATATTTTTAGCCTCATATACCGGCCACAAATCGTCCTTTGGCGTTTTCGGGTTTTCACAATACTATTTGGACTAAACCTTATTATGACGTTACTACCATGGAAAAAGTAAGTGGTTCTACAATATTTAAGTTATAATATCATTTGAGAGAAAATCAAAAAAGCAAATCATACGCGGTCGAAGGCGACCGTTATCCATCAATCTCATGCAACTGTGCAATCGATTTTTTCAGTAACCTTGATATTGCTGGTTGTTCAAGTTTTATAGTTTCAATTATTTGTCTTCGTTGGACAAATAATTGAATTTTCTATCAAATATTGTATTTTCTATCATATTTTCAATCTAAGAAAATTGTTTGAAGCAATCAAATATAAACTCGTAATTGACTTTTTGATCCCTGTCTAAAGCTCTGTCATAAAAAGCATTGTGTCCTTACTTCTCCCAGCTATGGTTTCTCAGTTTCCCTTGCTTAACAACTAGTTACCTTGAAATTGTTCATATGGAGACTTACCTGAAAATTGTTTTTATTAGTTACCTTAAAATTGCTACCTTGAAATCGATTTACTTTAAAATTGTTTTTATTTGTTGCAGAGTAGTGACGGAGATCGCGTATGCAGCGCGGCCAGTCCTGTTTACCAAAACAGTTCTGGCTCTAACCCAACTCTTCTCGGTGTCGTGGGGGCTGACATAACTATCGAGTCTATCTTGCAGACCATTGCTACCGATAAGTAAGTCGAATGGACAATTTCAACCATGATGACAAATAATAATGTTATGTGAATTCTACGACTCACTGAAGTACTTTCATGTTCAACGCGTATTTTTTTAGTATTAACATATTTTGTATTTATGAGAGTAATTCTCTTATTTGAGATTGTTTAAAACAGAATTGGTGTAAACGGAGGTTTCTTTATGGTGAATAACAATGGTTATGTTATAATACATTCTCGTTTAAAAACAAAGCTCTTTGACGATTCTGGTGAAGAACGAATTTATCCTCGTTACAACAGGTGACTTTAGGCCCGTAAAGTTATTTTTGAAATAGAATTCAAAGATTGCTAGAGAAGAAAACGGCAAAGTTTTTTGTATGACGCTTACATTACGTAGGATAAAATGTAATGAGAAAAATTTTATTCAATCTTGGTTGAATCATCATAACTCAAAAGTTTGATTAGTCAAGAGTTTCCAAGTCATCAGCTGTTAGAAAGAATTTGTTTACAGTTTAAAAATTCTGCATTAATTGTTTTCAACGATTAGTCAAAAAAATTCGATGTTAAAATGCACAATTACGTTGAACTTCTTTCATTTCAATATGTACTCCTGATCCGTCTTAAGCAAATTTTCTACTTTCCCTTATTTTCTCCTGATAAGTGTTAAACATAAATGAAATGCGAGGCGGAAAAAAGTAAAAGTTCTTAAATGACTTTATTGTGTAAAAAAGATGTCTTTTGAAAGGATTAAGAAATTTTTTGACGCTTTTTGAATCATCCACAGATTTCAAACATACTGGCTTCCAGGTTAAATAAGTTTTCCACAAATAAAACACATTCATAAATGAACAAAATTTTTTGTATTTAGCATGAATTTTGAAGTTCTGGAAAAAAGTGATGTGGAAAAAGAACTGCGCTTTATGTTGGTGAATCAACGGAGTGGCGCTATACGTTCTGCAGTCTCTGTTATTGCCATGGATAATTGGGTAACTTTTTGTGCAAACTCTTTTATGCTGTTTCTTATTATTTGGATTTTACATGATAAGTTGTCTTGCTGCAATAGAGCTTTTTGTCTCTGAGCAAATTTTTTTGTATTGTTGTCAGATTTTTTACGAAATCTCTATAGTGAAGTGTTTGATAGCAACGATCTTGATTGAGCTCACTGCACGAGGGGAGAGGAACCAAATTTTGAATTTTTAAAGAAAAAGTTCTTCTTTGTATTTTCGAATTAACCCAGATGATGCTTTTGGTTTTGAGCGAAATTTTTCCTGAAAGCGAGCCGCGTAACCCACTAAGAAATTTGTCATGAAGTGGCTTTTGTAAAGGGTACAACAGAAATCATTCTGGTAGACAAGCATTGAACTCGCGTCCTTCTGCTCTTAAGTCAAAGTGCGATCACATTTAGTCATCCGACGAAACAGAAAGCCACATCCAGGCCAATAGGGTCGAACTTTGATGTTTGACCGTTTCAAAGCCCCCCACACACACGCACGATCGCAACCCTGCCATTTGATAATTGGCTTCAACTCGGGGAAAACACGTAAAATTGTCTTAACACAGTAAAAATGCAAGCTTTAAAAATTTGTAAATTAAATCAAGGATTTATTCAAAAAGTCATGAAAAAAACAAAACTATTTAAGTCCATTTCCTTTCATATTTTTATACCTGTATGCTGAATGAGTTAAATCCCCAAACCTTGCTTTATAACAAGTGAAAAAAAACATTTAAAAATAACGTTATTTACTTTTTGGAAAGTGTAAAAGTAAAACTAACATAAACGTTAGTGTTTAACTTTTTTCTCGTTATGAATGTCTTATCGTCGGGCTGTGTTTGATTGTTTTTCGGATTTTAAAAACATATTCTCTCCCTCGTATATTATCAATTGAAAATTTGTTGAAACCTTGAAATAGGTCCAGATATTTGCTGAGAAGTTGGGTTAAATGTAATTGTTTCACCATTCTAACGAGTCAGAAAGATAAATAAATTTCAACATTCAAAGAACAATGAATAAAGAACTTTTTAATTTTTATATTGTAAATAACACTGCATTCAACTTCCCCTGCAATTTTGACCTGCTTTCCTTTTGTTTAAGAAACGTTTAGCAGTTATCAACACGTCATACTACGTCAGTCCAGTAAATGGAACCCCTTTCAGCATTGCGATATCTCTGCCTTCGCCATATGGGCACAAGTATGTGAGATACTCTGGCGCCCTTAACACGCCCCGTTATAATCCAGCCTTGAACGAAGAACACTGCGATAAGGTAAGTGGTTGCCTTGTTGAGTCTGAAAATGTTTTAATTTAAAATAATCAAGTAAATAGTAGTTGGGTGTGAATTATTTGTTCAGTGGTCTTCATACTTCCGTTGTACACTTTTTACAAATTCTCAATGATTTTGTATAACTTACAAATAACAATGTTTAATTGTGCGCAAACAGTAAATACATGTAAACTAAAAAAAATAAGGCGGTCGGTTATTTTAAATGATTATATTAGAATCATACTGGGAAGTGGCAATTAGGCATGCAAAAGTGTGAAAAACGTATAAAATAAAGTTGATTTAGTATCTTGTTTTTTTGATAGTTTTAGCATAAACGTAGTGTTAGCTCTTTTTTTCCCTCATTTAAAAATCAATGCCAAATATTGATTTTCATTTTTTTTAATTGATCTCAATAAAAAAAATTTTCCAACAAATAAGTAGTAGGCTTCTGTACTAAAACATCCAGGACCTTTCCCCAAGATTTTTGTATTTTGAAAATTCAGGAAGAAAAACCCAAAACTTGTCCTATCCATTTCTTGGAATAAAAAAAAACATTACAACTGTTAAAACCAAAGAAAATTATTTATACTTTAAAATTGATCCAAGATTGAAAACTAAATATTTAACCTATAGCTTTGTCTACATTTGTATTACAACTGGATGAATAAGTTAAGCTCTACATCAGAGGTTTGCATTGCCCAATCTCGCCTAGTATTTGTACGCCTAATCTAGATTACTGAGATTGCCAAGTGTCACACTTCATTTATAATCCTAATCTTAACCTTGTAACTCTATAGATATATATAACTCTAATACTGTTAGAAAATCAGTTCTTCTAAAGTTTTTTGATATACATGTACTGTATATAACTCTATAGTTAATTTTATTAATATATATAACTGTTATATAACTCTATAGTTAATTTTCATTCTTTTGCAGTAATTTTTAAGTTTTTGATTGCGACGTCATCTTTTCCACTGTTAAATTTATTTGTCTGCAAGTTGTCCTTATAAGTAATATTAAAGAATCGTTTTACTGTTTTATTCAAAGCACAGTGATTGACTGAAGATTTAAGCCATCGCGGCGAACTATGTGGCAGCGATGACGTCATTTTTGTCTAGTATAATCTACTAGTGTCAATCTAATTCTATTTTATAAGTTATATAACCAGTTTTGTTCTTTATCATCTAATTGTATTTGTAACGTCATAAAGCTTTTTTTTTTGTAACCGTATCTTCGGTTTTTATCTGATAGCTTTTGCTGTTTCATATATGTATGGCTAGCAGTTTGTTATTCATTTGTTCTAGCTAAGTAGTAGTGATTGGAATCGTTTTTGCTATTGTCGCCAGTGTTGGCATTGTTTAAGTATTTAAGTAGTCAAAAGTCAGTGTTGACGCCTAGGAAGTTAATTCTATAGTGAAATAGAATTGTTTGGACAAACTATTAATAAACATTTGGTGGTACAGAATTTGAAGATTTCTTGAAGTAAAAGATTTTTCTTCCCAAAGCTTTTCATCTGACACTCTTCAGGGGAAATCGTTAGAATGAAGCAGAATTGAAACCGAACTAATTTATAAAGGAAGAAAGTAGAGTTCTCATTGGCTGAAAGAGTCAACCAATGAGAGAAAAGATTAAGAAATTTTCAAAGAGTATACGAATTCTTTTTGCTTACACAGAAGGGGATTGAGAGATTTAATGAAAGTCGCTTCAAGAGCAGAAAGGTGAAAGGAAGAGCGACCTCGAGCGAGAATAGAAAATTTTTCGTTGCTGTAATGGAGGGCACATTGGGCGTTGTCAAGAAGATGTTGACCAATGGCGGATTCGTGAAATTGTTGTGGGCGTATGTTGTTCTTGCAAGAGCGGGAAAGACTTTGGCGGTTGGCCGAGGTACGAGGATTGGTGATGGATTTAGGAACGTGTTGTTTAATTCGCTCTTCTAGTCGTTGAGACGTGCGACCAACGTACCGAACGACCAACGTACCGAACGGTAGAATGCAGTGATCTTAACAACTCTTTCGTACTTTATTTAAAATTAAGTAAGCCAAACAAAGAATGTAACAACCTTTTTTCCAACTCTGAGATAATTTCTAACCAACTTCGGCCTGCAAGTTTCACAAAATTTTGAAAAGTTTTCCACAGGAGAGACGGGCTTGAAACACCCCTGCTAAGTTATTACTTTACAAAAGAGTTGATTTTTTGCAAAAAGTTTGATTCACACAACTTTATTGTTTTTGTTGCTGAGAAGTCTTTTTACTGAGTTTTATAGGTTAAAATAAAGCGTCAGTATTTGAGCAGCATTTGTACGCGTAGTTGGAAATTATATCTATAAAATCAATCAGATAGTAGTAAGAAGTAGAGTTAGAATATACACTAAACTAGTGCACAGTATAATTGATAGAAAAGGAGCAGTGCGAGCAGATTTTTACCATCCATTACGCTGTCAATTAAGCAAATTACTTAAAAATCTTTGAAGAAGTGAGATCGAGAAGTTTGCTAAATTGTAATATATTGCATTAAAATAGTATAGTTGGGAAAATAGTAGAATAGGGCATGAGTGCTTTACGCAGTTACGTTCGAAGCAGTTTGTTTTCATTGTAAAAACAATATTTTGTGACCCAAAATGGTTTTGTTTATACTCTAAGCTGAACAAGGGTGGAAAAAAAAGGTTTTTTAATTTTTTAAATGATGAACTGAAAGAGTTTGAAGAAAAATTCTCTGTATTCAAACCAAGATCTAGCAGCGGTTCTCAACCTATGAGTCGCGACCCGAAGTTGGATCGCCTAGCTATTTGAATGGGTTGCCAAGAATTTATTGACTTTTATTTTTCAATATTCAACATTTATTTACAAAGTTGCCAGCCGGTCAAAAATTGACCCACTGGCTTCAACAATGAGCAAAGTTTATTTGAAAGAAAAGAATAAAAAATGAAAAGGCAGAGAGTGGATGCTCTTATCAACACAATGGTTATCCGCGTGCAACAAGCAACATCTGCTTCGTACCTTGTAGCCTGAAGGATTATAAGAGTTAAAAAGGCACATTACATTGACGAAGACTTGGTAAAGCCTACAGCTGTTGATATGTTGCAGACTATTTATGGAAATAGATTTGCCATGAAATTTGAAAATCTTCCTCTGTCAAATGACATAGTTTATAAACGAATTTAGAGCATGTTGTGTGACATAAAAAACTAGGTGATTGCAGCCATAAAAAAAGAGGGCAATTCAGTCTTCAACTGGACGAGTCAACTGATGTTAGCGATAATGCCCAAATGTTGACTTATGTACGGTATCAAGGTTCAGACAATATGGAAGAAAAGTTTCTGTTTTGCCAATCATTACAAACCATAACAACTGGTGAAGATATTTTCATGATGGGAAAGAAGAAGGACTTCTCTGGAAGCAGTGTTATAGTGTTTGTTCTGACGGTGCATCAGCAATGTTAAGAGCGCGTCACGGCTTCACTGCGCGAGTTAAGCAAGAAAATCCAAGTGTGATGACTTTTTACTGTCTACTCCACCGTAAAAATCTTGCTTCTAGGAAGTTGCCACAATGTCACATGAGTTGAAGAAAGTGATGCTGGAGGTCATTCAAGTTGTTAATTTTATTAAAGCTAAAGCTCTCGACTCCCGGTTATTTGTTAAAATGTGCCCTGATTTTGGGTCTGAATATATACATCTGTTGTATCACTCAAAGATTAGGTGGTTGTCACGAGGAAAAGCGTAACAACGATTATTGGAATTGATGACGGAGACGGAGGTGTTTTTGGATGAAACAGTTATCTATCGGCACAAAAAATTGCATATTCAAAGTGGTTGATGCAAGCAGCCCACCTTTACAGATATGTTTGCTGAGATTATTTTTTTAAACATTTTAATGCAAGGCCACAATCAGACATTAGTTGGACTTTTAGAGAAATTAAAAGCATTCAAAGAAAAACTAAAGTTGTAGACGAATAAAATTAAAGCTGGGAAAACTGCATCATTTCATCTCTGAATGCCCTTCTGGAGGATAAAAATTTTTCTTTCAACGAAGTCCAAAGCATTATTTAGGAACATATATCCAAACTTATTGCAAGAGTTTAATAATTATATTCCGGAAAATGCACATAAATATAGTTAGATAAGAAATCCATTCAACATTAAAGCTGAAGACCTACCCGACAAAATGGTAAACATAAAGCAAGCTACAGGAGCAACTTATAGAGATTTAGAATGATAAAATACTTTGTCATGACTTAAAAAGCAAAATAAATCATTGAGCTCATTTTGAATCAAAATTTACAAAAAAAAAAGATTCTTGGTGGAGAAGCCTTGAAAGCACTCCTTCCTTTTGCTGCAACTTTTCTGTGCGAGGCAGGATTTTCAGCCCTCACAGTCATAAAGACAAACATCAAAATTATCCAGATTTGAAGAGTTAATCAAAACAATCCAAGGATCTCACTAAGTATATTGGTGTTGCATGTCAATCAGTCTTGTTGAACAACTTCGTTTTTTCACAATTGTGAAATATTACCTACAATAATAAAAACCACTGTATTTGATTTTTGTATCTGTCACACGTTGTTAGAAATACCGCTATTTTCAGATTTAAATAAAACATAACGTTTATAAGGGCATGAGTTGTTATGCTTGAATTTGGACAGGATGGGTCGCGGCCGAAAAAGGCTAAAAATCACTGATCTATAAGAATGCTTGAATTTACACTTGGTGAAAATCAGGCGTATACGTTTGGTGTTCCTTTGTTCATTAAATTCTCCTCACATTCAAAACCAATCATTTAATACGCTGAGAAGAAGTGGGTGCCATATTTGTCGATCTGACAGCTGCTTATGACACTGTCTGGCGTCTTGGCTCTTTTTTTTCTTTCAATAAACTTTTTTTTTGTCAAAAATTTCTTCTTTTTATTTTTGCTGTTTTTTTTTTTTTCTATTAATCGCACTAACACAATTGTTATTGGTAATTGTAATTTACTCGGGAAGCATCTTGACTAGTAAACCTTAGGGTTGTTCGGTGCTTCCTTGCCCTTTTTTTTTTGCATTATATTTCTTTGTTATTGTTTTATACGGTTTTGAGCAAAATAAATTTTGTGTGTCTGTCTTGGCCTTACCTGCAAGCTGCTGAGGCTTCTGCCGGATGGGTACATGACCAGATGATCAAGGAGCTTGTCCGGAACCGAAGTTTCACACTCCTTCCGGTGACAGCAAGCAAAGCAGATTACGCCGTCTCAAAAACGGCTCTTTTCAGGGATTGGTCTTGGCTCCCCTTCTTTTCAACATCTACGCAGTACAATCTGCCTTCCATAATTTGAAGAAAGTTTGCTTATGCTAATAATTTAGCATTATTACACTCATCTGGAAACTGGAAGGACTTGGAATGGACTTTAAGCCAAGACATGTCCACACTTTCAGCGTATCTCCAGACTTGGAGGTTGAAGCTCAGTCACACTAAGACGGTGACGGCAGCCTTTCACTTAAATAACCGAGAGGCCAAACGTGAGCTAAAAGTCTAGAACAATGATAGACTTTTACCGTTCTGTCCAACCCCTACTTTTCTTTGGGTAAAACTGGACAGATCGCTCACGTTTCGTCACCATCTAGTGGCATTGCGCAAAAAACTATTCTCGCGCGTCACACTGTTGAGGCGACTCGTAGGCTCGGGATGGGGTGCTGGTGATAAAACACTACGCATAGCCGCCTTATCTCTACGCAACAGCTGAATACTGCGCGCCAGTCTGGTGTCGCAGTGCTCACACTCGCCTCATAGACAGCGTCTTGAATGACGCCTTGCGCATAGTCACTGGATGCCTGCGTCCCACTCCAACAGACTACTTACCCATATTTTTAGGTATCCAGCCAGCTGAGCTTCGGCGACTGGGAGCGACACTCTCCTTGGCTCACCGTGGATCTCTGGACCCTGATCATATCTTATATGGTCTTTTAAGTAGGTCCTCAGATGCTCGCCAAGAGAGACTAAAATCTAGATGCCCATTTGTGCCAGCTGCGCGGAATTTTTTAAACAACCTTGCCGGACTCGGCATCCGCTCTTCTGAGTGGACGATTTATAGATGGAACGCGAATTATTGTGAGAATACATCTAGGCTCCGTGTTTTCACACCCAGGATTATTGCCAGGCTTGTTGGAATGGGCTTGCCCCGAACTATCTAATCTGTATTGTATTACATCGCGTTACTCTAATCACCGTAGATGTATCTAGTCTGTATTGTATTACATCTCGTTACTCTAATCACCATAGATGTATCTAGTCTGTATTGTATTACCTTGATATATTTTTTGTGTTTATTTTTTATGTATTACCTTCATAGTTCGTAATAATTATCGACAAATAAATTACTTCCGTCTGTCTGTCTGTCTGAGCATCTAAAAAAGCGTGCACCAGATATATCCCAGGTGTGGGCACAGGTGGGCAAGGTACTTTTACTCGGTACTTTTGAATAATCCAATTTAATAGTTATAATTATTAACTTCTCTGTCATACATTGAATTTCAATTGACATTCAAAAATAGTGTAATTCAAAAATAAAAAGAAAAAAAAAAATTTCAAAAATAGTTTTTTTGTTACTATTAAATTGGATTATTCAAAAGTACCGAGTAAAAGTACCGCGGTACTTTCGTGCCCACCTAGCGGTGTGGGCCAGTCCTTAAAACAATAAAGTACAATTTTAAGATAAACTGATGTTTAACCAAATTTTGCGTTGTATTGGGGTATAAATTTTTGCTAAATTTCTTTCTAGCATCAAAGTTTGTTTTTGTTTGAAGAGTTATTTTCAGATAAGTCTTATAAGTTTATTTAAAGTTAACAAAATGGATTGTTATTTCATCCCTGAAATAGACCTCTTGTTGAGTAGTAAATTAACTAAGTAAGCTCAAATGCAGCGATTTGCTGAAAAAGACATCTGTCGCTGTTTAGATCCAGCAACAAGCGAGAACCTCTACGGTCAGGATCAATCGACTGGCTGCTATCTGCTCTCTCAACTTCAGTGACGTCACGCTGCCAGATTCGTGGTCCTATTGTCGCTTGGAAGAAAAACAAAAATCTAAAAATAACCGGCAAATAAATTTGGTGAAAAACTCTCTGCTAAAGACCAGCAACCTGTCAATAAAATGTAAGTTTCTATTTTACTGCAACTAATGTTGCCACGCAAAGTTTTTCTTGAGCAAGACTTTTTCATAAAAAAATCAAATAATTTAACAATTACGTATTTGAACCGCAGCAATGGCATGCATCATTGAAGAGTCAAAACTATTTCGAACCATGAAAACCTTGTATGCTTGGTTTGTTTTTTTTAAAGTGTTTAATAATTTGGTGGGGATAATTTTGGTCTATGAGATTCAAACCGTTGTTTTGACTTTTCCATCAGACAATAATGCACGCCATTGCTGCATAGGCCAACAAGGCTCCTGGCTTTTAGCCAGTGAGTCGAAACATCCAGCTGCACCGTTGAACTTGAATTGGTCAGTTGCAAACTAGAATAGGAACTGTTGATATGAAAGGTTTACATTTTCAGGCTTCAATCGTGAAAAGGAGAGCAGAAAAGTCCTGAGTCACTATATTAGCGATTCGGTTTTGTTAAAACTTCGGCCAGTGGTTATTTGCTAATTAAAAAAACGTTTTTTGACCAAAATTGTTGGAAAATTTTTAAAAACAGCAATTTGAGAACTTTGATGTAAGTTTAAATCAAAGAGTTTATGCTCGAATTGGAACTCATCCTGGCGTAAAGCTGTATGGGCATAATTTTGTAGTCAAAAACTATTTAGGAATTACATTGCTGACACAACTACATGGCGCAAATATTAGTGCTAATGAAAAACGTTCGGTACGGGTAATTTTTCTTTTTTAATTTCAAAATCAATGATTATTCACTAGTTTTATATCGTACGTACATTTTCAATTTTTTAATAACTCTCTGCTTAATGTCATTGGATAGTCAGCAGGATAGCTCAGGTCCTAACAATTTGACTGGTTGACTGGCGAGAAGATGTTCGCTGGTTCGACGCTCAGTTTTCTGATTAATTTCCATTGTGTTTGTGGTTTTATGCGGAAATGCACTTCATGAAAAACTCCAAATTGGGGTTATGCTGCTTGCCAACGAAGCTGACTGCGCCTAATTACATTTGGAAAATGCGAAGAAGAAAAAAATTTCAATCTTTCTCAATTCAACAGAGCGTTTTCTTTTTATGCAAGCTTTAAGCTTCTTCTTCTTCTCCTTTCAGCCTTTCCCTTCAGTCAGGGGTGGCCACAGCGTATCATCATTCTCCACATCTTTCTGTCTTCAATATCCGTCTCCTTCACACCAACTTCCTTCATATCTTCCTTTACTGCATTTAAAAATCTTCTCTTTGGTCTCCCTCTTCTCCTCTTTCCCGGTAACTCCATTTCCATCATTTTTCTTCCTACATACTCTTGGTCTCTCCTCATGACATGTCCATACCACCTCAGCCTGCGCTCCCTCATCTTCATTCCTAACTGTTCAAATTTAACAGTACTCCTGATGTGCTCGTTTCTAATCTTGTCTTTTCTCGTCACTCCCATAGCAAACCTCAACATTTTCATCTCTGCGACTTCCATCTCTTCTACTTGTTTCTTTGTGACTGCCACTGTCTCAAGTCCATACACCATTGCTGGTCTTACCACTGAACTGTACACTTTTCCTTTTACTCTAGCTGGTAACCTCCTGTCGCAGATTACTCCTGGTACTCTTCTCCATCCGTTCCATCCTGCCTGTACTCTCTTCTTTACCTCCCTCTCACAATCACCACTTTCTTGCACTGTTGATCCCAAATACTTAAATTCCTTTACTCTTGGCACTTTTGCATCCTCAATCTTTACTGTTTCGTCGTCATTTCCTCCATTTATGCAAAGATATTCGGTCTTTGACCCACTTACTTTCATCCCTCTTCTTTCCAATGCATACTTCCAGGATTCTAATCTTCGCTCCACTTCTTCCCTGGTCTCTTCGCAAATCACAATATCATCAGCAAACAGCATCGTCCATGGTGGTTCTCTCCTTACTTCATCCGTTAGCCTGTCCATTATCACTGCAAAAAGGAATGGACTTAATGCTGATCCCTGGTGCAGTCCAACCTTAACCTTGAAACTTTCTGTAGTTCCTACTGCACACCTCACCACTGTTTCGCTTCCCTCACACATATCCTGTACTAGTTGTACATACTTTTCCACTATTTCGGATTTTCTCATACAGTACCACAGCTCTTCCCGTGGAACCCTGTCGTAAGCCTTCTCTAGGTCCACGAATACACAATGTAGCTCTCTTTGACCTTCCCTGTATTTTTCCATCAACATTCTTAGAGCAAACATGGCATCGGTGGTTCCCTTTCCTGGCATAAATCTATATTGCTGTTTGCTGATCTCCACTCTATCTCTTAACCTTGCTTCAATAATCCTTTCCCATACCTTCATTGTGTGGCTCATTAGCTTTATTCCTCTGTAGTTTCCACAGCACTGTGCGTCCCCTTTGTTTTTATAGATTGGGATAAGCACACTCCTTCTCCATTCTTCTGGCATCCGTTCACCCATTAATAGTCTGTTGAACAGTCTGGTCAAAAACTCTATCCCCATCTCTCCCATGCACTTCCAAACTACTACTGGCAACTCATCTGGCCCAACTGCTTTACCTTTTTTCATCCTTCTTAGTGCATTTTTTACTTCTTCTCTACTGACACAATTTACCTCTTCGTTAACCACTTCTGTTTCCTCTGTCCTAGGTTCTCTGTTATTTTCCTCGTTCATCAGTTTCTCAAAGTACTCTTTCCATCTCTTTAACACTGCTTCCGAATTTACCATAACATTACCATTTTCATCCTTTATAACCCTCACGTGCTGTACATCTTCCCCTGCTCTGTTTCTCTGCCTAGCCAATTTGTACAACTCCTTTTCACCTTCTTTTGTTTTCAATCTAGCATACAAATTGTCATATGCACGTCCCTTTGCCATTGCAACTGCCTTCTTTGCCTTACTCTTCTTTTCTTTGTATATCTTTTTAGTATTTTCATTTCTTATTTTGTCCCGTGCTTTCTTTGCCTCTTTCTTTTCTTTTATGCTTTTTTGAACTTCCTCATTCCACCACCAAGTCTCCCTGTCTCCTTTTCGTTTTCCGAATGTCACTCCCAGTACAGTTTCAGCTGTTTTTCTTAGCATTTCTGCTGTTTTGTCCCACTCATCAGGTAACCCATCCTTGCCTCCCAAAATCCTGGTCACCTCTTGTCTAAACGCTTCTTGACAGCTTGTCTCTTTTAGTTTCCACCATCGTACCTTTGGCTTTACTTTCTCTGCCTTTTTCTTTTTCAGCATAAGAGCCATTTTGCATACCACCATACGGTGCTGCTTTGCGACACACTCATTCAATATTACCTTACAATCATACATTTCCTTCAAGTTTCTCCTTCTGCACATCACATAATCTACTTGGGCACCTTTTCCTCCACTCTTAAATGTCACTCTGTGTTCATCTTTTTTCTTGAAATAAGTACTGACAATCGCCAAATCCATCCTTTTCCCAAAATCCACAACCATTGATCCTTCCTTATTTCTTGTTCCAGCACCGTACCTCCCCATTATTTCCTCATCCCCTATGTTTCCTTCGCCCACATGTCCATTAAGATCTGCACCAAGAACTATCCTCTCTTGTTTTGATATACTTTCAATCAATCCATCCAGGTCTTACCAAAAATCATTTTTCTCCTCCATGCTGTTGTTAACCTGTGGAGCATATGCGCTTACTATATTTAGGATGGACCCATTTACCTCCAGCTTCATGGCCATCAGTCTGTCTGACACCCTCTTCACTTCCAAGATACTTTCAGCCAGCTCCTCCCTCAGCACTATCCCTATCCCATTTTTTTTCCGTCAGCTCCGTTGTAGAATATTTTGCATCCACCTCCAATGTTCCTTGCTTTACTCCCTTTCCACCTTGTTTCCTGTAGACACAATATGTCTACATTTCTTCGCTCCATCATATCTGCCAGCTCTCTTCCCCTTCCAGTCATCGTTCCAATATTTAAAGTACCCACCCTTATGAGTGAGCATCTTCCTTTCCATGCTTCTCGCTGCTTCTTCACTCGCTTTCCTCCTCTTTTTTTGCTTTTATTTTCACAATGTTTAGCAGTAGCATAATTTCCACAGGTGCCCTGCCGTGCGACACCTGAGGCAGTCGTTGGTAACCCGGGCCTCGACCGATCCGGTATGGATTGATGATGATTTCGCATTTGTCTGTTTTGGCAAAAAAATTTTTACGCCGGATGCCCTTCCTGCCGCAACCCTCCCCATTTATCCGGGCTTGGGACCGGCATCAAGAGACACAAAATAGTGCCTCCGATGGCTGGGTTTATGCAGGCTTTAAGCTGAATTTTAATAAAATATTGCGATAGCATAGCATAGCATCATTGGGCATAAGCATCGTAAAAACTGCGAGCATTTCATGCAAAAAGGAAAGACTTCGGAAAAATGCAATTGTGCTCAAACTTAGTAGTGGATATTGGGTGAGGCGAATGAGGCAGTTGCCTCGGGCCCCTCGAAAATAGCACATACAGTTTGAATTCGCTGCAGATGTTTTTTAGAGGTTATTATGAAGTCGGGATGAAAAGTGGGAAATACAGTACAAGATTGATTCGAGGTGAAGACTTTTTTTTTAGAGAACACCATGATTTTGGGAGAAAAAAGTGAAAGACGAGATTAAAGCTCTTTTTCTTTTTTAGAAAACATCAATTTTTGGAAATCCTTGCCTCGGGCCCCTGAATTTAAATATCCACCACTGCACAGACTTTTATTTTACATAATTGTTTTAGTTTGCTCTAAAATATTTTGCTCACTGCAGCTGAGGCTATGTTCAGTTTCTTACAGAATGAAGCTTCCATTTGTCCAAAACTATAAAAACTTTCACGTTTCGATGAAATTACATCGAAAAGCCGCCTGACAGAAGGCAGATTAGATTATTTTAGCTAGTGCATGGACCAAATACTTCTAGAAAAACAAGGTCTTTTGACCTTTCAACTTCAAACCAAAGTCAAAATAACCCAGTCAGCCTTTGATTCTTACAGCGCTGCGGCTTGGTGTGCTAAAAAGACGAGCCTTGGTCCAGTTGGCTTGAATGCAGGTTTCCTGCCTCTTTATTGCGTTGCAAGTGATATTCAAACTGAAACTAAAAGGCACTAAGCTAAAGTTTTTTATGTTGTTACCAATAAAATATTACTTTATTCTAATTTTGTCAATTGATTTGCTATTTTTTTTTTGATTGAACATTGATTTTTCTAAATCTATAAATGAGCATGTAAATAGGTTATTCCGTGTTTTAACTACGTCAATAGATCGACATACTCGTATGCCCTCGTATAAATTAATTATCTGGAAGAGAGACAAAGTTGCAAAAAAAATCATAGTTTACTAGGGCATTTTACAAATTAATTTAAACCAGAAATAAAATGTCTATCAGATTATGTAAAAAAAAACTTTGCTAATTAGACACTTTATTTGAAATATAAAAAATACAAAAATCTCCTTACTTGTTTACAAGATGAGACAAAAAAAATTAACCCATACATTCATTCAACGTTAATAAAAATGATTTAACTTATACTTCAAAATTAAGAAATGAAATTACCAACTACAAAAACTCCAACTCTAAATTTTCACACAATATTATATATTGTAATACAACAAGTTTGTGTTAAAAAATAACTGTGATATCTTTAACAATCACTGAATTAAAGTCATTTCAACTTTAGCAAATTCAATTCTAAGTTATTCAATTTCATCTTCTGACTATCTTTGCAATAGAACTAGTAATTCAATTTTTTTTAATAATACTGATCCAAATGAAATCTTGAAGATTTTTTTTTCTAGCAAGAAAGCAAACTTTCTGAAAATCATGAAAGACAAATCGTACGTATAGATGTTAAATAGGAGGAGAGCCCAGACCGATCCATGAGTAACGCCATTTTTTAGACGGAGTAACCTCCTTTGCTTGCTGGTAATAAGGGCGAAACTTCGGTTTCGAGCAAGCTCCGTAATCATTTTGACCACGTGCTTATCCGGCAGAAGCATCAGCAGCACGGTGCCAGAAAGTGTCATATACCGCCATCAGATCGACAAATACGGTATTGACCTTTTTCTTAGCCTCGAAAGAATTTTCGATGGTCTGGATCAGCAGAACAATTTGATCGAATGGATCGACGACTTGATTTGATTGAACGACTAGATTGAAAAAAATTGTTTATAATCGAATTCTAAGATGCATAAATATAGTAGGAAAAAGGCAAATTTATGTAATAGATCTACATGCTTTATTAAATGTATTTAAAATACATGACACGTAGTTGAAATATGTAAATTTATGTTTCGTTTTAAACATGATCTGTTTCCACATGGCTTTTAAAATATTTTTTTGAGCACAATTCAATTCACAACTACAACACCGACAATACTTCTAAAAGCAGTTGCGTATTTAGGTGGGGGAAATTGTGCCATGGCCCGCCCTTGGAGATTGCTAATACGAGAAATCAGAAACAGATTCTAAGTGGAGGACCTTTTTTTACACAAAATTTTTGCAACGAAAATTGAGAAATCAGAGACAGATACTAAGTGAAGAACTTTTATTTTTTAGAGAATACCAAATTTTTGCCACAAAAATTGAGAAATTAAAGACTTTAAAAAATTTTCCACTAAGCTTAATTGATTGTGTTTGCATGCCCCCCTTTTAAAAATTTTTGGTACGCCACTGTCTAAAAGTAATCATTTTTTGCCAAGAAAGCAAAAGGCAATTGGCCAAAGAACACAACAATATAGAGGTGTTAAATATTAGACTAAATTACCAAATTTAATTAAATTATCACACTATATTACGCATTTTCTAAACAAATTTTAAAAAATATGTAATTACAAACTATAAATAGTGTTAATGCATCGCAATATTCTTGTTAGTATGCTAGTGTAAACATTTGTCTATTTGTGTATTTATTCGTTTGTGTATTTATTTGGAATTTACATAAACCATTGATCAATTTATGGTTATTCTTCCTAATTCATGCATTATTACTCATTTAACCACTCGTAAAATCAATATTCAATTTGGAGTTATTTATTCTTTAATTTTTAACTAATAATAATCAGGAAGCGCATTAATAGAAAATTTTATTTGATGCTCCTTAATTTGAATTGATTTCGATTGTGTTTATTTTCATTTTTTTCTAGCAAAACAATAAATTCTGTTCGGTTTTGTTCTATCAATAATATTTTTTCTTTGTTTTGCATTTAATTATAATTTATAAAACTATTACATAAAAAGATGTTTTCAGGTGACGATGGTTTAATAGACAGCTTGTTGTTTGATATCTACGTCACCGCCCCTCTTGTGGCGCTTTGGTCGGATCTGGGCCGCTACGAAAACTCTTCAAGGTTGGCTGAATTGCATGATTATGTAAGGGTCGGTCATGAGTTTTTTTTCTAATGAAGTAAACCTTTTATCACACTCAGCTCATTCACCGAAGCGTGTCACAAGTTCGCGGTGCCCTTTCCACATTGGGCCTGCGCAACACGGTCTTTTACGCGATACGCTCGGAGATCTACGAATAAAAACTAAGTCTTGTGATCTAAACATTCTAACTATATCTAAATCTCCAAGTTAAGCTTCACTTCGGAAACTTTATGCACCAGAGTTTTACAAAGCCCCAACTCGCCTGCTTTCTATTCGCCTGAATAAATCAAATCATACTGATCAGTTACTAAACTATATCAAACTTGTTGACTTTTTCTCCAAACGATCTTTTTATTTTTATCTTTGTGTTTATCCTCCTGACTCGCAGGAAAGAGCCAGAGATGTTGTACATAGGGCAAGCAGTTACCCCGATCTGCTTACGGAGATGCCAAGATATTGCTGTCCGCTTGAAATTTTAATAGAGATATGACTTTAATTTAGAACTGCTTGCCAAGACCACCAAGCAGGGGACAGTGCCGTAAAGTGTTTTTCTCAAGGGCACAACAGAATGGTGCAAGTAGGCTTTGAACCAAAACAGTGTCGATTACAATCCCGGCGCTTTAACCACTCGACCACGCTACCGACAACAAAGAAAAACACTTTAGTTGTAATAAACGAAATTGCCTCAGATGTGACTGCCACTAACACTAACCTTAGCAGTATGCCCTTCGTATACCATTTCTCAGCTGTATACCCCAGTTTTGATCTTGAAGAGTTGATTGGCGATACAAAACTTTAAGACAGCTTTAAATAGCGTGTTCATTCCTCGAAGACTTTTTCAGCTGACACTCATCGGGAGAAATCGTCAAGATGAACTGAGAGTAATCCGATCGTGCTTATATGAGAACGGAGAAGGAGTTTGATTGATTAAAAAAGCGACCAATCAGGAATAGAAAAGAAAACAAGAACGCGTCTGATTGGTCAAGACAGACATACAACCAGAATCGAAAGAAAAAGAGCATCAATAATGAGTTTTAGACTGTAAAGAAAATCTAAAACTCATTTATTTTGACGATTCCTCCCGATGAGTGTCAGATAAAAAATCTTTGAGGACTGAACAAGCTTTTTAAGGTTATCTTAAAGTTTTGATCTTGTATATACAGTATTATGTATAGAGTATACCCGGTTGAATAGCACTGCCTTAAATCCTTTTCTTTGAAAAACTCATTTATTGTTTTCTTTTCTACTGCAATTCTTATTTAATTTTATTTTTTACTTCATCTCTATATTTTTTATTTATCTATCTGACTTGCAGAAAAATGCTTTTGGCGCTAGGTGTAGAGGAAGAAATTATTTCGATCTGCTGCCGGAGATGCCAAGATATTGCTGTCAAGATAAAAGGTTTATATTTTTAATACATGAACATTCAACTCAGAACAGAATTATTAAAAATTCAAAAAATTTCTAAAACTCTTTTTAAGCTTTTGTCTGCATTTGCACCATTAAATGGGTTTGTCCTGAAGTTCTTAGAAAAAATCCTTTAAGCAGGGTTCTTAGAATTTGATTTATTTAATATCGCACAAGGAAGTACTTTCAACTGACTTTGACTTCGGGTTATAGGCTTACCATTATTAGTTTAAAACCTGACCTTGAAGAATAGGTTACTGCCGGGACACAAGGACACAAGGCACACCCTAAACATTAAAGAAGTATTCAATAATGTGACAATGTTTAATTGTTATATCATATTGATTATTCAATGTGCACAATGCAATACTAATAATAGGCCTACATTTTTTCTTTGATTATTTTTAGTAATGATTTTTTTCTCGCTTTAATATTTTTTATATTTGTTTGCAGCCTGGTCAAAGGGTTAGAGCACCGTGATTATGATCGACATGGTCTCGGTTCAAAACCTACTCGCGCCATTCTGTTGTGTCCTGGGGAAAGACACTTTACGGCACTTTCTCCTGCTAGCGGTCTTAGCAAGCAATTCTAAATTTCAGTCATATCTCTACGAGTATAAAACCAAAATACTATCAATAAAATAAAATATTTCGAACGGACAGCAATATTTTGACATTTCCGGAAGCAGGTCGGCGTAATTGCCTTCCCTGTGTATAGCGCCTCCGTCGCTTTTTGCGAGTCAGAAGAATAACTATAGAGATAAAATAAAAATAAATAAATTTTTTGTTTATAAACTTGTTGAAAGGGGTCAGCAAGGTTGCTGCAAATTTAACTTCCGGGTATTGAGGCATCAAAACTTTAAGAATCATTGCTTAAATAGCTGGCTTGAAGATTTTTTTTGGTTATCCACAAACCTTGATCGATCTGTGCCATTGGATGTAAAAGAGACAGCATGGAGGTAAAGAACTGACTTTACACAGCGGTTCACTTTCCATATTTTAATTGGGAGTTTAAAACATATGAGAAACAGCAAACTGCATCCATGTATATTGTACAGGGTGTCCATAAAATCTCTTTACAATTTAAAAAATTATTACAAAGTGAAATGATGAGATATCGCAATGAGGGTTGTTTTATGTTAATCAGTATTTCACAAAGTTTTTATTGACACATTTTATACACTTCTAAACATTTAATTTAAAATATCATTACTCTATTTAATACACTTCTATATGGGCCTGCACGAAGCACATGTTCATTGCAAATTCTTTTCGTCTTGGCATGTCGTTTGGCTAAAGTACCTGTAACATTTGCACTTTGTAAGCAAACAATCTTAAATTCTTGTGTAGGACTTTGTGCACTGTTGAACGTGGTAGTCCCAATTGTCTGGCAGCAGTATGGATGGACTTCATAGGAGAACGTTGAAAAGCTTGCCTTACACGCTCGATGTTTTCTTCAGGTGTTCTTGGTGGCGCACTCCTCCTTGTATCGAACACTGTTCCTGTCTCCATAAATTTCTTGTGCCATAAATGAATTGAAGGACGTGATGGTGGGTCTCTTCCATACTTACTTCTGTAGCTTCGCTGGGTCTGAACATCTGATTTTGTCTCAATGAACCAGGATACAAATCGCGCTTTTTCTTGGGGAGTAGTCATTTTATGGGGGTTCAGTTCATATAACTCAATCATTGAACATAAGAAATTTTAATTAAGAAATTTTATCTGAAACAATAAATTTTATTGTGAATAAAAACTTTATGAAATACTGATTAACATAAAACATCCCTCATTGCGATATCTCATCATTTCACTTTCTAATAATTTTTTAAAAATTGTAAAGAAACTTTATGGACACCCTGTATATCGCCTACATGGGTTTCTAGATTGAAACGTGGATATTATGATTCGATCACAAACGAAAAGATAAATTTCTACAGCTTCGCACGGCTTTCCATGAAATTAATATCTTCGTCATCACATCAACCATATCCTGACTAGCGCTATAATGGCGAAGGAATTAAGAAAATGTTAAGCGATTTTCCCATCTACTTTCAGAGATGCCAATATTGCTTGTAGTTGATGTTTTTTTGTTCTTTTAAGTTTATATCAACGAAATATAATTTTAATTTAACATTTGTTTTAAACCAAAAGCTACGAAGATAATTGTTTTTCAATGATGATCAACTTGACTGGCACCTCGTATATTTAAAAGCAAAACATAAGGCGGCACGTTTGAGATGATTAAATATTTATTCCTTGCAAACTCCGACAATCAAACACATAATGATCATATTTTGTTTTCAGCCTAGAGATTGATTTAAACTTCTTGATAGCAAAGAGTGGAATGACAAGAGTGTACTGGCATACTAATCATCCTCCTCAAGTCAAAATCCGCCGAAGTTCATTTTTGAGGTAAATTACTTGACGTCAACATGTTTTTCTTCAGAATTAACGAATGTGTTTTTTTTTTTTGTAGATTTAAAGATTCAATGTTTCCTGCTTTCTATCGGCGCGCGGTTGCGCTTTCTCGAAATAAATGGTTTTACACAATACTCCCCGCTGTTGAAGAGACGAGCAACTTCGTTCTTGCTGCCCAACCACTGCATATAAATGGAAGTGTGCTGGCAGGTATTGCTTTCCGTGCTTCGTGTCGGTGAAAGCGCACCACAATGCAGATGTTTAAACTTTTTATCAAGAAAGACTTTTGCTAACTTCTTTACGCAAATATTCCAAACAAACTTTCTAATTTTTTGCATGCTTTAGTTTTTTTCGATGGCAAGCCACAGCGTCTATTTTCATCGTCTGGTCACTCTACATAAAATGGCGCTGGACACTCCCCTGTCTGGCTCTACGCTTGTTATTACAAACTATGCTGAACAACACATACCGCTAAAATTTTTAATTCAAACAAATTGGTCAAATAAACACATTTTTTAGGCCAATAGTTGCAATCTAATAACTCCCGTTATTTACATTTTGTTGCAATACAGACATCAGCGTATTGTTTTAGTTTTACATTAAGCTGAGCTGCAAGGAACCCATGAGAAAATTAATGTTTGGAGAATTATGAAAGGCGCATGGTAGTACGCAAACGAAACTTTTATTCGAGTTAAAGCACCTTCACAACACCTAATCATATATTCTTCCACATCAAATCTGTTCTTTTATCATTAAAATAACCGTTCGTTTAAAACATGCCTTTAGCAAATTTAAAAGTTTGACTTTTTTGGTTTCCACCTAGGCCTATCGTAACCTACCTGAAGAATAGGGCCGAATCAGTCACACTTTAGCTGCAATTTCTAACCCTCCATTAGACTCACCCAGAGAGAAAGCTTGTCACATTGTGTATGTGCGTTGTAAATTAAAAGCTACATCTTCATTACACGCACTTTTTCTAAGCAATCCACATTTGTCCTAAGTCTGAACAGCTGCAACGCAATGCAGTTTAGTTCACAACCACAAGGCTACTAAGAATGCTAGCCTGTTAGCAACAAGTTTCTAGCTTATTCCTGCTATTTCTAAAACAATAATACCATGATATGATGGTTGTAATGCAGTTTTTACGATAAATGTAGAGTATAGATATGTTAACATATATCAAGAAACCAGCATTAAAAAGAGATTTTAAAAAGCATCATTGCAGTTTAGTTCACAACCGCAAGGCTACTAAGAATGCTAGCCTGTTGGTAACAAGTTTCTAGCTTATTCCTGCTATTTCTAAAACAATAATACCATGATATGATGGTTGTAATGTAGTCTTTACGATAAATATAGAGTATAGATATGTTAACATATATCAAGAAACCAGCATTAAAAAGAGACTTTAAAAAGCATCATTGTGCCAAACCTTAAAGTGGTTATATTAAGACTTGAATTGCATAATCAATTTCTACCGTTTGAAAATACTGTTCAGTGTTCATTGTTAGTTTATCATAAAACAGTTTTCTGTAGGTTAAAGATAAAATAGCACAATGCGCTATAGATCAATGTGTAATACGTTTCGCAAACAATTCTGTTTAAACATTTAAACAAATTTTTGCCACTCTATTTCTCCAATAAAGCAGATTAACTTTTTTGGAAAGTTTTCCCAGCACAAGTCCAACAGTTGTTGAATTTCCAGGTGGTAAAACAAAATGTAGCTTTTAGGTATCGAGCTCTAAGTGTTTAAAGCAATTAAATCAAGGTGAATGCTAGGTGTAAGTTGATTTCTTTTGCCTTGATTCTTTCTTTTGATAGATTGTTTTACGATCAGAGTTTTTTTACGTTAATTGAATCAATTGTATGAACAACTTTTATTGAATAAAAATAGGTATAAAAAATCTGCAATTTTATTTTTTGCTGTTAACAAATTTATTAATTCTTATAAATATGTGGTATTTGGATGTAAATCAAGATACTTTTCGTGCAACGGTCCTGATGAAAACTATACATCGGCCGTGACGTACAAATTATTTTCAAAAAGTCATGTATTCGACATATAGTCACCATCCAGCTTCAGTTAAAAATATGCAGCAGATAAATTGAATTTTTGGCTTTGCTTTAGCTAAAATGTAAAATTCAATTTTTTCTAAATGCAGAAGTTTTCGATATTCACTTTCAACAAAAAACTAAAACTAGAAATTGGTTGGAATTTCTAATATTAAAAATTTGAGAGGGTCAACTCAACCACTCTTGTTTGTGACATTTGGTCGAATTTTGTTTCAAAATAATAACATTGGCTATATTTAGTGATCGGATTGACCTTGTCGTATCGCGGGTTCATGCGTGTGTTTAACGATGCGGAGCAACTGTCGCGAAACTTTTGTGATTGGAACCAAGTCAGTATTTGTGTTTGAAAGCTTAAATGCAGCCAGCTATACTCATCTCTTTATTTAGTTCGTTTTTTACATTAATTTGATCTTTAACTAAAGTTTTTAAATCATTTTTACTGAAACAAGTTGATTATTCAAAGTACTGTAATTATTAATGAAGCATCAGTGTACGTCTTTGTTTTCTTAAGGTTGGAATCTTGAAAGCACAAACCCCCAAACTTAATCAAAAAAATAGCAATCAGGATTTGAACAAAACAGATTAAATTTCAAATTTAGGCGGATTAACCCCATTTAAGTGACACTAAAGTGTCAAAAAATTACAGCATTTAAAAAAAACGCACCATTTTTTAAATTATATCAAGAATTTAAAATTAAAATTATCGACTCGAAAAAAGAAAAAAAATGTTTTTCGACCCATAATTGGACAGTTGAAACTTTTTTAATTTTTTGATAGAATTAAAAAGCACTACGTCTTTGCATGTTAATTTATTGGGCTAATTTTCAAACCAAATTAGACAACTGTTACTTCCACAAATTTTAGTTTTTTAAATTTTGTTTAAGTTTTTGAAATTTATGTTCCGCTGGTAAAAAGTTTTTTAAATTTTGTAGAAGTTAATTCGGTAACTTAGTACGTTATTTAATCGTCTAACCTTTCGGTGCCTGTAAGGAAGGCCTCGCCGATAACGCAATCTCTGTGTCTACTAAAAGATAAAATTCTTAATCTTCTTGCTGGATCTGACCTTCGAACCAGCGACAGCAAAAATATAGTCTAGCTAAATCACAGCTCAGACTACCACAATATCTTCTTTATTAATAAATTATGCCCCAATTCACTTAGGAGCCCACAATAGTATAAATTCAACAGCAAATACAGATTCAGTAGCTTAACTCTTCAGTAGCTTAACTCATAAATACAGATTCAGTAGCTTAACTGAAGAGTTAAACATTTACTTGTACTTCTTCACAATAACGTAGACAACCAAAGGCTTGCGTTCAAAAACTATGACTTTACACAGTTAACAATTTTTCAATTCTAAGTTACCCCAACGAATTATCGAATCATAATACTGCTTTCCAGCGATCCTTATTTATACCAGTCGGTAAGGTTTCTCGATCGTTCTGAAATTTACTCAATGAAGCCAATCACCAATCACAAATAAGCATTATTGCGTCACATGCGAAAACAGGTCAAGCGGAAATCCAGAATGTTCTCAATAAAGCGAAATTATGCAGTGTTGCCATTTTTCTTGTAAATAAATATAAAATATTTAAATTGCTCATAAAACCGTTATTTCTTAGGCTATTTGAGCCGGACCAAAGCGAAATCAAAGAGATTTTTTATGAGATTGTGAATATACATATTGTGGGCGATTTTTAGGAACGGAACAACAACTTTGTTTTCAAAAAGCTATTTGGTCGACTATCAAAATTTAATTATTTATCAACAATAAAATTATAATTTTTCATTTCGTACAATACTTTAAATATTTCTAAAATCAATGAAAATAATTTTAAAAAATCTTTCTTTACAAAACAATCTCAGTTATCAACTATTTAAAACTCCAAAGCTTCCATTTATCAAAATTTTTTCAAATACTAAAAATAAAAAAGAAATAGATAATGATTGAACGCAAAAAAAGTTTTTGTCATTGAATGCATATCAATGAAATATCTATCTTTTATTCTCATAACTACATATCATCTTTCTCTTTTTTATTTATAGTATTTGAAGTTTAATAAACGACCGACCACGGTGGGTTAGTGAGATCAGGTTCGGGGTGCGCGACGCACAATGCCATAGATGGTACTCCATAGTGCCATCTGTCTTATAATTCGATATATTCCTAGCATCTGGTCATCGGTGTGCGCGATGCACAATGCCGTTTCTATCAGAGCAGTCTTGCATTTGGTAGAAGCCACAAATCTTACATTTTTTAATTCTTTAGAATAAGTGAAGTTTTATTTACTTCGCTTAATCTCCATTGCTAAAGATCTTTTACACATAGTGCGGCCAGGAGTCACCCAGCAACTTCTTTTTTCATTGCTTGATCTGTTCAAGTAACGAAGGCAGCAGTTTCAAGAGAAAGCTTCCTAAATCATGATCTTCCACATATTCTTTTATTCTGTCAGAATGGTTTAATTGAAATTTTCAACTTGCTCTAACCGATGGATTTTTAATCGTCCACAAGTCTTTCTTCGTTTCTTTTAAAAATAAAGCTCGCATGATATGAAGCAGTTTCGTACAAAACCTCAGACTTTATTGCCTTTCATTGCAAGAATACAAAACTATGGCTGACAACAATAATCTCTGAGGTAAGGAAAAAGTGGCCATCATTGACATCTCTGCATATCATTTAAAAATTTTTTGAGAGATTCTTAACATGTCTTTTCCAAATGGATAAAAACATTTCTATTCTATTTTTATAATATCTCCAGGACTTGAATCAACACTGCAATAGAATAGGTACAATTGTTATCCACATTCAAGCTTTTTAGTGGAAAAATTTCAGCATTCTCAAACATCTTAAACGACGTCGTTTTTCTTCATCTACGAATTCTATCTCTTTTCATTAAAGTTTAGAGAAGTCTCAATTTCCCAAAAGCAATAATCTGAGTTGGTTTGAATGCAAATGTGCGACAATAACTGGAATATGTTTTCTCTATGCTACCCTCTTTCTCTTTTCGAAATTATAACAAACCAACTGGAGGAGCAGTCAGTGGCTGGCTGAATGCGAAGGGTGTTGCTTAGGTTTTGAAGAATCTACGAGAGTAGAACGCGGATGTTTTTATGCGGCGAAACTTCCGAGACAACGCGAATGAATCTCGTTTGTTGTTATAATACAAGTTCTAGAGTTTATAAAAATGCAAAGATAGAAAAGTACATCACAGTTTAAACTTTTCTTGGGCGTTTTCCTGGCACTGCTAACAAACATAATCTATTCGAGTTCATAGTTTTTGACCTATTGAAGTTAAACTTTTTTTTGTTCTATAATCTTACATCTATTTGATATTGATAACACCAATAGGGGGAAGTAATCTCCTGAAGATTTACATTTTTTTACCTCCACAGCTAAAAGTTTACAGAAAGATTTCAACTAGTTTCCATCAATCACTGTCATAAAAGTTATCATGTAACGCCCTTAGAAAAATGCTGCGATTCTCAGTTTACAACCACAATGAAGACGCCCGAGTGGGAAGACGAAATTTTTAAAAATGTTTTAGATTTTTTAACATCAGAAAAAACAAAGCTCCTTACTTTTCCCTTTAAATAATGGAATTTTTTTAATTTTCAGGTGCGCTTGTTTGAATCCGTATTGCCACCTTGCTAGTTTTTACTTTGTTATTAAATTTATCTTTTCTTGTTCTTCTTATTTTTTCTTGTTCTTAAATTATTGCTTGCACTCGGGTAAACTTTGGTAGATGTCAAATATTGCCATTCTTCCCTTTTTTTAAATGACCTTACACAGCCTTTGCATACAGCACAATTGAATTACAATGGTGGCTGGAATTGAACCCAGATCGTGTTGATCAAAGCCTATGTTCAAGTTTGCTCTGGCAGTGGACAATTCTTGCCTCACTGATAAAGTTTTAACAACACCCTGCTAATATTTACTTGATCTAACCTGAGTTAAGTTTACTATTTTTGAAAATGCTGTTGGTCATTTTCATTCGTCTATACAAAATGCAACTTTGTTTCCTCATCTAATTGTAAGAGCAATACCTCTAAGCAAACAGAAGACCACGTTATTTCAAATATTTTAACATTTTAGCTCATCTTCCAAAATCATTATTATGTTTACGTTTGAAGGCGACACATACATTTGGATGTTTAATCACTTCAGATCAGGAAAAAAAAGTGAATGAAGCGAAACCCTTCAAGCTGCAAAAAAATGTCACAACAACTGTAAAAGCGCCACCATCAACGTTATCCCGCGACCAGGCTATTATTTACAATGAATAAAGTTAAATATTGGGACAGGTTCAATAATCAAAAATTTTTTATATACTGTATTCAATTCTCCCTTTAACCCTTTTATTTAGACCTAGATATCAAGTTGAAAACTTAATTTTTTCTAAAAATTCGAACTTTAGAAAATCAGAATTTGTTTGATATTCATAGATTTGTCCAATCACGACCCCACGTGTTGCTAATCACTTTTTTACAAATTTTTTAGATTATTACTTAATACTTTCTTGTTACAGAATTTCGACAGCTCAAACAGTTGTTACGTCATAGATGAAAACGGAATGATCGTGGTAGCGGGAAATCAAGAGGAGGTGGGTGGGTCAGTACTAGGGCAGTTGTTTGCCACAAATCACCCTTGCAACCGCACAATGGCAACCGCACAATTGCAATTTTTTTCACTTGAATTGTAAGTCTTAATTGGGTTACTTGTTGGCAAAAAGAAATATTTTGGACCGTTAAAACTAGACTTTAAAATAAGGTTACAAAAGTTATAACTTTCTATTGTTTTTCTTTTACAATAAGATGGCAGATCAAAAATCCTCTAAAAAAATGCGCAAAAAATAAACTCCAAGCATTTGCTGGTTTGATAAGTTATTGCTTTTTTGTTTTAATTTTTTTCTTTTAAATTAAAAAATTTCTAAACTTATTTTCATCTCTATACAAGCAACAATTAAATCAATGAAACATTCTTTTTTGTATTGGGAGATGGATGGGAGCTGGATGTTCCACTAAATGGCCGGACACGTTTCCATCAGCCAGATCACCAGGTTCTTTTGACATCTGAGAGACCATGGTATTGATTTGGATAATAATAGATGCGGAAAGATGTTAATACGTGCTCATATGTCTGGTTCTTTGCTATACACCCACAGATCGCCATAGAAGCCATACCCCATTTATGCATTTCTGAGTGGAACAGACCAACGCCGGCTCGTCGGCGGTTAAGCTTGACCCATGCAGTTCTGGGAAATTTAACTCCCGGTGGCGTTGGGCTAATATTCTTAATAAATGTATGGAGTTGAGAGGCGTTTTTTTGCCTTTCCATGCTTCATCTATATTCCGTCCATTGTATTACACTGGTGGTTGACTGGGTGGGGTCGTTCAGCAGTTCCAATGCAACAGCGCAAATGAGTCTCTTGATTTAAGTTGCCTCATCTGTCCACAAAGTGGAGACAGAAACCTTTCATATAGGAGGTATTCTGTCTCTTGAGCGCGGCGCGCAAGAGACAGTACGGCTTTTTGGCGGCGAAGCTCGGTTGAAAGCCTGCTAAGATAAAAAGGTTGTCCGTTGGCGTGGGATGTAAGCATCCGGTCACTATGCGCAAGGCATGGTTAATGGACTTGTCAATAAGGCAAGTATGAGCACTGCGACATCAAACAGGTGCACAGTACTCAGCCGTGGAATGGACCAAGCCAAGGGTAGCTGTGCAGAGTACTGTGCCATCCGCATCACAGCTTGATTCAGCCAATTGCTTTAAAAGTTCAACGCCAGATGTCAACTTCTTGCGCAGTGACTCTAAGTGACAACAAAACGTGAGAGCCTTATCCAGCTTTACGCCAAGATAAGTGAGTTCAGCACAAAACAGTAGGACTTGTCCGTTGACAAAGATGTTAAGCTCGCGTCGTGCCTCCTTGTTGTAGAGATAGAAGGCTGTCCACACAGTCTTTATTGTACTGAGCTTGAGCTTCTATTAAAGGTAGAAGGATATGGTTGTATTAGTAAAGGTAGAAGGATATGGTTGCCATGTCCTGAGTACGAGCCCCCTCCAACCCTGTCAGTCGCTTGCATAGTGCAAGATGGTCAGATCATCAGCACAAGCAAACTGCCACTGGCAGGTCATATGCATGGATATTAAAACAAGAGGGGAGCCAGGACTGATCCTTGTGGGACGCCATTTTTAAGACGTCGTGACCTGCATTGCTTTCCGGCACTGGTGGTGAAAGTAAAACTTCGATTACGAACAAGTTCCATAATCAATGAAATCGTGTGCCTGTCGGGAAGAAAACGGAGTAGCTTGGAGGTGAGGCTGCGGTGCCAGACAATATCTTAGGCTGCTGTGAGATCGACTTTTTTTGGCCATAAAGTTATCCTCAATTTTTTGATTCGGAAAAGTGACTTAATCTACGGTCGACCTTCCGCGCCGAAACCCAGTTTGCTCTCTAGGTGGCAGTTGGTTTATCGCGGGCATAGATAAGTCTCTTCAAAATCTTGAAGAGGACGCAAAGCAAAGAGATACTCGTATGTCTATAGTTCTTTGAGTCCTCTAATGGCTTATTTGGCTTTGGGATGGCAATCACTAATACTCTTCTCCAAATTTTTGAAAGTTTGAGTTGGCGCATACAGGAAGACAGGAACTTGTTTAACCAAAACTTCAAAACAAAAGCCGGCATGGAGTATTAGTTCTGGGCATAGAGCGTCAGGATCCGAAGCTTTTCAATAGTTTAACAGCTGGAGGACATTGGCAAATTCTTTTGAAGAAAAATTTCTAGAAATACATTTGTCAGGTAGTATTTGAATCCTCCAGAATTGGGACACCACTTTAACGACGAGTCTGGCTGACTCATGCTACGTTGTTTTACGTACTTCACTTTTAACCAACTGCAAAGCAATCAAGTTGGCGGTAATGGGGCAGAGGCGGCGTGTGTGCCTGATTCTGCCGGTCAAGTTGTTAATTATATTCCATGCCAGCCGACTGGAGTTCGTGAAGTCGAAGCCTCGGATCATCAATTTTTTCGTTTTTCATCAAAATGGGACAGCAAGCCGGAAGCAGATGAACTAGGTGCTCCACCCTGTGGAGTATATAGAAAAAACTGGTTGAGTTATTGTCACTCCCGTCTCAAAACGATCTATAGATATTTTTTGCAACTGCATGGAATTGACAATTTTGCTTCAGCAAAGATGGTATTATAGAAGTCCTGGTATGCCTCATCAATAGCGCTAGAATCAGGAGATGGTAATTTCTGACATAGCTGATTTGTGATGAAGCTATATAGTTTCCAGTTGGCCTTGCGAAAGTTGTAACGCTTGTAGGGCTCACTTAAATTGCAAAACAAAATCAGTGAAATTAGCACAGGGAAACAAGTTGATTCTACTAGAATCTTCGTATTTGAAAGCTTCGTATATTTTCAAAACAACCAGGCGAGGGCCAACCCAGTTCGTCGGAATGTAATGTTCATAAAATTAATTGATTTTGATGAAAAACTTGAATGTACATTTTTTTGGTCAAAACTGTCAAAATTTCTTACAAAGTGACCTTTATCTTCAAAATATTCACGCTGCAATCTCTTTTTCACTTGGCCGAAATCAAAATTTATTTAACATTAATTTTTACTTGGTTCTAATTAATTGTCTTCATTCCAGGTGGGCTCTTTTTTTGGAAGGGGCTCTTCGCACGCTTACGTCATGTTGGAGCTCATTAACGCGGAAGTTTTTAATCGAAAGGAAGTTGTAGACCACGTGACACTGTGCAGTCATCGCGCTGCTGCTTGTTCCAGCTCCACGTTAACTTCGAATGTAAGTTGCATCATTATCTACCAAACCAAATTAATTGCTTGCACCCTTGATTTTACAAACTGATATGTTTTTCCTCAGCCTGATGAAGAAAATTAAGCACAGGATCTGCAAAAATTTCATCTTTTGATTTTGTTGGGATCTTCTTCTGTCCCTTCAGTTACAATGCAAGACCTGGGGCACGGTTTAAATTTTATGGTAGAAAAGAAATTCAGCAGCAAGAGATTAGAAATAATAAACCTGTAAATTCGCCGCGGCTTTATATTTTATATACAGAGCGGGAAGCAGAGTTCCAGGGCTTACTTGTTTATTTTGAAATGAGTAGACCTAGATAGCCGTGGTTAGGTTTTATGCGAATGTGTAGGATTGTGATTGTACAACAGGGTGTGGGGAACGTGCTGCCCGCGTGCCAATATACCGGTCGGAAAAAGCATATTAATTACTTTTTTACACGTATTTTTAATGTTGCAATTTTGAAATTCTTGCGTTGCTCCTTAACGTTACTCCCTAGAAATCTCCTTAGAGAGAGAGCTTTTTAAAAAGAAAATGTTGCTCCTTAACTGCTGAATCCTCTCTGGTTGCTAAATGTGACTTATAGTTATTCTAGGATGGAGTCGGAGTTGTGGAATGGAGTCGTGGAATGGAGTTGTTGTTTTAGAATTTGTGAAATTGGAAAAATATAACTTTGTGGAGTCGAACTCGAAAAATAATTCCTCCGACTTCATGACCATAGTTTAACCAATAACTACAAAAAATATATGACCTTCAAAAACTTTATTCTACATATCATTTCTTCAACATAAAATTCAAAAAATTTTCCATATATAATAAAATATTAACCCTCCCTGATTAGGCTTGCATTCCAAGTTTTACTTTGCCAATGCTAAGCATGCCAGTTAAACGATAAAATTTACGCAATTTCAAGTGGAGCGATTGTATTTTTTGGGAAAACAAATTGGAAAACACTTTGTTGCTGCCTGATTTACCTGATGTAGATGCGGCTAAACAGGACTTTTACAACGCCATCAAAAAAGCTGCCAAAACAATTATCCCAGGCAGTGAACGAAACAACTATATACCGTGTTGGGATGCAAAGTGTGAAAACCACAATACAACTATCCTGCAGTCCTTCGTGATAAGACATGGCCTGGCTGTTACGGTTTTATTGGCCATATTCAACCGGAAATGCAGAAATCGATGAGTTTTACTGATAAATCACGACACTCCCTTTGTCACTCTTCCATTTCCACCGATGCTATCGCACCTTAGCTATTTCAAAACGGGAGACATGAAATTGCAGTCCGCTCAATTTGTTTCTTATAAGCTGTCTGACGTTTACAAGGCACGAAACCAGACTCGGTAATCACCTCCGAAAAATTAATTTTTTACAAAAAGAATTTCCTGCTGCCTTGCATTATTAAACCCAGGTAAATCTCTGGGTTCTGATTCCTTCTGCTACAATCAATGCGGGAGCTACTTTTAAGCCATCATTACGTAACTTCCTCTTTTCTTGCTTGAGTTGTTTCAAAATTTTTAAAACCTGGTGAAGAGCGCTTGTAGTCGTGATTCTAAAACCGTTGAAGGATGTAGAGAACCCCACAGCTATAGCCGGATATTTCTACTTTCTGACTCCTGAACAATCCTCAAACTTTATCTAGGCCGGCGTCGAGCCAAGTCAATTGTTGATCCGTTGCTCTCTAAGGAGCAAGCCGTGTTTTCACGCGAAAAATCAACCGTAGTTCCATTTATTCTATTATTATTTAAAACAGGACATCAATAAAACAATAAACTTTTACTGTTCTGTCAGATCGCCCACGTTCCATCATTATCTTTTGACATTGCTCAAAAAAATATCTTCCGCGTCAACGCCGGTGAGGCAATTTAAGGGCTTGGGATAAGGTGATCGTGGTTGTTGTTGTTTGGAAGGGTATCCACTACAGGTCAGACACAAACAGGACTGAGACCGAGGGTTTATCCTTTTACTACCACAGGCAGCTTTACTGTCCGGATCAGATGCTGACAGTGATGGTGTTAAGCCAGCATCGGATTTCATCATCCAAAACCGACAAACCTCGTGCTCCATGTGGTGTCCGATGTATGAAACACGCTATTAGATCGTAGTCTGCGTTTTGTTCAGAGGCGCCACACTCGAAATTCGGTGAAGGAGCGAGACCCCATTTGTGCATGGACGAATGGAATATCCCAACACCAGTCCGCAGGCGGTTGAGCTTAACCCAAGCTGTTCGGGCCAAGCTCATTGTCTCAACAGGCCTGGCACTGATCCTGGGTATAAAAAAAACGGAGTCTGGAAGTAGTTTCACAGTACTCCGCTTTCCATTTGTGATTTGTCCACTCAGAAGCGCAGATGCCAAGTCCGGCACGGTTGTCGAAAAGATTCCGCGCAGCTGGCACAAATGGCCGTCTATGTCTCTCTTGGCGAGTATCTGAGCACTCATTTAAAAAATCATACAAGATGTGACCAGGGTCCAGAGATCTAAGGTGAGCCAAGGAGAGTGTCTCTCCCAGTCGCCGAAGCTCAGGTGGCTGGATGCTTGAAAGTATTGGTAAGTGGTCCGTTGGAGTGGGACGCAGGCATCCAGTGACTATTCGCAAAGCGTCGTTCAAGACATTGTCGATGAGGCAAGTGTGAGCACTGCAACACCAGACTGGTGCGCAGCACTCAGCTGTTGATTAGACCAGAGATAAGGCGGCTATGCGTAGTGTTTTTGCACCAGCACCCCATCCCGAGCCTACAAGTCGCCTCAGCAGTGTGACGTGCGAGAATAGTTTTTTGTGTAATGCCACTAAATGGTGATGAAAAGTGAGCGATCTGTCCAGTTTTACCCCAAGATAAGTAGGGGTTGGACAGAACTATAAAATTCTATCATTGTTGTAGACTTTTAGCTCACGCTTGGCCTCTTGGTTAGCTGCCGCCACCGTCTTAGTGTGACTGAGCTTCAACCTCCAAGTCTGGAGATACGCTGAAAGTGTAGACATGTCTTGGCTTAATATCTCCTCTAAGTTCTTCCAGTTTCCAGATGAGTGCAACAATGCTAAATCATCAGCATAAGCAAACTTTCTGGAAATCATGGAAGGCAGATTGTACGTATAAATGTTAAATAGGAAGGGAGCCAAAACCGATCTCTGAAGTACGCCGTTTTTCAGATGGCGTAATCTGCTTTGCTTGCTGTCACCGAGAGTACAGTAAGTTAAAACTTGATCATTTTGACCATATGTTTATCCAGCAGAAGTCTCAGAAGCTTGCAGGTAAGGCCACGGTGCCAGACAGTGTCATAAGCAGCTGTCAGATTGACAAATATGACACTGGCCTTCTTCTTAGCCTCAAAAGAATCCTCGATGTTCTGGGTCAGCAGAATAACTTGATCTACGTTTGATTTCCAGCGTCGAAGCCCAAGCTGCTCTTTAGGGAGCGGGGGATCGATTAATGGCTCGACGCGGGCGTAGATAAGCCTCTCGAGAATCTTGTAGTGGACACAGAGCAAAGATATCGGTTGATAACTCTTTGGGTCCTCCATGGTCTTCATTGGTTTTAAGATCGCGACTACAAGCGCTCTTCTCCAGATCTTGGTAAGTTTGAGTCAGCGCAAGCAGGAAGAAAGCAACTCACGTAACTAGGACTTCAAAGCAGCTCCAACATGGACTATAAGCTCTGGGCAGATGGAATCAGAGCCCGGAGCTTTACCTGGTTTTAAATGTTGGAGGGCAGCAGTAAATTCTCTCTGTGAGAAAGTGTCAGAGATATTTACTGCGTTTGGTGTTGTGGCCCTCCAAAGGTCAGACACTTTTTGAGACACAAGTCGAGATGACTTGCAGTCAACAGCCTTGTATCTCCCGTTTTTGACTAGCTGAAATACAATAGCATCAGCTGATACAGGACAGGGACGAGGAGAGTGTCGTGACCTACCAGTAAGGTTGTTCAAAATACTCCACGCTTTTCGACTAGAGTGTGAGAAGTCAATGCTCCGAACTGCCTCGAACCATCGTCCCTCCGCTTCCTGTCAAGCTTATGGCAAGCAGAACTGTAGCAGCCAAACTTGATTTATCTCCCTGAGGAGACTGCAGGAACGTTTTAAAAAGGGATTTACTCTGCATCCCAGAACGGAATATAGTTATTTCGATACCCGCATGGAATAGTCTTTTGGCTGCTTTCTTGATGATGTTACAGAAGTCCTGGTAAGCCGCATCCACATCAAGTGAATCAGGCGGCAACAAAGTCTGCGAATTTATTCGTCAGAGCAATGTAATGACTCCATTTGGCCTTGCGGAAGTTCCATCGCTTATAAGGCATGCTTGGCACTGTCATAGCAAACCTTGGTGGTGTAATAAGCGAAAGTCGATGTTGTGACCTGGGGAACTTTTCAAGAACACGTCTATCCGATAAGCGACTGTTAAGACCTGCGCTAGCGAAAGCTAGATCTGGATTGGTGCCAGTGTTCCAGCGGACGGAGTAAAAACTGGCGGCGTCCTTGGCATTATATAGGAGGGCAAGACAATTAATATTTTCCCGGCCAGACAAGCACTTACCGTCCGGACTGTTATTATTATCCAGACTGTGCATTTACAATTTTATTGTACAAAACATTCTTTTCTCTTCATTAGCCCTAAGTCATGGATCCAATGAAAGCGAGAAGTGATATTGGTCAAAAAAAAAATACACATATTATTAAATATACATTGTTATGTAAATTTTTATGCTATATAAAGTTATATAAATGTAAATTACTTGTCATGTTTTGTTTTATTTACTCTTGGAAGAAATGGTTTTATTTTATGATATAAAAAGTATTGTAAACAGGCAAATAAGTTATTCTTTTGGTGCGTGGAACGAATTAATCTTTTTTACATTATTTATAATGGGAAAATATGATTCGGTTTTCGAACAATTTGGTTTTCGAACAGCCTTCCAGAACGAATTGTGTTCGTAAACCCTGGTTTGCCTGTAAATTGCTTTTTATTCTGTGCTCAAATGTCCGATTAACATCCAAATCACCACGATTTCAAACTCGATGACTGATGCTCAGCTCCCCATTTAAAAACCTTTCATCCATGCAAACCCAAGCCTAAAGTCAGCGACATACAAAGCTATTTGATAGTCGTTTTGAATCAAACAATTGCGGAAATCAGTATACAAATAAAACACAAAGTTCAAATGGGCCAAAGCATATTTTAAACGGTACAAGCAAGTTTCTTAAAATTTTATCAATGTCGATAAGATTTAATAAAATTCCTGTTTGGGTTCTATTTTTTTAGAGTTACCCTGAAGTTCATATTAGGAGGTTGCGTCATTGCTTTCGCGTAGCTGGGTTTCACACAGCAGATACACGTAATAATCATAGTGGACGGAGCCTTGTTTTTTCGGCCAAGAATCAACAATCAACTTTGAATTGTTTGAAACAAACAAACCTAAAATCACCATTTTTTACAATTTTTGCAGCTTTTGTTCTCGATTTGGACCTACGGAAGATGGTGGACCAAAGCATTCACCAGGTGGTGCATAAATATTTTGAATATTTTCTAAGGCACCGTCGCGGTAAGCCTTACATAATGTTAACGTTAATAGAAGAAAATTTAATCATAACTTTTTTTAATTAGAAGCACCATAGGTTTAAGGATAGAACGAAAGCAGAAGTTGAAGTAAAGACCAGGTTGATTGTAAAATGGCTCTCGCTGTCGCTTAGCTGTGCTGTAAACAATTCAAAAATAGTAGAAACAAATGAAAAATTTCAGTAGAAACAAATGGAAAATGTATGAGAGAATGATTACCTGACTTTTTAATCGGTACAATTTTTCATTGCCTGACTATATATCTCGAGCTGACATCACGCTTTTTAGTTGTTAACTTGCTCTTACTGTTGCAACTTTAATTGATTTCGGTTCATTCATTGCGTCATAAAGCTGATTTGACATGCCCTTTTAAACTATTTCTATTGTTTTTAGAAACCAGTGGTAATTTTGTTCAACTTAAGTTGAAAAACGAATGAAAGAATTGCTGTTTGCTGATCTAATCAGGAACCTGTTTAGGTTCTTAATCCAATTGCTTTTGGCTTCAATGTGGAATTTTTTTAATCAAACTTCATCAGAGCCCTCTACGAACAGAACAACGTCAGTGAGGTAAAAGCAAGTTTAGATTAAATTAAGCGTGCTTGATTAAAACTTAATTCTTTTTTTATTATAGCTAAACAGAAACTACGGTATAAAAGTAGTTTGAAAGCTTTTTAAAGAATTGTGGAGTTTGCTCTCTAGCACCACAACCAAAGCCTTCAGCCTTTTTTAAAATCACTGTAGTGTCTAAAAAGATCAATACTGTAATTGGATAAGAGAGTTGAGAATCACCACTGCAACATTTGCAAAGCTGAATTATTTATTAATATTTTGATATAGCTAAACGTAAAATCTTATTTTGCGCGACCTAATAATTTTAGAAAATAATATTGAAAAATATGAAGTTTTGTTTGCTTAATTAGATATGATAAATTTGGTGATATATATAGAGTTTTTTGAGTGGTTTGTATCAGATTCTGCCAGCGTAGGTACGAGTTGCTCCTGATTGACTCTTCCAAGCTTCCGTTTAAGAAGAAAATCGAATGCGCCGGCGTACAATGTGGGAAGTAGGTTTTACCAGCGAAATTAATTTTTTACATTTGTACACTATACAATTAATATGTAAATGTGACTGGAGCTTTATTCGGGTGTTTAGCTTTATTGTTGCTGTCGGGGATTAAAACTGTTTAAAATTGGTTAGTTTTCCGGTTCTGCAAATTTTAGTTTTATATTTTTCGTTTCAGACCAAAACATATTTTTAAATTTTGGATTCAAATTCCGAATAACTTTAATACAATCAATTAATACAGATTTTTGGTTCGGGTTCGGTTCGACAGCCTGATTTTTATTTAATTAAGTCTCGACAATAATTTGATGATGCTTTTGTACAAAATTCACCAGCTTTGTTATCTCTATAATTAATTAACTTTATTTTTTCATCGTTGTAATTGTGCTTTGTGATTTTAAGAGAATTTAGTGTCCACGCGGTCAGCTCGAGCAATTTGTTTCTGGTGGTCATTCCCAAACCGGTCGTGGATGTGGACATGATTTCCAACTGCTCGTGCACCCAAAATGCAATCGTTGAACTTGCCAGCAACGAAGAAGTTATCGATATCCTTAATGCTTTACTAATTTTTGCTTAATTTTTCTTTCCTTTGCCTTTCTTTTTAAGTGATTTCATTTTGTTTCTGTCCACCCTAATATTACTGGCAGAAGCAAACGAGTTTGTTCAATTTAATAAACAAAATGTAACCTTACGTTACCAAAAGCATTTGCAGGAAAACGAGCTTTTAAGGACATAGTGAAGTTTTAAAGCGTGATTTTGATTCCCAATCCAGCCGCAGTTTTTAGAAAAGCTTTTTACATGCTGTTCCAGGTCGCACTTAGTATTATCTGGTATCTATTAAACTCTTGAATAAAAAATAATTTAGCAAAAATTTTCAAATGCTATACCTCAATATTTTTTGATGAATTTTTAGTAGTGTTTAAAATCTGCTTTCTCGTATCAAGGCATTGAGGTAGTATTGTAATTCATTGGTATAGCCTGTGAAATATGTCAAATACACAATCAAATTAGTCGTGTGATTAAAGAGTTGAGCCCAGTTGTCATTCTTTGTCTCTTAATTCTGGTCCTGACCTTTTGTGTTTTCATTCAACCTGTCTCCGTTTTTCTTTTTGTTTTTTTACTCTGCTCAATAAACTAGGTTTGTTATGTTCGGCACTGTAAGAGTTTATCCAAAAAATGCTTTTTTTTTTAAACTTGAAATCTATTTTCTATTGTTTTGCAAGCTAATTGAAAGTTGCTACCATAAATTTTCTGGCCAAAATAAGCTACAGCAGTTGCCCCTTCTAACTCTATATACGATGATTTTTTGCCACTAGTGGCGTGATATTTTTATTTCTTTTTAGCACATGTCATCCGTAACATTTGCAGACCACTTGCAAATAAAGATCATTTACTCAAATGAGTTGCGCGGATGAAGGTTTGCGCTAGAAGACGACAAATGAAAAGTCGTTTGCAAAACAAAGATTAAATTTTTCTTAACATGCTTGCACAAAATAGATCATGCAGTAGAATGAAACAAGGGGAGGTAAAGAGGCAGCTTGGAAAGTGTATCCTTTGGAAAAACAAGGTGACCAATAAATAACGTAAAACTATAATAAACTGTTGTTTTTTTATTGAAGGAGAACCACATAAAAATTACAATTTAATAAAACAATAACACGATAAAAAAAAACTATAATTGATCCTTTTGAAGATCAAGTCTGCCGCGGTTTCAATATAAGCTTGAAAAACCTCAGGCCTAATCCGGATCTCGTCGCTATTCTATTCAGTTTTTTGGGGATCTATTTGTTTGCTAAATTCAACATGATTTAATTTAAATGAGATTTCTATTTTCTGGCTTATTTTATATGACGTGATATTTAAAACTTTGCAACTGCAACAAAGAGCGAAGATAATTTCTGCAAAAACTGCTACACACGTGACTATTAGCTTCTAGGATCTTTTTTCTCTCTAGAGTATTCTGGAATCATTAATTGCATTTTTTTTCATTTAACGCGAAGACTTCTAATTACTTAATCCGTTTACCATCGCGCGTCTCTGACTGGCTGTTGCAAACTGTGATCTTAATTTAATTGCTATTGGGGGAAATCTACGTTATTCCAAAAATTTTGCTTATAATCTAGCGTCACGTGACGTGATATTACATACGCGCACTTCGTTTTCATTTTATTCCAGTAGTAAATTCCAGTCCAGTCAATCATCTCAGGCCGATTTGAGTTGTTACATTGCAGGTGAGTCAATCGTGCTTCTATGGCTGTGATCGCAGTAATTTTATAGAGAGATAGAACTGTTAAGCTTTTGTGACAGATGAACTATTAATATTAGCCATCGGGGCCCTGATTGATTTTTATAACTCGCTAGCATAAAGTTATTAATGTGGTTATTCGCAGTTGTGGCCGCTGAAATCGTTTTGAAGTTGGGGAAGCTTGGAAGGCAAGTTTTTGTGAATCGATCAAGTTTTGTTTATTTCGTAAATATACTTTATACCCGGTATAGTTAGAGACAGTGGTTTCTATCTGTCTGCTGAGAAAAGTTTTCTATGGAATCGATTCGAACTTAGCCGGAACTAATTGCATTAAGAAATTCAGTCTCGCGGCAAACTATTTCTTGAGCCGGAATATAAAAAAATAGACATAGCGCAGGTACTCGGTTTACAAAATTCAATTGGTCCTTTTAGATTCTCGAGTAAAATTTTCTGACCGCCTGGAAAATATCCACAAGGTTTGCCAACTTCAGATGAAACTCTTTTAATTTGATTGACAAAAAAAAATACTCTTTCCCATGCTTTAAAAGCAGCATAAGTTCATCTTTTGTTTCATACATGCGTGCTACCTCTAACCATAAATGGATGTGTAGAAGAGCAGAGTCTCATAATTGAAATCTATTTTCTTGCAAAGCTTGGTAAACAATTTTATATTGAGAGCACTTTCTTTAACATAGTTGATGGCTCGTATGATTGTTGCAAGCTCGTCTTTCATGGTGTTCCGTTCCTAAAAATCGCCCACACTATGTTTATTCACAATCTCATAAAAAATCTCTTTGATTTCGCTTTGGTCCGGCTCAAATAGCCTAAAGGCCCGTTTCCACTACGAGCGTGAAAAAGAGCATTTTTTGTCTCTTTTTTTGATCTTCGATTGAAGCAAGCGGTTAAAATTGAAGCGAGCGCAAAAAAAAGCAATAAAACAAACAAAGAATGCTTTTTTCCACGCTCGTAGTGGAAACGGGCCTTAAGAAATAACGGTTTTATAAGTAATTTAAATATTTTACATTTAGTTATAAGAAAAATGGCAACACTGCTTACTTTCGTAATGTGGATTACATTCCAGAACTATCCGCTTGACCTGTTTTGACTATGACGTAATAGTGATTGATGATTTGAGTAAATTTCAGAACGTTCGAGATACTCACGACCGAGTGATATAAATAAGGCTCGCTCGGAAGCATGATTCGATGATTTGTTGTGGTAAATTAGAATTGGAAAATTGTTAACTGTGTAAATTCATAGTTTTTGGTCGCAAGTCTTTGGTTGTCTACGTTATTGTGAAGAAGTAAGCTGAAGAGTTAAGCTACTGAATCTGTATTTGCTGTTGAATTTATACTATTGTGGGCTCCTAAGTGAATTGGGGCATAATTTATTAATAAAGAAGATATTGTGGTAGTCTGAGCTGTGATTTAGCTAGACTATATTTTTGCTGTCGCTGGTTCGAAGGTCAGATCCAGCAAGAAGATTAAGAATTTTATCTTTTAGTAGACACCGAGATTGCGTTATCGGCGAGGCCTTCCTTACAGGCGCCGAAAGGTTAGACGCTTAAATAACGTACTAAGTTACCAAATTAACTTCTCCAAAACTTAAAAAACTAAAATTTGTGGAAGTAACAAAATTTCAAAAACTTAAACAAATTTTAAAAAGTTTGCTACAAAAAATTCAAAAACTCTCCACATGGCAATATTGTAAAGTCATGAAGCTCTGAGTCTCTTGGTTAATCATGCAATGAGATCCAACCGCATTCAGGGTTTTGTCCTTTATCTTAGTAATAAATTCACATCGAGATCCAAACATTGTCAAACCACCAGCAATGAGACACCCAAAATTGTTTTCAAGTTGTACTATTGTCGCAATAAACGCAGAGACAACTTTAACTACATCTTAAGCTCTGAGTCTCTTGGTTAATCATGCAATGAGATCCAACCGCATTCAGGGTTTTGTCCTTTATCTTAGTAATAAATTCACATCGAGATCCAAACATTGTCAAACCACCAGCAATGAGACACCCAAAATTGTTTCCAAGTTGTACTATTGTCGCAATAAACGCAGAGACAACTTTAACTACATCTTCTGCCTACATGTGGTTCCCCAAAATTATTTTTGATCTGGTACCTTTATATATTAATATAAAGTTAATTTGCCTTATTTTCTGCTGCAATTGTTAAGCGATATTAATTTAAAAAATAGGGAAGAACTTCTTTTGTTGTAATTGGTTCAGAAAAAACGTAGAATTTTTAACATTTTCTGATTTAAAGCTTCTTGCATACAACCTCCAGCAAGCAGTAATAGTTACCCTAAATGTTTTTCAATTGGCAAAGCGGCAAGATAAATGAATCCAAATTGTATTTAAATCACATCAATCGTGGCCGCAATATTGTGGTCCTCAAACATTTCAATTACGGTAATAAATTTTTTTCGGCTTAGACCTTTTACAATTGTATTCCAGAGCAAAATTCTGATCCCTTTACATCTGTTTAGATATTAATATTTGACAAGTATTGCTTGCTGAAACAGTCATTTTAAATGTTTAGAAAAAAATGGAAAACCTGTCTTGCCGTGGCGATGGAGGGAACATAAGAACTGCAACCATTGCTTTCTCGACCATGTTGACCCTAGCAAGCTTTTCTATGGGGCTGTCTCACATAATCACGTGATGAATGAGTTGGTCAACTTTATTCAGTGATGGTTTGAGAAATTTTTATCGATTGAATATGAAGAATTGTTTTCTGGCGGCAACTTCTGAAAGCAGCATCTCACAAACTAAGGATGACGAAACAATTGCCGAATCAGCCGCATTATTTCATTAGACTTCGAATTAATTTGTGAATTTCTATTTGAAAGGTTGTTTAAACGTAACCAAGTTTCAGTTTGTTTTTCTAAGCTTGCAAATGTTTAAATAATTTTTTGCCATTTATTAAAAGAAAACTATACATATAATAATCTAAATTAGGGTAAAACGACAAAAATTAGGCCTGATTTTGAGCGTGAGCCAACAATTGACCGAAATGACAATTGATCGAATCATGACAAAAACTTTTTAATAAAATATTGCAAAGCCATCATTTTTTTCAAAACTTCTAATTGATTTTTTATTGTTTCTATTGTATCAAGTAATTTTTTTTCTTTTTTTTTCTTAACAATAAACTGAATATCTTGAATTTTTCGGTACCAATTTGGTGTTTGGCAACCACGTTTAAAAAACAAATTTCGATAAATAACAAACTTTTTGTTAAAATTAATCACTAGTCGTATGTTTTTAATAATTTGTTACAATTTAAACCATCTTTCAAAATAAAAAGTAAAGTCAATATATTTTTGAAACATTGTTTTAATCAGGACGTTTCGGAATTATATATTTCGAAATCGGAATCAACTGCATTAAATCAAATAATGAATTATTTAGTTTAAGCAGTGGATGATGGAATGAGTTATAATTCCGAAACGTCCTGAATGTAACAATACTTCAAACTACAGTATATTGGCTAAACCATCTTTGTTTTCTGTTCTTACACTATAAACATAAAGTAGCTTTAAAAAAAATTTCTGCTTAAAGTAATTGCAATCGAAAAAATTTTTTTTCTTTTTAACCAACAATAAGACCGATAGTGCGGATGAGAATTTGCATCTTGCGCAGGTACCAGATTAACTTTATTAAGATTAAGGAGGTAAGGGAAAGTGCCTGCACTGTTAAAAAATTGTGGTGCGTTCAAACTACAAGTACAACTAGTTTTGAAATTTTATGACTTTTCCGAGTTTTTATTCATTTGAACAGCATAACGATAAAAGAACAAAAAACAAACAAACAACAAAAGCACGAAAAAACAAAGGCCAATAAGATTAAATTAAACAACAAAATAGATCTCAGCAAAAAATTATATTAATGGCAAATAGCATAAAACAAGCAACGTAACAGATTTCAGCAAGCAATTAAGGATTAACAAGATGCATAAAAATAATGCAAAACATACTATTTCTTAAAATTAAAGTTTAAAACATTAAATTAGTTTTACACCATAGCTAGTTCATCTTGAATTAATACTATAAAAATTATAATTAAACATGGGTAAAATTCGGATGTTGTTTAAATTTTATAGGTATCTAACAGGTGTTCATACAATAATTTATTAAATGATTAAATTCTTTTTACAGTTCTTATATTAATTGCCAGCTTGTTCCACATTTTTATCCAATTTACTGAAATACTATTTGATGATTTACAGCCAATAAAGAAGTTTTTATTATTTGATTGCCATGTGTTATAAGTATAAATTGCATTTACTAATGGGATTTTATCTTTAAAATCACTGTCATAGTATAATCAAATCATGAATTTCATTGCAGAATAGTGGTACAATTCATGTACTTTTAATAATTTAGAAAATGCATACAACTTCTTTACTCTTTTTCTGTATGGTTGCATAGTAATGTATCGTATAGCTCTCATACATTTTATTAAGGTTCTTTAATGCTGATTGATTTGCATTTCCCCATAGAACTATGCCATATTGCAATCTGCTTTTTATAAGTGCACGGTACACGAGCTTTAAGTTATTAATCAACAAGTATTTTTTTAAATGATACAGCATTCCCACAGATTTAGATAAACTGTTATCTATTACTATGCCAGCCCGCAACCAGAACGAAGCCAAAAAAGCAACCTAATCCTTACCATTTTCAAAATGGCTATGGTTTTAAAAATTGAGTGCTAAGTTTCAATTCATCATAATAAAGATTGTTTTTATTTTGCCGATCTTAACTGCAATAACTTCACTCTTGCATGCACATATTGCAGAGACATTTTTAGAAATTTCCATTGGATGTCTGGAAGCATATCAATATACTTATTTGATACATTTGCCTTTTGCCATTGCTATTTCTGCAAGAACAAGAATGTTATTTTTCTCTCATTGTACAGGCCTATTACAACCCAAGTGATAAAATACCTTTTTAAACCTATGTGTGCTGTAAATAACATGTCTACTCTGAACATTTGAACAGTAATTAACCTGGAAAAAAGTTAACATTCATATTAGATTTTTCATTGACCTTCACCAAAATATTTTGTCTCACCAATACATATTGTGTAGTTGTGTATATAGATAAACAATTTTATTGTTTAGGTCAGTGCTCCTCCAAGTGGTCAATTGGAACATTCAATGCGTTCCATGAAGATTGATAAATAAAAGTTAAAGTTTACCCAAGCAATATAGCAAAAGTGTCAATAAATTTCAAAAATGCATAGCTGTGAAAGTAAAGATTTTTTTAGTCTTTACTTGCTTCCTCTTGCATCTAATGCAAAAATACATATTTGCACTTAAGTGAAGATAAAAAAAACAGGTATTCACGTTAAGTAATTAATAGTGTGTGCTTGATTAAGGGATCAATAAAATATTTTTACTCGTTTTAAAGTTGAGATGCAAAAAAGTTTGTCCAAGCTAAGTTTTTTTAATCACCAAAGCATGCCTTTACCACTTGTTAAGTAGGTCTCCCACTCACTAAAAATTTTTTGACATTGAAAAAAACACCAGTGCTAGATACTTGATAGATTTTTATTATTTATCTCCTCTTTTGGACTCACAAAAACTTTGCAAATTCGAGATTTTCAATCTAATTTTTTGAGTTTAGAAAAGTGTCGTGTTAATTTTTGTCTTGATTCTTACTCCCGTCATTAGTAGCCTTATGTGTTTTTGCATTCTACTTGAATAAGCAAATAAGGACTTACAATTTTGGTAATTTTGAATAATTTAGTAAATTTAGTTTTATTTTTTTGATTTGTTTTTGATGACTGAGAAGCAAAAACCCATAACTGAAAACAGCAAGAAAAAGCTATTTGCAAATTAAAGAAGAGATGATAAGCTTATTAGATGAATTAGTGAGCAAAAAAGTAGAAAACTTGTGGCAAGAGAAACTACAAGAAATCAAGGTTCAGGAACTGAAAACAGAAGAAATTCAAATAAGTCAAACATTTATTTCTGATGGATTGGATGAACTTAAAAAAAAGCTTAACCATGCAACAACTACTCTGAAAGAAAAAGACCAACAAATTGAAGACATGAAAAGAACAATTAATTGCTGTCAAAAAAACAAAGAAAAATTGAAAATAGTTTGAAGCAACTTGAGCACAGTATGGCAGATGAAAGAATTTGGAATTTTTAGGAATTCCACAAATGACAAATGAAAACACAAATCAAATCATTAAAAAATTGGTAAAAAAATTGAACATCAAAATATGTAAAAAAGACATTTCAATTTCACACAGAATAAAGAAAACTTATGAAAATGATGACAAAATCCAACATCCCCCTATCATTGTCTGTTTTGCTAACAGAGACATACAAAATAAAATTTATTCAAAGAGAACCTGCATAAATCAAATTTCTGATTATGAAATTCCAGAAATGGAAAGACTATTCATTAACGAAAACTTGACAGGTTATAGAAAAATGCTCTTTAATAAAGCTAAAAAATTACAAAAAGAACATGGTTATAAATTTTTGTGGACCAATCAATGCCAAATTTTAATCACAAAAAACACCTACGGTATATTGATGTGCTCAAAATCAACCACTATGAAGATCTCAGTTGTATATGCTAAAACTAAGCTAAGGTAAACCTGTTTTGTTTATTTAAAACTAGAAAAAAAAGTCAATGGCTGATATAATGTATATATACACTGTGTTATTTGTCATAAATTGTGCAAAAGTAATCATAAATGTGTTCAATGTAATTTGCAATAAATTGTATTATAAGAATTAATGTAAACTTCTAAACAATATGATTAGTACATTGCCCTTTATGACATTTATTATTGTAAGTTATGCATAGACTCTATTTTTCTTTTTTAACAATTGAATGACTTTAATGAGATAAATTCAAGCCCCCAAAAACACATATTCAACATTCCACTAAATTTGACATTACATCAAAAAATGCAGGTGGCAGTGAAGTACTAAGTAATAATTTTGAATACTCAAACTATTATGATGTAACAGATATGAAAAAGCTATTTACTAAAAGTTCTCAAAATGATTTAAGCATCTTTCATTTTAATGCAAGAAGCTTAAAAAAATATAGAAAAAATTGAAAAACTTTTAAATGAAATTAGCTATTTTCCAGGTATTATTGCAATATCAGAATCCAAAATTAAAACCACTACTACCAAGGCCTTCTATAACTACAAGCCTGAAAGCAAAAAAAAATGGCAGACAATCCAGGCAATCATGTCGTGTCGTACACATTTAAAAGTCTACAGTGATACATAGATAAGATGATACAAATACTTCGGTTTTGTTGTTCGTTATAAGATTATTTTAAGGAATCTATCAAAAATGTTGTTAATTCACTTATTAGTTACAACGAAAAGATATGGAATACTTTGTATTTTTCAATAAATTGTAACAAAACTATGTTAGCAAATTCAACAATATGGTACATTTTTAAATACAATATTATGACTAGTAATGTACCGATACTTAAGTATCGGTATCGGTGGTATCAGCCTATTTTTGTGGTATCAGCTAGTAGTATCGGTATCGGTAAATATAGCCGATACCTGCCAATACTTTTTAAGCACAAAATAAATATAAAAATTTTTTTTATTTTTTTGTAATATAAATATAAAAAATTTTTGTTCCCCCCTGGAACTGGATTGGATTTCTAACATAATTAATGATTTCTTTTACAGATTTGTAATAATATTGTAATGAATAGATATATACCTGGAAAAAATTCAAAATCCAATAACAAGCTAGATTTAGTAAATACATTCTTTGGTGTTACTTACAAAAGCTTTTACTGATGGTGCTCGATAGATAAAAAAGTATCAGCAGTATTGGTATTGGTATCGACTCTAAATGCTGGTATCGGTAGTAGTATTGATATCGGCTTAAAATGTGGTATCGGTACATCACTAATTACGACCCAATATTGGATGAAATAAGTACTAAAATACTATAGTTAAACTGGGCAATGCGCAGCTACCCATTTTTTACCGCCTAATGCGCAGAAGCTTTTTAATAAACAAACAAAAAAAAGAAAAAAAAAAAAATTACTCCAGGATTTATCTTATATCTTTAAAAAGTGTCAGTATCAAAATCAAGCGAATCCAAAGGTTTTTTGACATTAAACTACACGTTCTTCAAACCGCTTCATTTTTTTTAACTTTTAACTTTGCCCTTCAACCTGCTAACTTTGCTTACATCATGAAATATACTGAACGCTTAATGTAATCTATAGTTTCTAGCCAGTCTACTAATGGTCAAGAACATATCTGAACAAAAAACAGCGAAAAAAAATGTTTTCTCTTTCTGTTATAAAAAGATGTTCTTTACCCATATTTTTTTCATTATATTTTGTCCAATGCGCATAATCGTCAAGTGTAATTTAAAGAAAAACCAATTGGAGTGAGAGTAAAAAAGAAACAAAACTAGTTGCTCTAAGAGATAAAAAAAGAAAAAACCTGCGCAAATTGAATTTGTGAGCCCAAAATTAAAAAAAAATTTTTTTAATTTGTTAAGAAGCTTGAGAAGAGCTTAGTTTTTTTTCAATCAACTAGTTTCTCTCTAAAACTAACTCTGTTTCTATCTTTCACTTTCACTTCAATCGTTTTTTGTTTTTTTTTCGAATTAAACCCGCCGTGCATAATAGCATCAACGTGCTTCCAACTCGCATCTTTTGTCAGAAACAGTAAACTTAGTTCTATGATTTGACGTTTATGATCAAGGGCAAGGGAAGAGCAGAGATTTCTTTAGGGTTTGATGATTCTTTTTTCTGAAATTATATTTAAAGTATTTCTATTTGGAGAATTAGATGTTTTTAGATACGAAAACAAAATTTCAATGAGATGTTTTGCTTGTTTAATTAGTAACAAAAAAATTGAGAAAAAGGTAAAGTAGCCTATCCTTACGTATGACAATTATTTTTTAAGAATTAGAAAAATTTATATAACCTGGTCGAGTGGTTAAGAGCGCCATTTTGATGGCGCCGCATCAACATGGTTGCGGTTTAAAAGTTACTTGGGTCAAATTGTTGTATCCTTGGAAAAGAAATTTTACGACACTTTTCTCTGCTTGAAATTCTTAGTTAGCATATTTACATATTACAGTATTTATATCGAAATGAATGAATAAACAAAAATCCAAATAATAAAATTTAACCGGACAGCTATATCTTGGCATCACCGGAAGCATATCGGGAAAATCAACAGTGGACAAGAAAAAAAATTTTGAGCAATAGGCCTATACAACAACTGGCATGAAAATTCTTCAGAAATGAACCAAAAAAAAATGCACTGAAGTTGATCAAAATTTATTTAATTGCATTAGCTTTCGTAAACTACTGTTTACTTAATGACGCACAACGGGACAACATAAAACACACTAAATTCTGAAATAAATTGATATCTGTAAAAAACAGACCACTACGAATAACAAGAGGCTGAATCAACGTAATCTATAATAATCTAAGTGTGCTCTAATCTTCATTGTCGATTTGAATTTGTTCTTCAAAACTAATATAGCGTTATTCTTCTCTGATCGAACACTTCTCTAAAACAACAAAACCTTATTAGAATTCCAATAACTTTTTTTTTTGTTTTTTTTTTATAATCACAAAAAAATTTTTTATTGATTATGTGGTTCCATGCGTAGCCTAACTATTTCTATGCTTGCCTTAACCGTATTTGAATCTAATTATACCAGGAAAAAGCAGGTTAGGCTCTTTGCTCGTATAAATAATCGAATAGATTTAAAAATAATAAACTATGCAATAGGTTATTTAGAGATGTAGTTTCATTACCAGGAACGGAGAATTCTGTCCTATGATCAGTGCACTTAATTAATCCCTTCCAGTTGTATATAATGCGTTGATGAAACAGAAACAACATGTGAAAGGAGAGGTCAGCAAGAAAAATTGAGACAAATTTTTGAATCGCAAAAAAAAATTTTAAAGCTATTTTTATTTTGTTTAACTGGTGGACTTTGGCCCTTTAACCCCCCCTCAGGTTGTCCTTTCCATGTTTAAAATTTTTTAAATCATTTCACCTAAGTTATGATTGTCTAACATTTAAAGTACAAAAAATGCGCAATAACCGCGATCGCCTGCGCATTACCCGTATCTCGTAAAAAGCCCTGCCGGCTCCGGAAACGGAAATTAAATTTTAAAAAAATATTTTTTTTAAACACGTCAATAAATTGTTAAATAAAATAAGTTAAATTCACGGCTTCATTGCATTCAAAAAGCAAGCTATTTAATCAAAAGTTAAAATTTTCCGCGTTTTCGCTGCGCATTGGCCAGTTTGACTATACTGCAAATAATGAGAAAAGCATAGAAACTGGTGTTATTACGGTTACAGAAATTGTTACCAATACTGTGCTTATCAACCGTAGATTCTCATATCTTCTCAACTTTTTTTGTAACAATAAAAACAGACACTTTCCGACAAATTAAAATTACAACAATGCATTCGCATTGATATTTTTTTATTAATTTCTAGGCATCAAAACTTTGCAACTTTTTTGGTTATTACAGAGGTATAGTTAACATTGTCACTTTTTGCTTTTGAATAATTGCTTTTAAATAATTTCCAGCAAAACATTATTTTTAATTACGTCACTTTCATGAAAATGTTTTATGCAAACAACCGTGTGTTTTGACACTTTCAGATTATGAGAAATTTTTCTTAACCAATTTTTTTTAATTGTTCTTCAATAGGAAATGTAAAGCAAGTAACACTGTGTTCACCTTTTTTTGATTTCGTAATTGGACCTGCAGCCGAGCATGCAACATTTATTGACATAACTATTTTATATAAAAGCCAATCATAAAATATTGCTAAAGTGCAATGTTTTTTACATTATCATAAGATCTAATCAATTAGTCATGACGAAAACATTTTGCTGCACTTAATGTAATATTTAACATTTGTCTTTCTGTGCTTTATCTTTAGCCTCACTAGCTTATTGCTTATAGGTGTATGAGCAAGCTTACCAAAACTACAGGTTCTCTTTGATCTAAACCAAAATATTAATGCTACTTGTTTTATAATTATAGAAAAATAGAAATTGTGCAGGAAAAAGTTTTCCACCAAACCAGTAAAAAATAAATTTATAATGTATTACTTTGAAACTAAATATTATCTAATCTAACCAACATCAAATAAAACGACTGAATAGTTATTGTAATTTGGTAGCTTATCAGAAAACCATTTACCTACTTTTGTAATGTCATCACCTACTCTTTTTAAAATTCAACTTATTCAGACATTTAAAATTTCTTTGAAGATTGTTACAGTTAAAGAGTTTTAGAATCAAAATGTTTTATGGCTGATATTACATATTTTAACTTAGAACTATGTAACCTCCCTTCAGAATATCTATGTTAAAATTAACGAACTAGACAACTACCTTCCAACAAGCTTCTTTACTCTGCAAATTCGCTAGTTTTTTGTCTACAGCCTACATTATTGAAAAACCAGTATTGCTATATATTCTTGGATTTAAGCAAAGCATTCCATATTGTTAATCAAGAAATATTACTAAAAAACTTTATAGATATGGATTTAGAAATAAAATTTGGAATTTATTGCAATCATATTAATCAAATAAAAGTCAATGAACAAAAATTGGGAAAATAAGCTCAAAATTTCAAACTATAAAATATGGAGTTCTCCAAGGAAGTAGCTCAGGCCCCCTAATGTTTTTAATTTATGTAAACGATTTGCCAAATGTGTCAGACAACTCTGTTTGCTGATGATACTATTCTTCACCTTTCACATAAAAGTTAGATAATCTTCAACAGGAAATGAATATAGAACTAAATAAAATAGATCTTTGGATGAAATGTAACAAATTATCTATATAATTACTCCGAAACAACTTATATGTTGATAAGTAACAAAAGTTTAAAATCTTCTTCATTTAAATTAATTACAGTCATGTCTCTATTAAATGCAAGCGGACAGTAATATCTTGTGATCTCCGGAAGCAGGTCGGGGTAATTGCCTACCCATGTATTAGCGGCTCCGTCGCTTTCCTGCGAGTCAGAAGGATAAATATAGAGACAAAAATAAAAAATAAAAAAAAAATTTAGGTGTCTTGCTAGACAATAAGGATAAGGATAAGGATTTTTTTTTTTTGTCAACGACCAAGACATGAAAAGTCAAGCAAAACAACAAAAAAAAAAAAAGAACTGTAAATGCACTACAACAACAACATTTGGTCGCCATGACTAGATGCCAGCAAAAGACCATCAAGGTCACCAAAGTCAGCTAGCACCTCAAAATACTTTAATTATTTAATGTTCAATTAGGCTACAATTCAGTAGAAACAAACGATAGTACACACCAATATGCAATGACATACAACAGATATCAAAACAAATTACAGCTGGTACAAAGCACACCGAGAAATTTATAAAGAGAAAAACGCAACACATAAGTCTAAAAACAAGTAATATTATTCAATAAAATAAACTGATTTACAGTATTAGTAGCCTACATAAAGGTGAAAAATTCCACAAAGAAGAATTAAAGGTAAAAAAAAAAAAGAAATACACAATAAATATGATTTTAAGCAAACAATGTAAAAAAATAAAAAAGAAACATATACTGTATTTCCTTTTTTAAATTATATCAAGTTAATTGAAAATAACAAAGACAGTTCTATTAATAATAGAGAGAGCATGCAATACAAGTAATTAATGCAATACAATTGTTATAGGAAATATACAGTACACATAGGTTATTAAAAATATATATAATTGGTGGATTTTGAAGAAACAGCATAGCAAAAATATCTCATAAAGCAAAAAAGATAAAATAAAAACAATACATAACATTAAGAAAACTGATATATATGTATTATTCATAATACCATTTTTTTTAAAATAACTACTTTTGCCTATCAGTATTTTTCATAGGCTTTTGAAAGAAATACTTTGTAATTTTTAATAAAAGAATTAAAAGATAATTTTTTTATATCACTGGGTACAGTAGACCACAATTTTGCTCCAATGTATTGTAGTCTTTGTTTACCAGATTGTTTTGTTACAGAATGCAGAAAAAAATTTCCATCCGTGCTATATCTTGTTAAATGTTGATGCACACTGTTTATTTTATCATAATAGTTATAAAAACAATAAGGTAACATATGATTTTCAAATTTAAACATAAATTTAACAGCTTCTAGTTGAAAAAGATCAAATAGTTTTAGCACATTAAATTCTTTGTATAGCATGTTAATTGGGGTCTTAATGTTCTTAAATAAAGTCCTTATAATTCTGTTTTGCAATGTTTCTATGGTCATCAAGAGTGTTTTGTTAGCCCGTCCCCAGTTTAAAATAGAATATTGTAAGTGCAATTGAATTAATGAAAAATATAATATTCTTAAAGTACTCAGTGGCACATAATGCCTTAGTTTATAAAAAATGCCACTTGTTTTTGACAATTTGCTGCATATGTTAGATGCTTGATGTTCCCAATTTAATTTGTCATCCAAAAAAATACCTAAATATCTTACATGATTTGTTTGTTTAATTTCATTTTTTCCTATGGTTAATTTAAAAGAAGATGTATTGACGCTTTTTTTACATACATGTATAACCATATATTTAGTTTTATTAAAATTAAGAGATAGTTTGTTTGATTTAAACCATGAGTTAATTTTCTGCAGTTCTATATTCATATTCTGTTCGAGTATGAGTAAATTTGGATCAGCTAGATGTAGATTTGTATCATCTGCAAATATTGTAGTAATACATTTAGTTGCATTTGGCAAATCGTTAATATAGATTAAAAATAATAGTGGTCCCAATACAGACCCTTGTGGAACACCACAACACATGTATTTAAATTCTGAAAAGTTATTTCCTATTTTGGTACACTGTTTTCTATCTTTTAAGTATGACATCAATAATTTCCAAATTTTACCTCGAAAACCATATATATTTAATTTTTTTAAAAGGATGTCATGATTTATTGAATCAAAGGCTTTACTAATATCAAGGAAAACTGAACATGTAATTTTATTACTTTCTAAGTTAAGAAGAAGGTCATCATACATTGATGTAATTGCAAGACTAGTTGAATCATTTGTTCTAAATCCATGTTGTTGGTTTGTTAATATTTTGTTTTTGTCAAGAAATTTGATCATTTTTTTATATAATATTTTTTCCAAAATTTTAGCTAAAGCAGGAAGAAGAGAAATTGGTCTGAAGTCAGCTAGTTCTTGAGGATTAGATACTTTTGGTATTGGAATTACTTGGGATTGTTTAAAAATTTTTGGAAATGTTTCTTTTTCAATACATTTAGTAAAAATTTGGGCAAGAAGCAAACTTATGACGTTTTTACTCATTTTTATAAATTTAGTGCTGATTTGCAATAAGCCACAAGCTGATTTCATTTTTAAATTGTTTATTTCTTCAGCTACTTCATCATCATTAATTTCTCTTAAAACCATTGATGAGACACATGAAGTTTTAATATAGCTTGTGTAAGAAATATCAGAGGGTGGTATCTGGTTGGCCATTTCGGTCCCTATACTTGAAAAATGATTGTTTAATAGATTAGCAAAGTCTTCTAAATAGGCGTTATATTCTTTGCCATTTATTTTAAAGGAGTTGGATGATATACTGCCTTTACAAGGTATTTTTTTAAAATTGACAAGATCATTAATTGTTTTCCACGTTTTAGCACTGTTATTATTATACTTTTTAAATAAATTACTATAATATTCTTGTTTTGCTAATTTCATTAAATGAGTTAACATGTTTCTGTATTTTTTATAAAATTCTATCTTTGATTTATCATTGCATTTGTAACATGCTTTGAACAGTCTGTTTTTCTTTTTTATTGAAACAAGTAAGCCTTTACTAATCCAGGGTTTTTGTGATAATTTTTTTTTTTTTCTGGACAATTTTATAAAAGGAGCATGTTTATTTAGTATGGATTGAAAAGTAGTGACAAAATCAACTATATTATCATCAACTTTAGTATTACTTAGGCTTGTCTTAAGACAAACATCTTGAAGATTGTTGTCTAGATCTTCAACAAAATTCAGTGGTTCAAAAGATTTCATGCACCTAACATATGCAGCATTTTCTGAGTTAGTTGGTTGATTGAAATTTTTTTTAACTAAAAAGATGGGTAAATGGTCACTAATATCATACAAACAATAGTGCATATTTTAAAAACAATGAAATCACAATACTCCGCGTTCCATTTGTGATTTGTCCATTCAGAGGAGCGGATGCCAAGTCTGGCAAGATTGTCCAAGAGATTCCGCGCACCTGGCACAAACGGGCGTCTGGATCTTAGTCTCACTTGGCCAGTATCTGAGGACCCACTTAAAAGACCATACAAGATATGATCGGGGTCCAGAGATCCACAGTAAGCCAAGGAGAGTGTCGCTCCCAGTCGGCGAAGCTCAGCTGGCTGGATGCCTGAAAGTACAGGTAGGTGGTCCGTTGGAGTGGGACGCAGGCATCCAGTAACTATGCGCAAGGCGTCATTCAAGACACTGTCAATGAGGCAAGTGTGAGCACTGCGACACCAGACTGGCGCACAGTACTCAGCAGTTGAGTAGACTAGAGACAAGGTAGCTATGCGTAGTATTTTAGCACCAGCACTCCATCCCGAGCCCACGAGTCGCCTCAGCAGTGTGACGCGCGATGATAGTTTTTTGCGCAATGCCACTAAATTGTGACGAAACGTGAGTGATCTGTCCAGTTTTACCCCAAGGTATGTAGGGGTTGGACAGAACGGTAAAAGTCTACTATTGTTGTAGACCTTTAGCTCACGTTTGGCCTCTCGGTTATTTAAGTGAAAGGCTGCCGTCACCGTCTTAGTGTGACTGAGCTTCAACCTCCAAGTCTGGAGATACGCTGACAATGTGGACATATCTTGGATTAATGTCCCCTCCAAGTCCTTCCAGTTTCCAGAAGAGTGCAACAATGCTAAATCATCAGCATAAGCAAACTTTCTGGAAATCATGGAAGGAAGATCGTACGTATAGATGTTAAATAGGAGGGGAGCCAAGACCGATCCCTGAGGAACGCCGTTTTTAAGACGGCGTAGCCGGCTTTGCTTGCTGTCACCGGTGGTAAGGGTGAAACTTCGATTTCGGACAAGCTCCATGATCATTCTGACCATGTGCTTATCCGGAAGTAGTCTCAGCAGCTTGCAGGTAAGACCACGGTGCCAGACAGTGTCATAAGCAGCTGTCAGATCGATAAATACGGCACCGGCCTTCTTTTTAGCCTCGAAAGAATCCTCGATGTTCTGGGTTAGCAGAACAACTTGATCTACGGTTGACTTCCCGCGTCGGAACCCAGCCTGCTCTTTAGGGAGCAGTGGATCGATTAATGGTTCAACGCGGGCGTAGAGAAGCCTCTCGAGGATCTTGTAGGTGACACAGAGCAGAGATATCGGTCGATAACTCTTTGGGTCCCCCACGGGCTTTCCTGGTTTTGGGATCGCGACCACAAGCGCTCTTCTCCAGATCTTGGGAATTTTGAGTCGGCGCAAACAGGAAGAAAGGAAGTCACGTAACCAGGACTTCAAAGCAGCTCCAGCATGGAGTATAAGCTCTGGGCAGATGGAATCAGGACCCGGAGCTTTACCTGGTTTTAAGTGCTGAAGGGCAGCAGCAAATTCTCTCTGTGAAAAACTGTCAGAGATATTTACTGCGTCTGGTGTTGTGGCCCTCCAAAGGTCAGACACTTCTTGAAAGACAAGTCGAGATGACTTGCGATCAACAGCCTCGTATTTCCCATTTCTAACCAGCTGAGATGCAATATCATCGGCTGAAACGGGACAGTGACGAGGAAAGTGTCGTGACCTACCAGTAAGGTTGTTCAAAATACTCCACGCTTTTCGACTAGAGTGTGAGAAGTCAATGCTCCGAACTGCCTGGGACCATCGATCCCTCCGCTTTCTGTCAAGCTTGGCAAGCAGAGCTGTAGCAGCCAAACTTGAGTCGTCTCCCTGAGGAGACTGCAGAAAGGTTTTATAGAGGGATTCACACTCTGCATCCCAACACGGAATATAGTTATTTCGATACCCGCGTGGGATAGTCTTTTTGGCTGCTTTCTTAATGGTGTTACAGAAGTCCTGGTAAGCCGTCAAGTGAATCAGGCGGCAACAAAGTCTTTTCGAATTTATTCGTCAAAGCAATGTAGTGACTCCAATTGGCCTTGCGGAAGTTCCATCGCTTAACAGGCATGCTTGGCACTGCCATAGCAAACCTTGGTGGTGTAATAAGCGAAAGTCGATGTTGTGACCTGGGGAACTTGTCAAGGACACGTCTATCCGGTAAGCGACTGTTTGGACCTACGCTAGCGAAAGCTAGATCTGGATTGGTGCCAGTGTTCCAGCGGCCAGAATAAAAACTGGCAGCGTCCTTGGCATTATATAGCAGGGCAAGACAATTAATACTTGCCCTGCCAGCCAAGCACTCACCGTCCGGACTGTTGTCATCATAACCCCAGTCAGCATGACGACAGTTAAAATCGCCAGCGTACAGACAGGGGTGAGGAAACACTGGGAGATCCAGGGTTCGCAATCGCGTTGATGGTGGTTTGTAGACGTTGACTATTTTATAGCCATCAAGGTCCACACACAGCCACTCGATCTCCGATGTCGGTGGAGATTGGTCCAAAAGCGTGTATATCAGTCGCTCGTGGACAAACGTGGCAAGGCCACGCTAGTGCTTAAAGAAGACCCAGCTAGTTGGTAGTGTGGTAGTACCAACTTCTCTGCATCAGTGCAGTGCCCAGCCAACAATGGAATGCAGGGCCCTTGCGGGCCCTGCACCGGCAACTGTGCGGGCCCTGTGAGGGCAGCCCGTACAGGACTCGTATCGATTTGGCCGCGGGCCCCGAAGTGGCCCCACATGGGTTTAACCGCACGGGTTTCGTGGCGGCGTAATGCCGATTTCCTGCACAACGTTTTTTGGCGGTATAATGCCGATTTCCTGCACGGTTTTTACGGTGGTTTATTGTCGATTTCCTGCACCGTTTTCATAATGGTTTTATGCGGACTTTCTACACGGTTTTTATGATGGCTTAATACCAATTTCCCGTACGGGATTCGCGGTGGTTTAGCGCCGACTTCCTGCAAGGTTTTCATGCTGGTTTAGTACCGATTTTCTGTGCGGTTTTTATGGTGGTTTAGTGCCGATTTCTTACAGGGTTTTCATGATGGTTTGATGCCGATTTCCTATAGGGTTTTCAAGGTGGCTTAATCCCGATTTCCTGCACCGCTTTCATGATGGTTTTATTCCGACTTTCTGCTCAGTTTTTATGGTGGCTTCATGCTGAATTTTTGCATGATTTTCGCGATGGTTTAATGCGATTTCCTGTAAGGGTTTCACGGGGACTTATTGCAACTTTCTGCGCAAATTTTATGGTGATTTTAAATAATCTTGCTTGGAAAATTACAACATTTTACACAATGTTAAAGACAAGATTAAAAAACCAACAAACCAATTTTCACCTACATGCTTTGTTTAGTCGAGTACCTATTATTTATGAAAATTAGTTCATTATAATAATTAATTTTTCACAAATCAAAAGTTACTTTTTATTTTTGAATTTGAACATACAAAAATTAAGACTACAAAATATCAACAGTCTGAAGCTTTTTCTCTTTTCATTCTTCTGCCGTCGCCGTCACGGCTGCTACAAAGCCACTTTGCAACGCAGTTTTCAATTTTGTTTCTTCTTCCAGATTTGGAAAGAGAATGCTTCTTAACTGCTTCTACTGTAAAAAAATAATAATAATATAAATTAAAATTAATTGTTTTAAATTTTTTAATATTGGAATTTTATAAATTTTTTGTAATACCTAGTGCATCAAAGATTAAATTTACAAAATAATAACATTTTATTAAATTTTTATTTTACAATCATGAGAAAAATACGACAAATTAAACTTTGTCATGATTTAAATTCTTTGACAAAACGCTGATTTGGTTGAAAGACTCAATCAGTAAATTGACCGGCGTTTCTCAACCTGGGGTCGCGACTTGGCAAAATTACTTAGTTTGTTTTGCAAGGTTGCAACGATACTCTACACAATTTTTTTTAATCTTATTTTACAGTAGGCTTGCTTTAGTTTTTACATATAGTGGGTCCTTTTCTATTAGTAAGTTTATCGCAGGCCGCGAGTACATGTAAAATTAAATTTAAGATGGAAAAAAGTCTTTGTTAGTTGGCGAAGCAGAATTAGGCTATAATGATTTTTTTTTAGTCTTCGCTTTAATTTTACTTGTTCTTTTTCATTTTAACCCTCTTTAATACCCAAGTTAAAGCCACAAACTTTGTTAAAGCGTGCTTGTTCTATTGTTTCGAAGTAATAGACGACTTTATTTTAATAAGAAAACGCACAAAATCTTTTATTTTTTTAAAAGCATTTTTAGGAGCTTCTGTTAATGCAATAAATTCGTCGATTTTTGGAAAAATACGCAAGTAAAAAACAACTTTATTTTTCTTATTAAAATTCAATCAAAAAAATTTATCTCCGCTTATTTTTTTGTGCCTTCTTTTAATGGCTTTGTAAGACTGTTCTTTTGGTATTTGTTTTCTTATTTTTGCTTTTATTTTTGATTGGTGAAACAAATGGCAAAACGTAATATATTTGTGCTAAAATCATTTTTTCGGTTTGAGTTTAATTGATTGTAACTGCTCTGAGTTAATTGTCATTGAGCACTTTTCTGAAGCTCGCCGAGCAGAAAAATTTTGTAGAAAAATGTGTAAATGATATTTATATGTTTAGTAAATGTGAATCACAAAGTCATAAAGATTGCTTGTATTCTACAGTATTTGCTAACTGTAACGTGATAGTTTGTGACGCCATGAATTTCGTACGCTCAAGAAAATTCAAACTGGACGCCTTTGCATTACTGTACATTATTCCATTTTTCCATGAAAATCAAAAAAACACGCGTTGTTAAACGACTATCGTCTAACCTACTTGAATGTCTTTTTTTGATTTAAATATTGGAATATTTAAAAATGAAGTCTTTTAAGAAATTTTAATGAATTGTTATTCAACTGGGAGCATGCCTAAACGTGGTCTAATTCGTAATATAGCTAAATCTGTTTTAAAAAATCAATACGTATGCAAAATTATTGGTGCATTATGTACTACTGTTCTAGCAAATCAAAATTGAATTTTATTAACCTATAAAGTTTTTAAAATACATAAAACCACCTGCTTTTCCAATAACGCGTATTTGAATTTCAATTTTGATGTGGAGTCCACATTTCTTCAACAGCTTTGTTTCGCTTGGAAATGTTTTCAGATTTTTCTGGCCAGTAGCTTTCAGTAGCATTTCTTTTTTATCATAAAACCAGTTTGTCGGCGTAACCGCAGCTGAATTACTTTTTACAAATTCTACAATTACATACATCTTTCAATGCCCCTTTAAAAATTTATAAATTAAGAAAACAAAGAAAATTGTATACACATTAGTTTAGGCATAGTCATTTGAAACAACACAATACAGTTCATGGGCTTGTATCAACTTTACTTTTAAAAAAGCATTTATCCAAAACATTTTACTATATTATTGTTACGTACAATTTTTTCACTAAAAATCTAAAAAAGATGATTCAAGATTAAAAACTGATCTTATTTGTTCCCATGCATTATTTGGCCAAACGTTTGACAATGCACTCAAATGAATAGTGTTTTTTTGGTAGCTATTTGTAAATAATGTTTTTTTTAGTTTATGACCCTCCCTCGACCAATAAACATATTCGTTTTGCTACTTTTAGCATGCATTTAATAAAAAAATTTTAGACTTCTAGAATACCACCGATTTTATGCTTTTAAACTTAAAAGTAGTGAATACACGTATGCTTTAAAATTTTTTATTTAAATTTTTTAATTATTTATTTAAAATTTTTTATTTAAAACAAAATAAAACTAGCTGCGTTAAGTAAATCATAAACAATGAAAAACCTCCGTTTATAAATTTTTATCAATCAAAATATGTTTTTCATTTAGAACAAAAAAATAGCTACTTTTTCTATAAAGATCAAAACAGTCACAATCAACAAACAACTCGCCTAATACCTAATGGTTCTATTTTGCAGTTGTCCCGATTTTTTTGAGACAACAGATGTTAATCTATACGACGTTTTCGTCCATTTGTCGGCTTTTGTAAAGTACTTTTCCCTTTCAATTGTGCCATACTTGAATTTTCAATTGTGCAAAAAGACAAATGACGTCATAATACAATTGCTTGCTGTTGTATTAAGTCAACTAAGCTCTCATTTTAGAACGCACAAACGCAAAAAACGCAAGATCTGATAATTTAGTATGATTTATTAAATTGATTGGGGCTTAATGATAACTATTATTCTAACGAAACATTTTTTACTTGGGTTTTTCTTTTTCAAACACGTCTTAATAGAAAGCAAAGCTAAAAGCCGTAAAATTTTAAGTTTAGAAAATTTGAGCAATTTCAAGCAAAAAATATTTTTAAACCCAATCTAAAAATATAGAATAATAAAAATTTAACAAATGTAAATACTATTAGGTAAGCTTTAAAACTTTGCTAGTAACAGGGAGTTATAAACGACCTTAATTTGAGAAATGGCGTCATCGCGAGGACGTTAATTTTATGTAAGTACGCGTTGTTCAAACCACATATTCACCAATCACTGTTTGGTACGCAATAAAACAAAACCCTGTAAGACAGTGCTGGATTTAAATCCAAACAACTTTTCAACTGTTAATAGAAAAACTCTTGCACAAACAATTTAAATTGCAAAGGTGAACATTGGCAGATGCTGTAGCGTCGTTACTTTTGTTTTCATGCGATGTAGGTGCCGCGGCAGAGTTGCTACATTTTATAAATGAAGTTGTCGCTGCTAGTTATTTTTTTCCAATTAAGCCTAAAATTAAACTGTTTCGTAATTTTCCGTTGAAACAATAAGTTGTAATTTTCCAACCAAAAAGCAATTAATTTTTAATTTTAAATTTTAAGATTCTAAATAACCTGGTACCATCAAAAAGTACTTGAATCAAATAACAATAGCAAAATATAACTTTTGCTTAATCCACATTAACGCAATTCGCACGCTACATAATCTTTTACAGAATTTTCGATCCTGTTTTTTGTTTTAATAAATTTAGCGCCGCTCTCTAATGGCTTCCTACTGAGACAAAATGAAACAATTTTGAACTGTTTATACCTTATGCACCACTATAAAACCAACTTTAGTAAAAGTAACTCTTGCAAAACACTTTGTTTTTTTGTTAATTTAGTTCAATAGTTTTTAACGTTTGCAAGCATTCCAATCCCTTGCCATATTTTTCAAGTTTTTGATAACAAACCCCGTTCTTTAAAATATAAAAAAATGTATTTAATACACTGCTTGGGACTCGCACAAGATTTGTACAGGTGTCCTACTTAAATTGGTCGCTTGAAATCTGCAGAACGCCTGCATAGAAAACTGCACCGGACCCGCACAGTTCCGGCGCATGATTTCTACTTGCAAACTTCAAATGATATTTTAAAACTCTATGTGTGATAAACTGTGAAGGACCTGCACAGGACCACCAAATCTTTGTTACTTGCTTTGCATTCTTGAAAATATCAAAAAATATGTTTAATAAACTGCATGGGACCGGCACAGGATCTGTACAGATTTCTTACTTAAATTGCTTGATTAAAATCTGCGTAACGCCTGCATAGAAAACTGCACAGGACCTTTACAGTTTCTGCACATGATTTCTACTTGCAAACTTCAAGTAATGTTTTAAAACTTTATGTGAGAAACTGTGAAGGACCTGCACAGGACCAACAAGTCTTTGTTACTTGCTTTGCATTCTTGAAAATATCAAAAAATACACTTAATAAACTGCATGGAACCGGCACAGGACCTATACAGTTATCCTACTCGGGTTGCCCACCTGAGACCCGCATAACTCCTGCACAGCAAACTGCACAGGACCCGCACAGTTTCTGCATATGATTTTTACATACAAACTTCAAATAATATTTTAAAACTTTATGTGAGAAACTGTGAAAGACCTGCACAGGACCAACAAGTTTTTGTTATATTGCTTTGCATTCTTGAAAATATCAAAAAATATATTTAATAAACTGCATGGGACTCGCACAGGACCTGTGCAGTTATCCTACTTGGATTGCCCACCTGAGAACCGCATAACTCCTGCATAGAAAAATGCACAGGACCCGCACAGTTCCTGCACATGATTTTTTACACGAAAACTTCAAATAATGTTTAAAAATTTTATGTAATAAACTGTGAAGGACATGCACAGTTCGGGCACGGGCTTTGCACACGCATTGCGTTTCAAAAACCTTATTCAGACAATACGACGAACTGAACGGGACCCGCACAAAACCTGTACAGGTTTTCGGCTTTAATTGCCCACTCAAAACCCGCAGAATGCCTGCACAGCAAACTGCACAGGACCCGCACAGTTCCTGCACATAATTATTACATCAAAATACACCTGAAAATTTTGGCACTTGCTACTTACCAAACTGTACAGGAACCGCACGGTTCCTGTACACGTTTGGTATTGACGATAGCCCACTTGAAAACTGCACTTTACCCTCGTGAAAACTGCACCGGACCTGTACCGGGCCCTTACGGTTTTGACTTGCCCGCATGAGCCCGCATTGCCCACATTTTACCCTCAAGGGCCCTGCACAGGCATGTTGGCTGGGTGGGTCTCCTGCAGTAGGATGACGAGTGCCTCAGACTGCATAGCGAGGTGATGAAGAACATTCATCTTGCTTGCAGTGAGGCCTTCGATGTTCAGCTGAAGAATAGTGGGTCTTCGGAACTTGTTGGCAATGTGCCCTGAAAAGGGCAGTTTTATCCTGACATTGCCCCGTCCTGAAAAGGACGTTTGCCGATTAGCAGACCCACACTGAACATCGGAATGGGTGGATACCCTTCCGTTTTGGTAGGTTCGGTTTCGGTCTGTCATTTTAAAATCAATGAGCAGACTTACTTACGGCCTGCTCATTGGGCACAAAAACTAAAAAAAACAAACTATAAATTAGGTCGTTAGTCAAGTTATAATAAATAAATCAGTCTTTCAGGGTAGGAACAAAATTATGCTAAAGTGTAAAAAAGTAAAATCAAAGCTGTTTTATTTTTACTGTAGTTAGTCATCAGTGGCTACTTTGTTGTTGCATCGTTCCAGCGATTTGGAGATAACGTGGCTTTATCTCTTTCTCTATCGCCCCTCGCATTAAAGAATCAATATCATGTATTGAGTTTCTCTTTTTTGATTTGATTTCCACAAGATTGGAAAACCTTTCTTCACACAAGTACGTTATAGGCATCTGCATTAAGATTGCAATGGCCTTTTTTAAAAGATAAATCCAAACATGGAGTAATCCATTTCTCGGAACGAAACTTTTTGATTTAAATCTGCTGGGAGTTCCACAATTCTTTATCCTCTGTTGGTTCATCAATAAATGGCTACATAATTCACGAGTTTTCTTCCAAATGTTTGCCATCATCTTCAGAAAAGTATGTATCCAAATTTTGACTACGTAAGTTTTATTTTTTATTTTTATCTCTATATTTATCCTCCTGACTCAAATAAGTTCAAATGAGCAACAATGATTGTGGATATGTTATTTTCCAAAGAAACGTCTTCAAACTTCCATCCACATTTTCTCATACACTGGCTCAATAAGGGAAAGTTACTAAAGTTGTTTGACAAAACGTTGTTTTTCTAGAGTGAAATTTTTAGCTTTAGCGCATTGGTCTTGCTAATTGCTCGAAACATATCGCTCTCTTTCCTTGAAGACTGAGGTTCACTTCATTTAAATGATCAAAAAATGGACGCCAATTAGGCTAATTTTGCCAGCCACAATATGTCATGAAACTTTGCAGCTTTTTGGTTCCCCTGTTCAGTTGAATAGGCTTCTAATTGTTCTCAAAGTTCAAACACACGGGAGAGGATTTTCCTTTGGGACAGCCACCCCACTTCTGAATGTGGAATAAGTTTTTTGGAAGTGAAGCCCATTTCATTACAAAATTTCGAAAACAATCTTTGTTTTTTTTCACTTTTCCAAATCAAATTTACGATATCAACAACTTCCCATAGAGCATCGTTTAATTCATTTTCTTGACCACCTACCGCAACTGCATTCAATTTAAGTTTCTTTGTAACTAATGCCTCACGATGGAGATTACAGTGAACTGCTACACATTCTAGAGACAGTTGTTTTATTCCTTAACTACACCCTTTTGTGAGCCTTGCATAGATGCGGCGCCATCTGTTGTCATAGATTTACGCTTTGACCAATCTAGTCTTTCTTTTTCGAAGAACTCGTTCAATTTATGAAAAATCGTTTCAGCAGTTGCTCTTACTCCAACTGGTTGACAGAAGAGATAATGTTCAACTATTCTGTTGGTTTCTATGTCCGGAAATCTACAGAAAATTATGAGCTAAGCTGAGCTTCACTGGTTATATCAATCCTTTCGTCCAGTTGTATGCCAAAAGAGAAGGCTTCTAATATTTTCTGAATTAATTGTTCTTTTATATCGGCGGATATAACAGCACATCGTCGTGCAACAGTAGTGTCAGAAAGCGGAATTACTTGATTTTATTTACTTCCTTTTCACCGCCATAAATTAAATCAGCTGCAATTTCCAAACATGGTAATACCACACGTTCAAGTTCTGTGTATGGGCGTTTGACTTTCATCATGTGATGTGACATCTTCAATGATGACAATAGTAGGTTCTTTTCTTGGGTTGATTGGAGTCCCATTTGCTTATCAAACAAATTACTTAGTTTTTTCTGAGCAGCCAGGTGTGATTGGAAAAACTCTTCAGATTTGCTCTGATGTTCTGAATGCTGTTTTGTGAAATGAGTTATAAGCTTCAATGAAGCGACATTGGCATTGCCATAAATGGTCAAGCAGAACATACACTAGGCTGGTGAATAACTATTTTCCTCTTCATCATTCGGACGAAAAAATTCATAATTTATGTCATTTCATTCCATTTTCTTCCCTTCGGTATTGTTTTCTGGCGTTTAGCAGGAAAAGGCTCATGTGCAGAAGATGAGGCTGGGACTTCATCAGATTTTTTATTGCTATCATTGCGAAAGTACTTTAGCAAATTCATTGCAACCTGTAAAAAACCAAAGTAATATTGCTCAAGTAGGATAAATAAAACCTAAGTAAGCTCTGCATCGTAGTATCTGTAATACTTTGGCATGCTTCAAGCTCAGCTACTACTATGAAGAACCTGGTAGCTTATTACAGTCAAGCCTCTATTTACGAACACAATTCGTTCTGGAAAGCTGTTCGAAAACCAAATTGTTCGAAAAGCGAATCATATTTTCCCATTATAAATAATGTAAAAAAGATTAATTCGTTTTGTAACTTTCAAAAAAAAACAAAAAATCTTGAGGGCCTAAATTTTTTTTTCAACTAACACTATTTTTGGTGATGAATTTGTAGGAAAAAGAAAGCGTTTTTGAAGAAAAAGTAAAGATAGTGGACACATGCAGTAAAAATTAATCATATAGCAAATTAACCTTATATTTGATTTAAATGACACAAGTGGTTTTGAAACAAATTATTCGTATTTTACCTATAAATAAGACACATAAAAAGTTTAATAATTTTCAAAGTACGTTCAGTCTTTTCAATATTCCTCACTGCTTGTTCTGTCTTCAATTCTATCAAAAGTGATAGCTCACCAAATTGCCATATTTATTTTAGTAGTAGTGAAAAAAAATTTTTTTACATAACATTAACTGTATTTTTTAAAATATTATATATATACTCGTATATATATAGATACATAATTAACAATAGCAAAAACACGGGAATAAAAACAAGGTTAAAAGCCCTACAGACTGTTTCACCCATAAAAGGGATCATCAGGGGTATCGTATTCAAATAGAAAAATATTCTATTTGAATACGATACCCCTGATGATCCCTTTTATGGGTGAAACAGTCTGTAGGGCTTTTAACCTTGTTTTTATTCCCGTGTTTTTGCTATTGTTAATTTAAGCTCTAACTTTGTTATTGAGCACTTTAGAAGTACTGATTTTCATACGGTGTTAGATACATAATTAGATAATTAATTTACAGACCACAAAATTTTTTAATTTAACATTAATTTTATTTGGCCCAAAAGACTGTTTCGCCTGCCTGCGCTCGTCAGGGGGTGGTTAAAAATCTTATTCAAATAGAATCTATTTGAATATGAATTGAATTTGATCTAATTGAATTGAAACCCAGAAGGCTTTCGATAGCTCGGTGGTACGTATATCTTTTTTGCTTGTTTTTGAAAGTCTGGCGATGGTTGTAAAAACGGGATTTAAATTCCGTTTTGCAGCATCCATAGTACAATTTGAGAGGATTGTTGCTACCTGTTGATATGCTAGCTTTATAAAAGATAGCTTTCTTGCGACAATCACCATTTAGAGGACATTCCGCCTTACGTCGGCAGTTGCAAGGAGGATGCACGTTGGTGTTTTTTGATGCTAAGATGGTCTTGTTGTGCCTTGATAGAATCGCTGCCATGTTTGGCACACAACTGCAGCTAATCTTCACTTGTTGTGCCTTGATAAGATGGTCTTGTTGTGCCTTGATAGAATCATTTCTAAAGAACTTGTTAGACTATACAGAGATCTCAGCTTGGCAATTTTTCAAAATTCCAGTGGCTACAATATTGATCAAATCAAAAAAAGAATTATAAAACTCTTTCAAAAACACAATTTGAAAACAGAATTTTTAGACAGACTTTTTTTAAAAATCACACTTAATATAGAAACAGAAAAGCACTGGCCATTCAGAACAACAAATAATCATCAATTATATATAAACATAATTCTAACCACCCACCTTTCATAAAAAAAACTCTGGCAACATGATATCAAACAGACTATCAGAACTTTCTTGTAACTCAAATAATTTCAAAAAAGCTATTCCACCATATAAAAACGCAATTAAATAAAGAGGCTATAAAAATAATTTAATATTTGCAAAAGGCAACCAAAAAATAAATCAAGAATATGCAAAATCATATGGTTCAATTCATCTTTTAATAACTATGTTGTCAACAACATTGAAAAAGAGTTTCTAAAAAAAGAATAACTTATTTACCTGTTTACAATACCTTGTATATCATAAAATAAAACCATTTTTTCCAAGAGTAAATAAAACAAAACATGACAAGTAATTTACAATTATATAACTTTATATAGCATAAAAATTTACATAACAATGTATATTTAAGAACACGTGTATTTTTTTTCCTTGACCAATATCACTTCTGTACAAATGCTTGATAGTTCGTACTATTACGTAACAATGGGGTTTGTTGTACAGTTGTGTTTTGCCTTGTCATTTGCCTGTACAGTTGTGTTCAGACTTAGTAAGCTTAGTAGTGTTTAGCTTTGAGTCGTGTTATTATTTATTTCTTTTATTTGCAGACGAACGATTTCGTCATTTTCGTTTTGTTATTAAATTTTATATCACTTCGAAAATGAGTCACGTTCTTTTATGACGAAATCGTTAAGGCTAGTTAATTTTTGTTAAAATGGTTGTTATAGATTGTGCGTACCCGGGTTGCGCTTTTCAATCCGAAGACGCACCAGAAGCTGTAGCTTGCGCTATTTTACAGAGCCACGCATTTAGTCATGCTACTCCTGGGCCTAATTCCATTCGCGCTCCCTCAGAGGGACCAAAACTAACAAGACCCAGCATTGACGTAGGCGTGTCTTTAGAAGCGTGGAACGTATTCACTCGCCGCTGGCAAATGTTTAGGCAAGGATCAGGCATCAACGAAGCTTCAGCCACTGCGCAACTCTTTCAGTGTGCCAGTCAGAGCTTAGGAGATAGTTTGTTAAAATCAGATGCAGAGATTGTCTCTAAGCCTTTGCAGGAGTTACTATCCGCCATGCGTCGACTTGCAGTTATCCCAGTAGCTACTGGCGTCTTGCGATCCGATCTCATGCAGATGCGCCAACTGAGAGACGAACCTTTTCGCGCATTTGCAGCGAGAGTGCGCGGCAAAGCAGACACATGTGCATTCACAATTGATTGTACTTGTGGTTTAAAAATCAATTATACGGACCATATGATTCGGGATACTTTGCTGAATGGCATTGCTGACGATGAGATTCGCCGGGAAATTCTTGGCGGCGCGGATATACTCACACGCGCCGTCAACGAGATCGTTGCCCTTGTTGAAAGCAAAGAAATGGCTCGCAACGCCGTCCCCCCGACCGAGGTCACATCTGTGTCAGCCGTTCGCCGCCTACATGACGCAGACCACAGAGCATGTCGTAATGCAACCCCATGCAGGGAATCCCACAATTTACCTGATCGGTCAAAACAGTCGCGTTGTCCTCTCTGCCAGCAACTTTTTCAGCTCTACAAAAAAGGACCTCGTGGTTGGAATACCAAACCTTATACCTTGTGTATTGAATGCTACCGGTCACAGAAACGCCGAAGACGCCAACTCACTCATAAAGTGGGTCATTCACCACCGGAACCAGGTCTACAAACTCTTGAAGTCACGTCGCCTGCTGACCCTCAGTTAAGTTCGATAAGAACAAATCACAGGCCAGTCTCGAGGCACAGGCCAAACAAGTGCAACACGCCTCTGTCTGCAGTACATAGAAATGCCACCATGCAAGGCCCCCATTATATATTCAAAGATGGACAGTGGGCAACAGCACGTATGAGAGAGCACCCCAAGGTCCACGTAACGATTTCAGTCGATCGCGCTCAGGCTCATGGCGAATCTACATCAGTCCGTGCTACTAATGTTACCGCCATCGCTGACACCGGCGCCCAAGTGAATGTATGGTCTCTGGACGAATTTGTAAAGTATGGCTTCCCATCTGACATCCTGACCCCTGCATCCAACCTGGTGGCCGCCAATCATTCCTCCATATCAATTGTGGGAGCGTTCTTCGCCATCATTGAAGGACTGTCGTGTCACGGTTATGTTGTGCAATGCCGGGCCATGGTCTACATTAGCGCCGACATTCAGACCCTCCTTTTATCGCACGGAACACTGTCGACCCTGGGGGTCCTATCACCCAGTTTTCCATCATTGGGAGAACATGCTTATGCTGAGACGCAGGAATGCGCTGGTGAACCTGCTGCCATCACTAATGCGCACCTCACGCGCACTGTTACTGGTGGCTGCGCCTCACCGGGCGATCAAAATCATTCTTGCACCTGCCCTCAACGTACTGCATCGCGACACCCAGCCACATCAGAATTTTTTGCTACCATTTCGGGTGCCGAGCGTGATTCTATAGACTCTCTCGAAGAAGCCCTTCTTGCTTCGGTGCGGCAAAATACGCGTGATCAGTTGACTTTAAACTGGGATGAAATTGCCCGGCACACTGTCAGTGACGCTGCACTCAATGACCTACTGTCTGCCATACAATCAAACTTTGATGTAAACTTACCGCCGGAAGGAGGTATTCGTCAATACCTCCCATATCGCGATGGGTTTTATATATCTGACGGCGTTATTTTATACAATGATCGTGTTGTGATTCCGCCGCAACTCCGCTATCAAGTATTACGCACATTGCACGCCGCCCATCAAGGGGTGTCGGCCATGGAACGGCGTGCGCGAGCAACCGTTTTCTGGCCGGGGATGACTCAAGATATTCACAATATTCGCGATTCTTGTGCTCATTGCAACCGAAATGCGCCGTCGCAAGCCGCAACCCCCCCGTTGCCCTCCCACCCACCTACCACGCCCTTCGAAAAAATTTTTGCGGATTATTTTGATTACGCAGGACGGCACTTCTTGATCGTTGGAGACAGATTGTCCGGTTGGTCAGATGTGTTTAGTACACCAGCTGGGACCACCGTCACTGGCGCAAATGCACTTGTTCGCCTCCTTCGATCATACTTTGCCACTTTTGGAGTGCCTGAAGAAATTTCCTCAGATGGTGGCCCAGAGTTTACTGCCTTCGTCACACAGGATTTTATGCGCAAGTGGGACATTAAACACCGTGTTTCTTCCGCCTACTTCCCCCAATCTAACGGCCGCGCGGAGGTTGCAGTCAAAGCCGCTAAAAGACTTCTCATGTCCAATATTAGCCCTAATGGGGATTTGAACAATGATTCGTTTCTGCGCGCCCTGTTGCAACTGCGTAATACCCCGGATCCTGACTGCGATTTATCCCCAGCTGAAATCGTCTTTGGTTACCCTTTGCGAGACGCTTTTTCGTTCGTTAATCGGCTTGCTACTTTTTCTAATCGCTTTATTCGTCGTACTTGGCGCGAAGCATGGCGAGCTAAAGAAGATGCCCTTCGAGTTCGAGCCAAACGGACCAATGAAGCATTGAGCGCGCGTACACGCTCATTGCGCCCGCTGCGGTGTGGTGATCGCGTGTTCATCCAAAATCAAGGAGGCACACACCCACGTAAATGGGACAAAGTCGGCACCGTGGTCGAAGCATTGGACTTCGACCAATATAATGTTAAAGTGGGAGGATCCGGTCGTATAACCAGGCGCAATCGACGATTCCTTCGTATAATACCTGATGTTGCCGAGTCCCAGCAAACTTCTTCACCACCAACAGTGCCCCCCCAACATGAAACGCACGTTCAATACCCACCCTCCACGTCCACCCACGTTGCTGATGCAACTTCATCTTGAGGCCATAGATCATGGGCAACCACAAGACGTCCATGATGTCGTACCTACAACCACACACTCCACATTTGTGACGGACACTAATTCGCAGGAGACTGACCCTGACACCCACGAAAACAACAAATCAATGATCCCTAGACGGTCCTCTCGCCTACGACGACCTGCTGTCGAATTGGATCCGACCTCTGGTCAATGGGTGATCAAGGGATCAACTACATAACTATACCTGGCCGGAATAGTACGAACTTGGGGGGGATGTACAAATGCTTGATAGTTCGTACTATTACGTAACAATGGGGTTTGTTGTACAGTTGTGTTTTGCCTTGTCATTTGCCTGTACAGTTGTGTTCAGACTTAGTAAGCTTAGTAGTGTTTAGCTTTGAGTCGTGTTATTATTTATTTCTTTTATTTGCAGACGAACGATTTCGTCATTTTCGTTTTGTTATTAAATTTTATATCACTTCGAAAATGAGTCACGTTCTTTTAACTTCTCGCTTTCATTGAATCCATGACTTAGGGCTAATGAAGAGAAAATGTCGGCAGCGTGGTCGAGTGGTTAACGCACCGGACTGATGATCAACATGGTCTCGGTTCAAAACCCACTTGCGCCATTCTGTTGTGTTCTTGGGAAAAACACTTTACGGCACTTTCCCCTGCTTGGTGGTCTTGACAAGCAGTTCTAAATTACAGTAATATTTCTACTAAATTACAAGCGGACAGCAATATCTTGGCATCTCCGGAAGCAGGTCGGGGTAATTGCTTACCCTATGTATAGCGCCTCCGTCGCTTTCCTGCGAGTCAGGAGGATAAATATAGAGATTAAAATAAAATAAATAAAATAAAAAGAATGTTTTGTACAATAAAATTGTAAATGCACAGCGTAACAATGAATGTTATAAACATAACAATAAAGCAACGTAAGAATGAATGTACTGTAACTCGTATGCTGGTGAACAAAAAAAGTTGTTCGAGAACCGAATTTTTGTTTGAATACCGGGTCATTTTTAACTCAAAATTTTTGTTCGAAAACCGAATTGTTCAAATTCCGAGACGTTCGTAAACCGAGGTTTGACTGTACTTAGGCTTTATTTTTCTTCCTTAAGCTATTCCAAAGTAAAATGTTTATACTGTTTAGCCTTAGAACTTAACGGTTGGGTTATTACAGCCGCCGATAATCATGGTCAGTGTTTTTTTTAAGGCATTTTGAGGAACCGAAACGGTCTCTCAAAATTGTCCAGTGGTCTCTCAAAATCTGCTTCTACAACAGTGTAAACAAATCTAAGTATGCTCAGAAACAATAGAAAAAAAAATTAGCAGCCTTTCAAAATTGCTTAGAGGTTTCTCAAGTCAAACCTTAAAAAAAACACTGATCATGGTTATTACATAATAATACAACTTTTAGTGCGACTGACTAATGGCTAATGTTTACGTAGTTATGCACCTGTGTCCATTTTGCAAGTGGCTGCAGTAAACTAGGCCAGCTAATCGGTATACAACAAAATAATGCCGAGAAATGAACAGAATTATATGACTTCACCCTATAGGCTACATAATATTAGATTGAGCCGAAAGTTACCAGTAAGGTCTGATCTTGGCGGTGTACCCTCTCAATACCTTTTGTTAATTGTATACCCTACTTACAACTTGGTGTACACTTGGGTGAACCGTACACCCGGTTGAAGAGCACTGCAGTAAACTATCAAAAATATGTGGTGTTTTTTATAAATTAAGATATTTTGTTCCATTTCGCTCTTTAAGAATTGTGTATTTTTCTCAGGTACAATTACATTTGCAATATTCACTAATCAACTGGGGACGTGCAAATAATAGCACTCTTCATCCGCTACAAATAATTCTAAACAAGATTATTAGAGTTTGTTTATTCTGTCATATAAGAACTTTGATTGATAAACTATATACAAAATTTCAGGTTTTAAAACTGTCAGATTTATATAAATTAGAATATACCAAATTTATGAATGAATTTGAAAACAATTCATTACTCATCTTTTTTGACAACTATTTTACAAATTTGGATTTGATGCTGTCACACTTCATTCCTAATAATTTTAATCATAACGATGTAGTCCATTCCCCTTAAAAGTAAGTCGGCAGCGTGGTCAAGTGGTTAAAGCGCCGGGCTCGTGACCAAGTCGGTCTCGGTTCAAAACCCACTCGCGCCATTCTGCTGTGTCCTTGGGAAAGACACTTTACGGCACTTTCCCCTGCTTTGTGGTCCTGGCAAGCAGTTCTAAATTAGAATCATATCTCTATTAAATTACTAGCGGACAGCAATATCTTGGCATCTCCGGAAGCAGGTCGGGGTAATTGCCTACCCTATGTATTAGCGCCTCCGTCGCTTTCCTGCGAGTCAGGAGGATAAATATAGAAATGAAAATAAAAATAAAAATAAAAATAAAAAAATTCGTAGTTTTATCGAAAAATATTATCGCATGACCAGTGTAGCGCGACTCTCGTACTATGCGATGTAATGTCTACAGTTCGCTTGATGTATTTCTGGCCTTTTTCTCTTTGTATTGACGTAATATGTTTTTGATCAACGTCACTGTACCAAAATCTTTGCGTATATGCTACTTGATTCGAGCATATAACGATCTCTCTGGGGAGTTGTAGAACTGTCTAGCGTTTACGAGCAAATTTGCGTCACGTGATCTTTTTTCTATTTAAAGCTGATGCGTAGCGAATTATTATGATTAGATGTGATTTGGAGACGACTCGAGTGGAAGTAATTGGTTGGGCGCGGAAGGTCCGTTAGTTTTTTGTATTGGTCGTCGAGTGTTGAATTTATTTTGTGCCAGTGGCTGAGAGTTGTGTTCTACAGAGGTAGAATTATTTGTGTTGATTGAGTCGAGTTATCATGTTGATTTTCGCTTTGCAGTGTGGCAAAGCGTGGAATAGAAGTTTCGTCGGACGTGATTTTCGTAATACATTCGTTTTTATTAGAGACAGTGGTCTCTGTTTGTTGTGAAGAAGAGTCTTCAACGAAACCAATCCGAGCTTTCGTTAAACCAACTGTACAAAAGCTTCAGGCTCATAGCAAGACTACTTCTTGAGCCGGAATAAAATAAAATTTATACACAGCTTTGTTTCAGCGCAGGTATTCGGGTTACCTAGCTCAACTGGTCCTTTGGGATTCCCGAACAAAGTCTGTGACAGATACATTCATACAACACTCGCCAAAAAATAAATAAATATTTTTTCTAAGATTTAGCATAAATTTTGGCAAAAACACACTACATTATCTTAAGTTGCAAACGTGGAAAAAAGTTTCACAAGAAATCAAAAATATATCATACATTGGTTTTAAAAAAAGCTTAAAAAGCATTTACTAAATGCTTATGAAATAAATATACCTGATGACTAGATTGCAGTTTTCTTTTAGTTTGGTTTGTCTTATTTTTTACCATATTTGTCATGTGTTGCTTCATTTTTTTTCTGATTAAATGGATATTATTTGTAGCGGTTACTGTTTTATATAACTCTAGCTACATATAAATTCCACAAAACTTTTATAAATCTTCTTTTTATTCATAAAACAACAATCCTTTTTAAACTCAATTATTCTTAAAACCAACTCTGATTCAAACTTTTTGACATGTGCTTTTTCGCTGAACAAAGACTCTCTCGTTTCTTATCAAAAAGAAAAAATGAATAAACGAATAAAAAAAATACAATTATGTCAAGCGTGAAAATGTGGTAATCGCCACATATCTCCCCCCCAAGTGGTATGGCCGCAAAGAGGCAAATACCACTGAAAGAGAAAAAAATAATCGATTGCAATAGAAAATACGACAAAATTCTACACGCACTGACATAAGCAAAAAATCACTATATACAAGCAAACGCGCAAAAATGCAACGCGTGATTAAAACGTCGAAACAAACCAGACATCGAAAAAAAAATAAAAAAAAAAAAAAAACTAGTCGCGATAACGTATAGGTTTTGTAATTAGTCTGCCTCTGCGGGAGTAAACGCGATTAGCGGGGAGTTCGTCTAGGTCTTCCGCAAAAATGTCCCCATTCTCACTCGAAGATGTGGGCGAAAAAGATCGAGTCTCGGCAGATTCCTCCTCGACTGAGGAGCCAGTTGGAGATATAGGCTCAACAAAGGCCAGTTTTAAACGATCAATTGATACGGTGTCAGTGTGACCGTCTTTTTCGATGACAAAATATTTATCGTGTCGTTCAAGTACAAAATGAGGTCCCGAATAAGGTCGTTGCAACGGAGATTTTACACTGTCAATGCGAACAAATACTTGGGAACACAGAGAAAGAAGTGGGTCGACATAAGTTTGTTGTTTTTTAGGATGACGTGGTATAGCATAACGTAATGTGTTCATGAAAGAACAAAGTGTTTTAGCATACTGCGAAGCTGGTTGGACAGTGCTTTCCTCGGACAACTCTACAGGAACCGAATTTTCAAAATATTCCCCGGGAAGTCGTATAGAAGTCCCTAAAGCCATTTCAACTGCAGCACACCCCATATCCTCTTTTATGGCCGATCGCAAGCCTAAGAGTACAAGACTCAAGTTTCGATACCAAAGGTCGGGAGAAGATTGACATTTCAATGCAACTTTGAGACTGCGATTGAATCGCTCGTTTAATCCGTTTGCAGCCGGATGGAAAGCTGTTGTGTGACATAATTTTGAACCCAAAAATTGGCACATTTCTGTCCAAAGGAGAGACGTGAATTGGGCCCCTCTATCTGTAGTGATTATTGTAGGAGATCCAAAACGGGCCACCCAATGTAAAAGAAAAGAATCTGCACAAGATTGCACAGTGATATCCTTCATGGGTATGGCCTCCGGCCAACGCGTAAATCTGTCTACAACTGTCAGTAAATATTTGTAACCAGAAGAATCGGGAAGAGGACCGACGATATCGACGTGTACATGTGAAAATCTGGCATCTGGGGTTCTGAAATGCTGTAAGGGTGTAACTTGATGTCGGGTAATTTTCGTTTGTTGGCAAGAAATGCAGGTACGGCACTTTTCAGCAATATCTCGTCTCATATTCGGCCACACAAATCGCTCTCCGATGAGTTTTTGAGTAGCCTTAATGCCTGGGTGGGAAAGGTTGTGCATGCGCTCAAAAATTGTGGTTCGTAATGAATTTGGAATGATGGGGCGAAATTTTCCCGTACTAGTGTCTCCAAGTAACAAAAGGCCTGAATTAGGAATCGCACGTTCACATAGTTTTAATGAAGTCATCGATTGAGAGAGCTCGCGAATCGATGGATCGTCCCTTTGTGCCAAAACCAGCTCGGTATAATCTGTGAAAGAAGGCGAAAGAGCAGCAGTCATTTCAGGACGGCTCAAGCAATCGGCAACCACGTTGTTTTTTCCTTCAATATGTCTAACGTCAGTTGTGAATTCTGAGATAAACGATAGGTGTCGAGCTTGCCTGTTACTTAAAGGAGTTTTTTTTTTAGATATAGCACCAACTAATGGTTTGTGGTCCGTGTAAAGAGTAAACGGACGGCCTTCTAAGAAGTACGTGAAATGATGAACTGCCAAATAAGCTGCCAGCAATTCTTTATCAAAAGTACTATACCGTTTTTGGGCATCAGAAAAGGCGGCTGAAAAGTACTCCAATGGTCTGTGTGAACCATTACTGTCAATCTGACTGAGTACAGCACCACAGAATTTATCGTTTGCGTCTACAAACAATGCTGTGGGACTGTCGTGCTGAGGAAAATTTAGTAGCGTTGCATTACTCAGTGCTACTTTTATGTCCTCGAACGCAGTTGAGGCCTCCTCGTTCCAAGAAAGATTTGCATTGCGACCGGCAGGAATCCCCTGGAGGAGAGAATTTAAAGGGGCCAAAATTTTTGCACATTGAGGAATAAACTTTTTATAAAAATTGACCATGCCCAAAAATCGCCGTAAAGACTGGGCGTTCTGTGGGGTCGAAAAAGAATTTATGGCATCAACCTTACATGCAACAGGGGCGATACCTTTGTCCGAAACGATATGCCCTAAAAAGCGTAGCCGATTTTGGCCGAATAAGCACTTAGCTGCATTGATGATTAATCCGTTGCGTTGTAGGCGCTCAAATACTTGTCGAAGGTGGGCTCGGTGCTCTTCAATGGAAGACGAAAATATCAAAATGTCATCTATATAGACAAAGACGAATGGCAAGTCTTGAAATAGAGAGTTCATAAAGCGTTGGAATGTTTGGCCAGCATTAGTAAGACCCATAGACATCTTTAAAAATTCCCAATTTCCGGCCGGTGTGCAAATTGCGGTTTTGGCAATATGTTCTGGGTGAATATGAATTTGGTGATATGATTTAAACAAATCGATGCTGGAAAATATTGTGGAACCGGATATATTTTCGGTAAAGTCATGAAGGAAAGGAATGGAATAAGAGTCCTTGACGGTTACTTGATTTAGACGTCGATAGTCTCCTACTACTCGCCAAGATCCGTTAGACTTTTTTACCATATGAACGGGAGATCCCCACGGGGAGGAACTGGGTCTAATTATTCCCAATTTCTCAACCTGACTTAATTCCTTTCTTAAAACAGCAAGTTTTTCGGGAGAAAGACGGCGTGGCCGCTGTTTGATGGGTGGACCGGTTGTTTCAATGTAGTGAACGATGTCATGTTTTGGAGGAAGCCTTAAGTTCGAAACAGAGAACACCTCGGGAAATTCAGCTTCAAGAAACTGATAATCTCCTAAGTTGTAAATCGGAGGTTCGACATTACACAAACTAGGCTTAAGTTCGGTATTAGATAAAAAAGAACAAGGATCACGACACTTTTGTGCATGAGGACCAAAACGTTGATGAAACCAGCAGAATGATTTAATATTTTCAGATTGCGGTATGTGTTCGGGAAATATCAATCTTCCTTTTCTAGGATCAATCTTGATATCAAAGTGCGATAGAAAATCTATTCCTATAATGGGTTTTAACGTCTCAGCAATGCAAAATTCCCAGTTTAAAGGCACAGGACCTCCCAGGTCAACAGTAATATTTTTGCAACCAAACGTAGGGACAGAGCTTCCATTAACAGCAGACAAATAATCCTGCGGATGATCTCGAGAATTAGGGTCCACAGGAATTACAGAACAAGAACTGCCAGTATCAATCAAAAACTTCAAATTAGTAATGGAACATTTTATGTACAGTAGTTGCGATGTGAGAGTTGAGCACTCATTATTTCCTCCGGTAAAGTCGCCTTTCTTTACCGGAGCTATTAGTTTAAATGATTCTTTTGAGAATGAGACATTGCGTCATTTGCATGCCAAGAGCAAGGGGATATGCATTTATGAGCTCGATTGCCATAACGGTTGTGGTAAAAACATAATTCATTCTTAGAAACTGTTGATGTGGGTGCGGAACCTTTATTACGCTGGTAGGAGGTAAACTTTTCAAGCTTTTGATTTAATTCGTCTACGGCGTCAGACATATTTCCCAACTGTTTATCAAAATACTCATTGACCTTGTACTGCGGTTTTGTCGATGTGATATTATTTACCTTTGATATGGGAGTAGCAGGCTGAGATTTCGCCAGAGAAAGAAGGCGGTCGGCATGTGCAGCCAATTCATCGACCGTGCCTTGTTCGTACGAATACAACGCAAGCCTGGTCGGAGTGTCCACCGACTGCAGTACGCGAGATTTAAGTATGTTTTCCTGGAGAGTAGTCGGTTCACAATAACGGGATGCGAATATGGACCTAAGCCGGGCCAAGTAGTTTGAAACTTTGTCATCGCCGCGGAGACAATCATTTAACGAGGTCTCTAAATCTTCAACGCCTGCATTAGAATATAACCGGAGGATAGCAACTTTCAAAGTCGAATAAGGTTTTACCGTGTTAGATGTTTTTAATAGGTGTGCCACAGACTTAAATACATTAGCGTCTCGAGATAAGGTCGTGACAAGAGCTAAATATCTGGACCGTTCTGATGTCATATTAGCTTCTTCAAACATTAATTCGATAGTTGAAAAATAAGCGCTGGCGTCATTCTCCCAAAAAGATGGCAAATGTATATTCCCAAAACTATTTGCGGGCGAAAAAACGTTATTATTTCCACTATTGCCACTTATATCTGAGTTTGTTCTATCACTAGAGGGAGCTCTTGTAGGGGAGAATGTTATTGGGGCAGGCCGCGATATGTCAGGCCCCGCTTCGTGAAACCCACGTTTGGTTTGATAGTAAAAAATCAAGAATACAAAACTACAACTTAAAATGATTAACGCAGTAACTAAAGCACATAACGCCAGATAGTAGAAATACATTATGACGTCACACTATTAAATCAAGCTTAAGGTTAAAAAAACTGCTTTTTTTTCGTAACTGTTATCAATACAATTTAGGAAGAGAGGTGATTTTTAAAATCCACTTAAAAATTATAGCAAGCAAAATTAAACATTTCATTTATTTTATTTTGTAAAATAAAAAATTTTACAAAATAAATGAAATGTTTAATTTTGCTTGCTATAATTGTTATCAATACAATTAATAAAACTGTCCGCCAAAAACTAGTTAAAAATTGAACATAAATTTAGCACTTACAATTATATTACAATGACTCGCTTGCAAAACCACTAAAAGACTTATCTTTTTGTCTATAAGTTTATAAATTTAATGTTCTTCGTCTCGCTGGGCTGAATCCTCTTCTATTATCGCTGTTGATAGTTGAGTAAAGCTTGTTAATAAACTTCAAAGTTATGTTGATAAAAGCGTCTTCAGTGTATGAGATCACGTCGGGTTGGTCACCATTTATGTAGCGGTTTGATGGTTTATATAACTCTAGCTACATATAAATTCCACAAAACTTTTATAAATCTTTTTATTCATAAAACAACAATCCTTTTTAAACTCAATTATTCTTAAAACCAACTCTAATTCAAACTTTTTGACATGTGCTCTTTCGCTGAACAAAGACTCTCTCGTTTCTTATCAAAAAGAAAAAATGAATAAACGAATAAAAAAAATACAATTATGTCAAGCGTGAAAATGTGGTAATCGCCACATATTCACTTGCTTGTTTTTGTTGCTTCTTGCTTTGTGCGGTTAAAACACCTTTACATCTTTTGGTTTTTTGGTTTTTTTCCTTTCCTTTATGTTTTGCTTTTGTTGTCTGACATGTGTTACTTTATTTTTTTGATTAAACTTATTTTGTTTGCTTTTAATTTTTACTGGGCTTTTTTTTGTTAATATCCGTGTATTTGATATATAATTAAATGTGTACCTATCTTGTAAAGGGATGTGACTGACTTGATGACCCTCTTGATAGTTTTCGCAGCATCCCTGTTGTAGAATTGCATAAACAAATAATGATAAAATTATTCTATTGTTTTATGTATAGTATATGCATTCTGCAACAAATAAACAAAGATTGATTAATTAATTGAGTTGCAAGAGATCCAAAAATATTTATTAGGACTAGTTTTTATAAAAATTATTTAATAGCTAGCAGGATTAAATTTCTTTTAGTCATTTTATGGGGCACACAATTGGAACGTGGTCTGCGGTTTGTTCAGAGGCGCCGCACTTGCAAATCAATGAAGTAACGGAACTCATTTGTGAATGGACGAATAGAATCGCCCAACACCAGTCCTCATTATTCATCCTGAGTGTAGCGGGATGACGCGAGTAGATTTCGAACGGCGACTGTGTCAAACACGTCAACTTTTTAACTATTTGGTCACAGTTCCAATTTTTATAACAAACAACCGGCAGCGTGTTCGAGTGGTTAGAGCGCTGTGATTGTGATCGACAGGGTCTTGGTTCAAAACCTACATGTGCTATTCTGTTGTGTCCGTGGGAACGGCACTTTCCCCTGCTTGGTGGTCTTGGCAAGCCATTCTAAATTGCAGTCATATTTCTAGAAAACTAAAAACAAAGTAAAAAATTTAAAACGGTCAGCAATATCTTGGCATTTCCGGAGGCAGGTCAGGGTAATTATCGCATGCCTTATGTATTAGCGCCTTTGTCATTTTTCTGTGATTCAGATGAAAGATAAAGATAGAGATAAAATAAAAAATATGCATTAGAGACACATGTTCCTTTCTCCTACATTAGTAACTGTAATACTGTATTTGTAACAAAAATTAAATTTATAAACATTTTTACCATATAAATCAAAGACTTTTCAACTAAAAATTACACACTCCTTGGTGGGAAATGCTAAAAGTGTTTAGGAGAGGTTTGAAGTTGGTGATATATTGTAAAACATGCAAAACTTATATTGCTGATTCAGAAATTATAAAGAAAAAGGCAACAAGATCACGTAAAGCGTTGGCAGTCTCCAAAGTTTTAGAATACCACGGCCTACAATAAATGAGCTGCTGGAAAAATTGCAAAAATAACCAAAAATAGTTTTTGCCTGTAAAATTTTGACAAACTTTGACCAATAAAACTTTGTAAAAACTCCTGTACAACCCAAATTATAAGGTTGTGTAAATGTCATAAGTTAATAAAGCCCTAAAAAAATTGACTTTATTTACTTTAACAAGCCTAAGTTATTGCGTTATAGCACGCAGAAAAAGTAGAAAGAAAATGGTTGAGAAAAAACTTGCACGGTCGCTTTGGCTACACTTTATTAGTCACATACGCTAGTAAGGTGCCATTCTATAAGGTATCTAATAAATGCTTACACACACCAGTATAAGGAAGTTTAAGACCTTGACATCAGTACCTTTGATACAGATACAGTACCTTTGGACTGACTTTGATACACTTGTCAGGGCAATGTCTTGGCATCTCCGGAAGCAGGTCGTGGTAATTGCTTACCTTATGTGTAGCGCCTCCGTCGCTTTCCTGCAAGTTAGGAGGATAAATATAGAGATAAAAATAAAAAATAAAATTAAAAAAAAAAGTTGCTTGAAGTTACTAAAACTATTAGAGTTGCTTTCTTTAAAAGGACTACTTATCTAGCTAGCAGTTGATCAAAAGTTCTGGTTGTCAAAGGGTAGTAGGCTATGTATAGGCTAAAAGCTATTTTCCATCAATTATGTCTATGTGGGACTTTTGGAACTTTTTGAATATGGTTTCCATAGGTCCATTGTATTTTAAATCATGCCTGCATTCAAATCTAGACTATCGAATAAGGGTTTATTTAGAGAAGATCTGAATTAAAGCTTTGAAAGGTGTTCTTACCAATAAACCACTTTCAGAAAAGCTTCAAAAGTTTAGAATACCTATTGGAACTTTGCATCGTTATGAAAAAAAAGATGCATCCAGGAAACACTAAAGTTAAGAAAATGTCTATGGCTACAACTTAAGTAAGCAAATTTTTGTTGGGCTAAGTTTTATGCCTCTAGCCTAGGCCTACTGACAAAGTGGCTAACAAATTTTGTTAGTAAGGTTAGTGGTTTGATTTAAGTCTAGTTAAGATTTAAAAATGAAATGTAGCCAAACAGATACTTGAACATGCTAAAGACCAAAAATAAGTTTTCTTTTCAGGTAAAAACAAAAATGTTTGAACCTCGACTTTTAGTAGTACTCTAGTCGAAAACTACCAGTAAATTTTTTTCTTTAAATCAAAAATTAATATAACTTTATCAGTTTCTTGGGTTTATAAAAATTAGGTTATTAAATAAGAATTTAATAACCTGGTTTTTAATATCGTTAATAGGCTAATTATTGTTTGTATTTTTATAGATTTTCACGGAAGACGAAGAACATGCCTTAAAGGATTACCTCATTAAACTTTTAATGCTGTTCTATGGCCTTGAAAAAATTAAAGTCAAAAACTTGCATATGAATATGCAAAAATTGCTGGAGAAGATTGGCTAGAAGGCTTTCGTAAGTTGACGGGAGATTTAAGTTGAGAAAACCTAAAAGTGTGTAGCGATTAATTGGACAGCCCAAATATTTTCACACGAAATACAACTTTAATTATTATCGGAGTTATAGAATTTAGTTCAAAACGTTGGATTTAACTTTCACATGCTCTATTTTTATGCAATTTCGAAATTCACATCCTGCCGTTCCATATTGTATGATCACGTGGTAATACGCCCACTTGTATATAGCGACGTGGCTTAGTCACAAATTGAAATAAAATGAGTTGCTCTCCGGCAGATATCGGTTAGATAAGTTAACTTCTGTCATGATAATGCTATACTAAATTGTTTCTATTATTGTAATTATTTGTTTTAATTTTTATTTTGTTTTTAATTCTATTTGAATGAGGTGTAAATAATTGTAAATAATGTAAATATTTGTAAATAATTTAACGACATTGGTGACCCCGACAAAGCAAAACCCGAAGGGGTCACATTGGTGACCCCCGATCAAAAGAAAACCCGTCAAAAGAAAACCCGACGCAGTCTCATTGGTACCCCGCCTTGGAAAAATCGAAATCCGACGGCGTGAACAACATCGACGAAAGCAAACCTGACGAAGCAAAAGTCGCGGCGACGAAAAAAACTTCAAAGCCAACGTAGAAAAAAACCTACGAAAGAAAATTTTACAACCAAAAGAAATTCTCGTCGGTGAGTTCACTATTTTATTACCGCTATTGTCTAAACCTGGACCTAGCCAAAAAAATCGTTTTTTTCCCCAGTGGCAACTAGAACAAGGAGTAAAACTATAACTACTACAAGTGAGTCTCAAAAAATAAGTGTTCAGAATGACTCCAAGCAATCTTCTAGCAAGGCCGAATCGGCTGTCGAAGGTCCATTTCCGAATGTTACTGTTCAACCACTTTTACATGCTCCTAAAATGTGGAATAATGATAGTTTGTTGCCCGCCTATTTCGTGACCCCGGAAAAGTATTTCCAAATTAATAACATAAGTGACGAAAATATGCGTTTTGTTTGTTTGTCAAATGTAATGTCGCCTAGTCAAGCTGAAGCGCATGGTTTAGCTTTAAGCAGAGCTTTCGAAAATATTGAACCATACACAGCCTTAAAAAATTTAATTTTATCGTCTGTTTCGTTAGAATGCAACACTGACTGGATAGATGTATTAAGCAAAATTGAATATGCAAATGCGCAAAAAAAAACCTTCTACTTTAATGTCGCGTATGATTGCTGCATGTTGTAATAATCCTGATAATGATCAAGGAACTCGTGATTTCTGTGAAAAAATTTTTATGCGTTTACAACCTGAGAATATTCAACAAATATTAAAGGCTCAAAATTTTAACTCATTAAATGAACTAGGAAATTTTACAAATCGATTTCATAGTCAAATAGTCGCTCATTGTTTTGACCAAAATAGGACAACCACTAGCGAATTTAAATATTTGGCAGATAAAGTTGACGAGTTAAGCACTGAATTATGTAATGTCAAAAAGCAATCACAGTTTCAAAAACCGCATAATTCATCTTACTATGATAAATGCCAATCGAAGGCTAATAGAACATTTTTTACAAGTGATGCACAAACGTATAGTAAGCATGCTACTAATTCTACATCAAAATCAAACCGAGCTTTCCCTCAAAACGGATTTTGTTTCTATCACGCTAAGTTTGGTAATCGCGCTTTTAAATGTAAAAGTCCTTGCACCTTTCGCTCTTTTAAAAATCACTCTGTAACTACTATAACAAAAACTAAAAAATCCCTTGACGCAATCTATGATTCTTTCCAAAGTCTATGATAAACTTCCAAAACAAATGTTCTTAATTGATAGCGGTGCTTGTGGTAATTTTTTACCGGCTTCAGATGACCAAACTGAAGAAGTAGAAAGTCACTTTAATGACGCATCCTGTAATCCTATCAAATGCTTTGGTAACGTGACTTTAGATGTTGATATTGGCTTTGGCAAAATCTCTGACGTATTTTGCATATGTGCTATTGAACAACCGATTTTGGGTTTTGAGTTTTTGCGAAATCACAAAATTACCCTTGATGCTTCTACTTGCTTTCTAAAATGTGAAGATTCGAAAAAACAAGTCAATACATTACAAGGACCGATAAATTCTTACGATTTTTTCCCTGCACATGAAATTAAATGCACAAATCTCCTACAAAATATCCTGGTTTTCCAGCTCCCGAAAAAATTGAAGCAATCCGCAATTTCGAGCGACCAAAAAGCGTTAAAAGTTTACGCCGTTTTATTGGCATTGGCTCAGTTTTATGCTCCATCAATACCAAATTTATTTCGTAAGTTAGTGCCCCTATATGACATGATTAAAGGAAAACGGAGTTCACAGTCATTGTTAAAATGGACTCCTGAGTTAGTTAAAAGTTTTGAAGGTGCAAAAGATTGTTTGGCAAACTACAAGGCACTTGCTTTTCCTGCTCCACACGCAAACATTTCACTTGTTACCGACGCAAGTAATGACGCAGCTGGCGCGGTACTTCAACAGGAAATAGATGGCGTCGTTCAACCGCTTGGTTTTTTCTCCCGCATATTTTCTCGTACTGAACGAAAATACGCAGCTTTTGACAAAGAACTCACTGCGATTGTAATGGCTCTTAAACATTTTTGCTACATTTTAGAATTGCGAAATTTCACAATATATACTGATCACAAACCAATTGTTGCTGCTTTAAATTCTGAATCCGACCGTGAGAACGCCAGACAAGCACGTCAACTCGCTTACATTAGCGAATTCACCACTGATGTTCGACATTTACCAGGGATTTCAAACATAGTTGCCAATACACTTTCCCGACAAGAAATAAACACAATCTTTAAACAAAGTATTCCAATTGACTATGATTGCATGTAGTTTTTGCTTATAGTTCCTTTACTTTATTTGCTTCTGTATTTCAAACTTTTTGCTGTTTAGAATTTATTTTGCCTGTATATACCAATTTTCACGCTATAGTAGAATACACTTTATAGGATTCCTTTAAATGTAAACCACATGTGCCTCGTTTAACAAAGCAATGAGATATACGTATCTTTAAAAAAGAACACTTTCTTTATAATATTCCAGCAATTGATTCCGCAAAGTCAGAATGCTTAAAATCGGATGCTATATGCGGTTCTCATAATTCTTATTTTCTCTTATTACTGCCAGCTAGAAAAGCAGCTACTACTTGAACGTGCGACAAGCACGACAACACTGCGAAATTATACGCTGCTCACTTACAGGACCTCGAGGATAATTTAATAGACTCGATTAAACGCCTTGAAGCGTCTCATAATTACTTACAGTGCAAAATACTATGCAATCTAAGTTGTATTCTCAAAAAAAAAAAAAAAAATTAAATGCTCTACTAGGCACTACGGGCCGCGGCTATAGAAGGTGACGTCATTAGCAAATTATCTTGCTCACCACTGAAAGTGCGGTTAAAGAGGAATCTGATTCATGGCAATTTTATGCTACTAGACCGTTGTTCGAACCTGTGCAGACTGATCACCTCACTAACTCGTTTCCACGTGTCTTTCAATTGAATCAAAGATTTACACCTCTCCGATACAGTGTTTTTCCTCGAGTCGTATGGTCCTCATCGAGTTTTTCGTTTTAAAATTGACAAATCATTTTACTTATTTATTAATTATACGCTAGCTGGTATTGCTCACGATATAGCAAAAACTCTCTTCTACTCTTTCTCCAATAAATGAAATAATTAAATGGAGAGATTACATTGTTGATTCTTTCTTAATCGGCTACGAGCCAATAGTAGACCGCAACTTAAACGCAATACTTGCAACTTTAGCAACAACAAGTCTTCGCACCGAACGCATTCAAGCATTTCTTGATAGCCAGTCAAATTATTCTTCTGTTTCATCTGCCGATATTCATTTCTCTGACGTAACACATTTGCTGCACAATAGTTTTTTACTTTTGCTCTCAAGCATTTCTATCCCTTTTTTCAACGCTGTTTTATCACTTCTTACTGTTTTAGCGTTGGTTTGGGGTTTAATCCTGAATGTCTATACAATTGCAAACATTATTAAAAATCTCAAAAATACGCTTACTCCTTTTGTGGCATCTAAACTGAACCGTTTTCGAAAAGAGGAGAATACTAATGAATCTTCTTCCTCCATAATTAATCCCAATTCGGATTCCAATTATAAAATTGTTATTATCGTTTTCGAATATTTAACGTTCTTTCAAAAAAAGAATTATTAGTGCTATTTTGTTGTGTTTTATTGAATCTTTAATCAAGATATAATTATTAACCAGATTTGTTATTTTTAAAAAAAATTGTTCTTTTGCGTATTCAATATTGATTGTGGATATTGTACTGTAATATTTTCGAACATGTACTGCTGTTAGTTCCTTTTAACAGATGCAGCACAATAAACGGCACAATGACGACATCACGCGACAGAACAGATCGTTGACTACTTCCTCTACAAAAGAAGCAGAACGAAACTTACTGAAGTATTTACTGCTCCATGTAGACATCGCAGCGATTATATTCGGATACATCAAAAAAAGTTTCTTAATAAGTCAACGAACTAAAAAAAAACAAAACAGGAAGACGTATAACATTGTTTTCTGTTTTAAGTCGCACTATATTCATCTTTTTCTGTGTATTTACATGTATGTCTTCTTTTTCACCGTCGTGTCGTCGTACTGCAAATTGTATTTTTGAGAATTTCTGCTATATTTAGAAATTGTTTTATTTTCTTATCCGCCGGGGGGGTATCTGTAGCGATTAATTGGACAGCCCAAATATTTTCACACGAAATACAACTTTAATTATTATCGGAGTTATAGAATTTAGTTCAAAACGTTGGATTTAACTTTCACATGCTCTATTTTTATGCAATTTCGAAATTCACATCCTGCCGTTCCATATTGTATGATCACGTGGTAATACGCCCACTTGTATATAGCGACGTGGCTTAGTCACAAATTGAAATAAAATGAGTTGCTCTCCGGCAGATATCGGTTAGATAAGTTAACTTCTGTCATGATAATGCTATACTAAATTGTTTCTATTATTGTAATTATTTGTTTTAATTTTTATTTTGTTTTTAATTCTATTTGAATAAGTGAATAAATGTGCTGTAAATAGAATCAAGTAGTGGTTAACCTTCTGACTTTGGACTGCACCAATTAAACTTGAACATAACGCTTCAAACCACGACAAGTGCAAGCCTTGCCAGAGCCATGCCATTCAATCCTTTCAATGTTCATGCTTTTTTTTGACAACCTCAAAAGTATTCTTAGCAATTCAAATTTCCCTCCCACCAGAATTTGAAATCTTTATGAGACTGGGATTAACACAGTTACCAATTCCAAGCATATTTTTTGTAGAACTGGTACCAAGCAAGTATAGGCCAAATAAGATTAAGGAAACGTGGTTTAAATATTACAATGCGTTACTGTGCCAGTGCTGCTGAAATGGGTCCACCGCCAGCTTTCATATTTCCCAGGGTTCGATTTGCAAGCCATTGCGCGGTGCTCTGCCGGTAGTCTTGGCTTGGACAATCCATCAGGATGGATAAAAGAAGATATTTTCCCACAAGTCTTGAAACATTTTATTGACAATATGACAATATCCAAAGATCAACCTGGAGTGCTAATCATGGATAATCATATAGTTATATAACTTTAAAGGGTGTTAAGCTTGCTAAAAACCATGGTTTAGCTCTGCTTACCTTGCCGCCTCATTGCAGCATAAACTGCAACCTTTGAATGTGGATGTATTTGAAGCAATCAAGAAATTCTACAGCTCATTTTGTGATGAATGGCATCTGTCACATCCTGGGAAAACATTGTCACTATGTTTTGTTTATGAATTGTCTAATAAAGCTTTTGTTAAATCCGAAAATATTACCTCTTCATTTAGCCGGACTGGAATATTTCCCAATAATTTCCCAATAATTTTTTACAGAAGATAAATTTTTACTTTCCACAATAACTGATCAGGTGCAAAACGTTTATCCAAACGAGACAAACATCGACTCAAGTGTGTTTGACCTGGTTTGACACCACTGAGGCTGCTGTTCAATGAAAGAGAGATCTGTTTATTTGCATCAAACCTTTTCAATATATTACCGCTTAAAACAAAAACCAATGATTTTACATTTTAAAATTAGACAACTGATAATAAGCCATATATATCATATCAAAGTGCACTATTAAGATGTGATGCAGGAGTAGGAAGGGACAAAAAAGTCATTTAAATCACTACCCCCAGCTTAAAAGTTTCACTACAAGCAATTTAATAAATTAATTAAGGTTTTGTTATGTAAAATTGATTATTAACTTAGAAAAGATTAGTATAAGACATTTAACATCATAAATTAAAAATCACCTTACAAACATGATGAAAAAAAAGCAAAAAAAAACAAAAAAACAAACAACAACAAAAACAAAGGCCACATACATGTGGATAAATTTAAACGACAGAAAAATAACTCGGCATAAATTAGATTTGAAATAAAGGCAAATAGTGTAAAAACGACAGCACAACGATAGAAAAAAAACACACAAACAGCACAATAATGAAAAGGAGCAAAAAAAAGTACAAAAACAAAACAAAGCAAAGGCCAATAAGATTAAATCAAACAATAGAATAGGTCTCAACATAAAACTTATTGAAATAAGGAGGTTAGCATAAAACAAAAAACAATAGGCTAGATTTCAGCAGGTAATTAAGGATTTAAGAGGTGCACAAAGAGCAATACAAAACATAATATTTCTTTAAGTAAAATGTTGGATCGTTAAATTAATTTTACAGTATATCTACATGTAGTTCATTTTGTATTAATACTAAGAATTTATAATTTATATGGGTAAAATTTGGATGTTGATTAAATTTCATAGGCATCTAGCAGGTATTTGTACGATAATCTATTAAATGGTTTATTTATTTAATTGTTTGTATCAGACACCAAGGTCGATAGACAGGCAATGACAAGGCATAACAACAAAAGACACAAAAGCAGAACACCACGAAAAAAGAAAAAAAATTAACCAATCAAAAAAAAAAAGAAAACAAAAAAACACCTATGATAGAATGATAAATTATCTAATTTTGATAAAGATTATTGTTATAATCGATCCAGAAAATAGATCTATATAGGGCATCAGAAGACATTAAGCAAGAAATGTATACATTGGATGAATTGTTGCATCTTTTTAAGAACGAATATAAGTAATTTCTAATTAGGGCATCAAAGGTCTTAATATTAGATTGAATTTGTCGAGTTTTAGCAGATTCCCGTCTAGGTATGCTGTGTAAAATTCTGAATGAGTTGTTGTACGCAATACGAACACTTTGTTCGGTTCTTATATTAATTGGCAGCTTGTTCCACTTTGTTCTTTCTTTGTTCAAGTTCTTATATTATGTTCCACTTTAATTCTTTGTTTGGTTCTTATATTATATTCCACTTTAATTCTTTGTTCGGTTCTTATATTAATTGGCAGCTTGTTCCACATTTTCATACAATTTTCTATAAGACTATTAGAAGATTTACAAGCCAAAAAATGTGAAATAAAGATGTTCTTATTACTTGATTGCCGTGTGTTATAAGCATGAATTTCATACTAGAGAGATTTTATCTTTAAACTCTCTGTCATTGTATAATCGAAACATGAATTTCATTGCAGAATATTGGTAGGGGAGACCGGGGCACGTAGTAATACTTTTTTCTTTTTGCTATTTCTCCTGTAATAAATGCTTTTTTTTAAATTCTTGTTTTAATATAAAAAATTTAGGTCACTGTTTAATTAATATCAAAAAAATAAATTAATAATTTTCAAAGCTTAGTAGTTAAAATTACAATTTAAATATTTAAAAAAAGCGTTACAATGTGCTCCGTCAATGTGGTAAATATCACTAATAATCACTAATAAATGTTTAAATATAAATGCAACTTGAAGAAAATAACAATATGAAAAAGTAAACCCAACGAAATCACATATAGCTTCGTCATAGACATGAGTATCAAGCACAAAAAATGAGGTATTTGGCCGTTGTCGAAAAATGTTAAAACAGTTTTTTTCACTGCTGGATTAGCCTAATCATAAATTTCAGAATCACATTTTTTGTGACAAAAATATTTATTCAAATCTTGGGCACAAGCTAAATGTGACCTCTTTAGATAACCATAGCATTGTACCACCCACTCCTCAGATGGGGTCGCTATATATGTATATATTTATATTATTTGTTATTATATAATAAAACTATATACATGCATATTATAAGAATTTTAAAAAAAAAATTTTTTTAATTATGCCGAAATATGAAAATAGCAAGTAAGAAACAGGATATAGTTTCATTAATGTCAATTTGAATTTCATTTGTGCCAAATTGATTTTCATTTGTGCCAAATTGAATTTCATTTGTGTCAAATTGATTTTCATTTGTGCTAAATTGATTTTTATTTGTGCCAAATTGAATTTCATTTGTGCCAAATTGATTTTCATTTTTTCCAATTAGACTTGTAAATGGTAGGCCTATAGTTGTATTGTTTGCATTTCAAATAGTTTTTTTGGTTAATTTTTGCAATTCCAAAATTTTTTTGTATCACACACATTTAAATTTTTTTGGTAATCCAATACAATTAATTTTTCGAAGCCTGACTGCGCAGGTTTGTAGACGAGTTATTCTCTTTCGTCCCGCTGAAACAGTGGGAGTAATGCTCGCTGATATAGCGATACCTGATATAATTGCGTATTTGGAAAATCCCTAAGAATAGGATTTTTAAAAACTTTCTCCTGGCGAAATACAAGAAATTTAAATTGATCGTAGCAAAGTAATTTTGAGGGGGAAGGCTGAAGGTGGCTGAATTTTTTCCCGGATGCAAAAAGTTTAACAGCCCCCCGGCTTCCGAATTTCAACGCCCTTGCTTGTCACTAGCGTAAAATAGCCTAAAAACTTAATATCAAAAATAAGATTAAAAAAAGTTTTTCTCGCACTATTAAGGCTCGCAAAATTATTATCACACATTCATTATACAAAGTTGATTTTGCAATTCACACCTAAACAGCTTGCTGGTGAATAGATTTACTGTTTAACTTTTTAAAATCTATATGCCTATCAAAACTTCCAATTAAAAAATTTTAGATATGCAAATGTTTGCCATAATTTTTCAAGAAACTTGTCAGTTGACGCCCATGAGATATATTTTAGTGACTTTGCTCGTACTGAAGTTGGGAGAGACGTGTTTCCCCAGAGTTTTTTTTATTTTCGAAACGGAAAAAGATTTCATTAGAAATCATTACACCAGTGACCAGTCTGTAAAGATATGAAATGTTTTCTTGAAAACTGAGACCTTATCATGTTTAAAGTTCAAGTTTGTTTAAATGAATGATCTTGTTATTTTGTAGTTAGCAAATTTCCAGTACATCTCAAACTTTGATCTTTAAAATTTTTTTCTGTGTTAGCTTAATAAAAAAATGAATGACCATGTTATTGAGATAGTTTCTACATAAAAGTGTTGTAAAATATTTTTTAAATACAGATTAATTATTCCCATGTCATCTGAGCAAAGTAACGATAAAATTTCTGTTGTTCATCATCCATTTCCATCTTCATCACCGCCTGCAAAGCAAAGAAAAGTGATTAACAATACTAGTAATTTTGTTGCCAACAATAACAATACTGTAAATCCAATGAATTCGGTAAGTTTTATATTCCAAGTAGATGGCTGTAATTGTTGGGTCTCTTCAAGAAATCACTGTAAGCAATTTTTTTGGTGAAACTAACTCGGAATCCCCTACTGCACCAGGATGAAATATAAAAGAAATCCAGAGGAAAAGGATCTCTTTAAGAAGCAATATTAACCACTGGGGAGATGGGTTAGTTTCACAAACAAAAATCACTTTCTATGATTTTTTTAAGAGACCCTACTTGTTTTTCTTACAAATGCAAGGAATTTGGGTCTTTTCAATATGTCATTATAAGCATATTTTTTGGTGAAACTAACCCAGAATCTCTTTTACAACACCAACACATGGAATAAAAAAAAAAAGAAAAGGATATTTTTGAAAAGCAATACTAGCACAGGGGCAATCCAGGTTAGCTTCACCAACAAAAATTGCTTAAAACGTGAAGAAATCCAATAATTTCAGTGCATAAATTTTGGGGCCTTTTCAATAAGCAACCATGAGCAATTTTTGTTAGTGAAACTAACCTGGAATACCCCTGTGGTTATTATTGTCTTTTAAAATATTATTTTTTTCTTGGTTTAATTTTCAAAGATTCTTTTTCTCTTTGCTGTTAAGGGGATTCCATGTTAGTTTCACTGGCAAACAACAGTTATGGTCTTATGGTCTTTTACTCAAGATACTTAAATTTTGTACTATCTTCTCCAAAAACATCACATCAATCAAACCATTGTAATGGGTAATATCCTTGCACTCTTTCAATTTGATTCTTTTATTAATTTTTGCCTTAACTGGGTTAGAACAAATTGTCCTAGTTCTTTGATTTAGAACAGCATTTCCTAACCTGGGGTAAATTTACCCCTGGGGATAAATTTCTCTGTTTTGGGGGGTAAATGAGCTACCTATAGTTTTAAATTTGATGGTGGCAACACATAGCCTTAATTCCAGACATGGTTTTAGCCAAGAGAAGTTGACGGGACAGAAAAATCGGGGCAGCTATAGGTATTGGTAGCCTAGTATCTGTGATGTACTGCTTTAATGTAATAAAGATAATGGCAACACTTCAGTGCTCATTCACATGATGTGAGATAACAATGATCTTTATTGCATGACAATAGCATATTAGATACTGTAACATGCTAGTAATCGGAATATTGATTTAATTGAAATAATAACGAGTGTCATCAAACGGTGATCAGTGAAAGGTGAATTAATTGTTAAAGTGCTCTTGAAGACTTCTGTGAGTGTTTGAATTACTGCTGTTTATAATAAATACAATAAACAAAGACTTCTTTAACGAAATAAGAACATAACAGTATCTTTCCTGGTTTAGAGTAACTGCTAATGCGAATTCGAAGCTAGCCTATTATTTGGATTTTGTCATGAATTTAGTTCTAAATATAGCATGTCACAAAAGAAGAGAAAGTATCAGGACAATTATTTGGATTTTGGATTTATGTGTCTTATTCAGGCTAGTCTTCAAATTCCTCAGTGTGTCCTGTGCATGAAAACATTTTCAAACAGTACCATGAAACGTGTTCTGCTAAAACAACACCTAGCAAATGCTCATCCAAGTATGATAAGCAAAATCCAGTCCTTTTTGAGTTAAAACTGTCCAATCTGAAAAGACAAAAGCTGGACAGAACTGGAATGTTTTGGCAGACTAACAATACTGCTGTATGCATCATTTTCCATTGCTTTGCATGTGGCAAAAGCTAAAAAAGCACATATGATTGGTGAAATCCTTTTGAAACCTTGCATATTGGAAAGTGTAAAGTTGAGCTGGAAGAAAAAGCATCTCAAATAATCAAATAAATCTCACTGTCTAATGACACAATAAATTGCCAAATTCATGAAATGTCTGAAAATATTAAGAGCAAAGTGATATCGAAAATTAATTCCTTTCCTGTTTTTGCTCTTCAATTGGATGAAACTACTGATGTTTCCAATCTCTCATATATGTATATCAGATATGTTGCAGATGAAAGAATTAATGAAGAATTTCTCTTTTGTCAACCTTTGGAAACAACATCAATTGCAGTTGTTGTTTTTCAAGTGTTGATTGATTTTTTTGACAAAACCGAATTGAGTTGGAGTAAGCTTGTTGGGGTTTGCACTGATAATGCTCCAGCCATGATTGGTGCAAACTCTGGATTGGTTTCACTGGTAAAGCAAAAAAATCCAGTAATTTAAGGAACGCATTGCATGATTCACAAAGCGGCTCTCATTTCCAAAACCATTCCAAAGAGACTTCATGAGCATTTGTCTGTTGTGATTAAAGTCATTAATTATGTGAAAAGTTCAGCATTCAACACTCGACTCTTCAAGCTTTGCAAAGATATGGATGCCAATCATACCGCACTTTTATATCACACTCAAGTTTGTTGGCTCTCAAAAGGGAACATGCTCTCTCGTATTTTTGAACTAAGAGAAGAAGTGAAGTTGTTTTTGGTTGCAAAACAAAAAAATAATCTCTTATTAGCTTTTAATAGAGTCGAATTTTCTACATAGCTTATCTTGCTGATATATTCAAAACATTAAATCAACTAAACAAGAAAGTGCAAGGTCCAGGAAGTAATGTAATCGTGCACACTGATGACATCAATGCATTTGTGGCAAAGCTCAAGCTTTGGAGCCAAAAAGCAAATAATGATAATTTTGCATCATTTCACCACTTGACTGAGATAACTGGAGATTATTTTGAACGAAATTTGAAGAAGGACATCATCAGCCACCTACAAAACTTGCAAAATGAGTTTGAACGATATTTTTCTGAGATAAATAGTTCTAGCATTTTGATGAAATTAGCTAGAAATCCTTTTGTATGTAAAGTGGAAGATGTTCCTAAAGTAATTAAAGAAGAATTAATAGAATTATCAAACCATTCTTTTGCAAAAGATGAACTTCACACTTGCAATCTAGAAGAGTTTTGGATTAAAATGCAACATTGCTATCCATGGCTAGGTATTTATGCTCTGAATATTCTAGTTCCGTATTTTTCAATTTACCTGTGTGAGTGCGGCTTCTCTACGTTGCTTACTATCAAATCTAAAGCATGGAACCAACTTGACGTTGAATCTGATATTCCTTGCGCATTATCTACTACTTCACCAGACATTGAACAGCTCGTTGCCAAAAAACAAGGGCAGCTGTCACATTAAATAAGTATAACTGAAGTAATTTGCTAATTTCGTTTTTTAATAAATTAGCATCATTAGATATATTCAGGGTAAATCTAGTAACCACTTTTGTTAAGAGGGTAAATATGTAAAAAAAGGTTAAAAACCACTGGTTTAGAAGGTCAATATGATTGAAAATTTGCAAAACCTCATAGTACATCATATTAAAGATTTGAAAGCTCAACAACTAGATTAAACAAATGTCTTAAATTGCAAGCATCAGAAACCTTTTGATTTCGATAGCAAAAACAGTTTGGGTTTTTTCAAGAAGTCACCATACATCAACATAAAAAGTCACTTTTGTTGATGAAACTAACCTGGTTCCCCCTTGTCATTACTATTAATTTTTAAAAAGATCTTTTTCCTCTTGTTTTTATTCCATCCTAGTGCAATAGGGGGAATTTAAAGTCAGTTTCACAAAAAAATGCTTACAGTGACTTCTTGAAGAGACTCAACAGTTCTTGACTACAAATGCCATTAAAATCAATTACATTAAAAATTCTGTAGGCCTTTTTGCTTTATTGTCAAAAAGTAGTTTAAACTAAAAATGATTTGATTTTAGATCTTTTCGAGAAGTGACAGTGAGCAATTTTTGTTATGAACTAACTTGGAATCACTGCTGTGGTTACTGTTACTTCCTGAAGAGATCATTTTTTTTCATTCCTCCTGGTGTTGTAGGAAGGATTCCTGGTTAGTTTCACCAACAAAAAACAATTATAGTTGCTTCTTAAAAGAGACCCAATATTAGCATCTCACAAGAAAATAATTTACTTTTTCTTTACTCTTTGCCAAGTTTAATTCATTACTTTCTAAATTTTGGAGAATCCCCAAATCATGCAAGGCTAGTTATAGCAAACAGTGAACAAGACTATATAATTTTTCATTTTTGATTTTTATATTATTTTAAGTTTTCTTCTTTTGCATTAAAATCATCAGAATTTGATAGTAAGATAAAGATCTACTGAAATCAATTTTTGCATTTATTTTTCCAAACCTATTTTTTTAATTAATTCACTCTAATTGACTTTAATTATTGATTCACTGCTCCTGAAAAGCAGGCTGGGTTTCAATGTGAGAAGTCAACAATGGATCAAGTCGTTCTGTTAACATTGAACATCAAGGATTCTTTCAAAGCTTAAAAGTTGGCTGGTGCCATATTTGTCAATCTGACAGCGACATATAACACTGTCTGGAATCATGATGTTACTTGCAAGTTGCTGAGGCTTGTGCCAGATAAGCACATGGTCAGAATAATCATGGAGCTTGTCTATAATTGAAGTTTTACCCTTATGCCAGTGACAGCAAGCAAAGCAGGCTACACCATCTGAAAAACGCATTCTATAGGGATCAGTTTTGGCTTCCCTCCTTTTCAACATCTTTACATATGACCTTCTAAATTTCCAGAAAGTTTGCTTATGCAGATGATTTAGCATTGTCACACTGTTTTGGAAAATGGAAAGACTTGGAGGGGACTTTAAGTCAAGATATGTTCAGACTTGGAGGTTGAAGTTTAGTCTCACTAAAATGGTGGTGGCAGTCTTTCACCTGATAAGCCAAACGTGAGCTAAAGGTGTACAACAGGCATAAACTTTTAATGTTTTTTCCAGCCCCTTCTTATCTTGGAGTAAAACTGGACAGATTGCTTATGTTTTGTCACCATGTGCTGGCATGTTCAAAAAACTATCTTTGTGCGTTACACTGCTGAGGCAATTTGTAGGCTCAGGATGGAGCTGGTTGCAAAATATTGTATACAGCTGCCCTATTTTATTTTTTTATTTTATCTCTATATTTATCCTCCTGACTCACAGGAAAGCTATGGAGGTGCTAATACATAGGGTAGGCAATTACCCCAACCTGCTTCTAGAGATATTGCTGTCTGCTTGTAAATTAGAGATATGACTGTAATTTAGAACTGCTTATCAGGACCACCAAGCAGGGGAATGTGCTGTAAAGTGTCTTTCCCAAGGACACAACAGAATGGCTTGAGTGGGTTTTGAACCAAGACCATGTTGGTCATGAGCCCGGCACTTTAACTACTCAACCACGCTGCCATCTATCTCTGGTCTACTCAATAGCTGAGTACTGTAGACCAGTCTGGTATTGCAGCACTCACACTTGCCTCATAGACAGTGTCCTGAATGTCACTTTGTGCATAGTTACTGTATGCTTGTATCCCACTCCAATGGCCTTCCTATTTGTACTTTCAGGCATCCAGCCAGCTGAGCTTCACTGAATAAGAATGACAGTTTGACTTACCTTAGGATCCCTACACCCTGACCATATGCTGCACAGTTTTTTAAGTGAGTCCTCAGATGCTTGCCAGGAAAGACTAAGATCTAGATGCCCATTTGTGCCAGCTGTGCAGAATCTATTGAACAACCTTGCCAGACTAAGCATCTGTGCTTCTCACCAGAATATCAAGTATTGTAAGAGTACATCCAGGCTCCATGCTTTCTTACCTACAGGGTGATTCACCGAAGTGTTGACAAATACTTTATGTGATTCACCGAAGTGTTGACAAATACTTTATTCCATTATTAACTTCGCATTACCTCTTCAGATTGTTATTATATATTCTAGAGTAAGTTTTCAATATCAATAAGAATATTTAATCTAGAAAAGTAAGATGGCAAAGACAGTAAATGACATCGTTGAAGGGTATTGCAAGAAAGGACTTCCACCTGCGAAAATTTTCCGGTTGATGAAGCAATTTGTGAGTCATGGAGGTGTTTACAAGGCTGTGAAGAGGTTCAGGGAGACTGGAAGTTGTACTCCAAGAATCAGAAGTACTCCTGAAAAACCCATCAGGACAAAGGAACTGATTAAGAAGGTCAGGGAGAGGTTGAGGCGGAACCCTTCAAGGAGTGCAAGAAAACTGGCTAAGGACACCTCTGTAAGTGTGAGCACCATGCAAAGGCTTCTCAAGGATGATCTCCACGTCTACCCGTACAAATTTACCAAGAGGCAGCTCCTGTCAAACGCCACTAAGAAGAAAAGGCTTGATAGAGCTAAGGTTTTGATCAAGAGACTTGTTGTTGGCACGCGGCCTCAAGTGCTTTGGACAGATGAGAAGCTTTTCACTGTCCAAACTATCCACAACCACCAAAATGACAGGATTTGGATTCCAAACAAGGACATGGTGCCAGTTGAACATTGCAGTTCATTTAGGAGGCAGAAACCTTCTTCCGTGATGGTTTGGGCAGGAGTCACTTCAACAGGCCTGAAAACACCTCTAATCTTTATCGACGAAGGTGTGAAAATTAACCAAACTATCTATCGTCGGATGTTGGAAGAAAAAGTCATTCCCTGGGTTCAAGAAACAGTGGGAGAGGAAGGAATTACGCTTCAACAAGATGGGGCAACCTCCCACACAGCCAAAGCAGTCCAGCATTGGTGCAAGACCAATTTTAAAGGGTTTTGGGAGAAGGAAGTATGGCCCCCTTCTTCACCTGATTTGAACCCAATAGACTTTGGGATTTGGTCCATTCTGGAGCAAAAAGCCTGCTTAACATCCCATCCAAATATCGAAACCCTTAAACAAAAACTGAAGGCGTCATGGGAAGAAATTGACCCAGAAGTGGTGCGTGCCATGTGCGCCCAAGTACTTCCACGTCTTAGGCGCCTTGTGAAAAACAAAGGGGGCTACATTGAATAATTTGAATTTTATGTGAAAGCCCATTAAATTTCCATTCTATCTATTAAAAACTTGTTTCTTTTGCCCTTATAGTAAGTTGGATAATTCAGTTTTAATTTGTCAACACTTCAGTGAATCACCCTGTATAACCAGTACCAGGCCTATTCAGTTGAGCTTGCCCCAAACAGTCTGGTTTAAGCTCAATCATTTGCAGTGTTGGGCAATTCCATTTATTTATGCACAAGTGGGACTCACTTTACTGAATTGCAAGTGCAGTGCCATGAACAAACTGCATACCACATCCTATTAGCATGCCCCATACATTGGGCACCACATGGAGCACAAGGTCTGAGAGTTTTGTATGACAAAATCCAATGCTGGCCAACACCATCACTGCCAGCATCTGATCTGGGCAGTAAAGCAACGTCGGTGGTATAAAGATAAACTTTTGGCCCCAGCCCTATTTGTGACAGACCCAGAGTGGATGCCTTTTTAATTAATGATGATGACAACTTCAATAGCTTGCATTAAAAATTTTTTGCTTATGAAAGTAATAACTGTTTACCCAAATCTCATATATTAATTGATGGTGTAACAGTTTTGATAAAGATCAAGACAGACATGAAATTTTTTCTCTTAAAACAAAATAAGGAAATTACAGAGACATAAATGAGATAAAGGGAAAAATATTAAACAATTCAAAGATTTAAATGTTTTCTGATAATTTGCTAGAACAATAAGTGGCATTGATGTAAGTACATGTGTACAACAAATATGTAATTTTCAGATTTTTTTAGTGCTGTTCTATCAGGTTGATGTAAAAGTAATGTCTGGTTTAAAGATCTTGGGAAAATAAATAATCCAATCACTGTGAAAATATTTATTCATTAACATACTTTTCTTTGCTTTCAACAGACTTATAATGTCTCACTTATAAAATTCTATAAGTTTTGAATTCAACTAAATAAATTCAACTCTTTATTAATCTCTTCTTTTGTTTTTAATGTAAAGTTTATCACAATTGTTCTTTAGTCCCCAAAACAAATAGAAATGAGCTTGACTTACAAAATTTTTTTTTGAAAAACTTGACTGAAAAATACTGCCTAATCCTTTGTATTCACCTGACATTGCTGCTTCTGGTTTCCATTTGTTTCAAGGACTAGAGCAGAGATTGTCAAAGGGGGCCACAAGAAGAATCCTCATTTTTTACTTTTGGGACAAATTGACAAAATCAGTGATGGCTTCAAAGTGATAACTTTTTTGGTCTTCATTTGAGCTTTGTTATAATATTGTAACCATGGGGCCATGGGTGTTGAGAGTCTCTGAAAGGGGGTCACAGACCACCAAAGCTTAAGAACCACTGGACAACAGAATTATTGTGCTAAACTTGGGTTAACAACAAGATAAGAGATTGAAAAAGAGTTAAATTTATATTTAGTAGTAGTATAGTACTAGTGATAGTTTGTTTTATTTACATCCAAAATATTTGACAATTGAAAACAAAATAAACCAAAGGTTGCAAACAGGAGACAGCAACTTAGCAATATATGTTATATCATGCACAAAAACTGTGCATAGTTACCACACTTGTATTAACATTGAAGATTGAAAAAACAAATTAAAAAAGATTTTCACCATTTAATTTCAGTTTTAAATTTCAATCTGTTCCACGTTATCTTTACTGCAAAAGATCCAAAATATTATTTATTTTTTCAATTGATTAACTCAAACCATGATGTTCTGTAAAACAGGCCACAACAACAGCAAGCTCTTCTCTAGCTGAAAGCTGACTGAACATTACTGGCGTTAAAGGAAAAGAGCAAAAGTTTAAAAAACAATGTAAAAATATAACACTTATAAATTCTTTAAAGAATAAAAGGCGCTTAAGTAATAATATAAAACAGCCAAGTGGGTTAATTTATATTTTAAGGAAGATTTTATTTCTTTATATTTGGGTTAATTTACATTTTTTTACAACTACAGAATTCTTCAGTAGTTGTAAAATTATTAGTCCATTTATTCAAATGGATGTTCTTATACGGCATCTCAATTGATGACTTCACTTCATCATCTAAGTGAAATGATTCTAGTAGAGGAATGATGGGAGGCTTAATATGAGTTAACATATTTTGTAATGAGAATAAGTTGATATTCTTTAATATACTGATGTTTTCTGGCAGATGATTATGTAACTTTTTATACAGACAAAGCAAAAAATCTCGTGCTCTTTTGCAGATGTTGATTTTCTGAGAAGCTTTAATTTTCTTGCTAGTCATCAATTCTGATATTCTTTTTTCAAATCTATATCCCAGCTGTGGATTTAAATCAAAAAATTCTTCAATCTTAGCATTAGGGTTGAAAGGCTCAATTCTGCTTGTTGGTAATACTAACATGATAGCAATAGATTTGATTAAATGTGATAGGTCAGAAAGCAACTTTGTTTTATCAACAGTATTTGATTCAAATAGTTTGTTCACTTCTTGAACATGTTTTAAAACCAGATGCAAAAATAGAATGAAAAGCTCATTCTGAGGGCCACAATACATTTGGTATAAATAATGAGCAGTGTAACACCTTTCATTAACACTTGCTGTTTGAAAATGAGTCTACATTTTGATCCACTAGCTTAATATTCTACTGATTGCTGATTCAATTGACAACCACCTGGTTGCACAAGAATTTAGGATTTTTAATGGTTCCTTATCTTAATGGCTGTAAAAGCTGACTGCAAGAAATGTGTCTCACTGAACTATGTGAAAACCATTTATAAGTTTCACTTATTAAAAATTCTAAGTTCTTGGAAGAAAAGTAACACAAGCATGGGACACTGCCAACTAGGGATGGGCAATTCAAAATACCAAATCCAAAGGATTCGAATCCTAAACTATCCGAATCCAAAATACCACTTCAAACTGAATAGTAAGATTTGGTTTATATCGTGCTTACAAACTTTTTCAGGTCGAGTCCAATTTGAAGAAAAATTGATTGAAGGAAGAGTTAATTTTAGGGAGAAACAGAGTTAGTTTTAGAGAGAAAGTAGTTGGTTAAAAAAAAACTAAGTTGTTCTTGAGTATCTTAACAAATTTTAAAAAATTCAAAAAATTTTTGGGCTGCTTTGGGCTGGCGAGAGCAATTTGTGCGGCGTTTTTTACTCTTTATCTCATAAAGCAACTAATTTTGTTTTTTAATCTCACTCCAATTGGTCTCTCTTCAAATTAGACTGGAATGCTGTATCACATTGCTTGGTCACATATTTTCTTTTGTAAACGTACCAATTGCAAGCAACGATAGAAAAAGTAGCTCACACACACAATCGTGCTTATTGGTCGAATACGGGCATTTTGTTGTAATGCACACGCAAACAAGTCTTTTCTTGGTCAACCACGTGCTTTAGCTGCATTCATTTTGAAAATCCTTTTCGACGATTCATTACATTTATGTTTTAAGTAAGAATTCGGCTAATATCACTGTATGCCTGTTACATTTGCATCCCCGAAAGATCTTTTTCAAGTGCAGGTTTAACTGCCACTAAATTACAATCACGTTTGAAAGGCAAACATGTAGAAAGCTTAAATATATTGCACTGCAATAAACTCATGCTCTGATTGTGTTTTTGTTGTTGTAAACTTGTAGTAAATAAATACTTTCATGTTGATTGTGCTAATTGCAGAAAAAAGGATTCAGTATTCTGGATTTGGTTTAACTATTCTAGAATAGTATATTATTCTGAATTGCCCATCCCTACTGCCAACTGTATTGAGTGGCACACACATCTAAATAAAAGCAATCCTGGTACCTTTTCTTTCAACTTCTTGAAAACACTGTTATTTATTCCTACCATTACGCTGGCGTTGTCAGTGCCAATAGCCAGAAGATTTTTTATGTCCATTTTTTTTCTGCTAATGCACTCCTTATTGCATTTACAATGGTATCTGCATCACATTTTTCTAGAAACACCATGTCAAGGACTACTTATGTTTGTCACTATAATAAATGCAATGATACCCAATAACTTGTTAACAGTGATATCATTTGATTCATCCAGTAATAAGCTGAATTTTCCTTGGCCTAGATCAGAAATCAAATCTTCATTGAAACAAGGATTAATCACATTTTTCACAATATTTCCACACTTATTATGATGCATCTTGACTTTATTTGCTATTTCACTGTCAGATATAAAATTTTTGCACAAGTTTACCAAATGATCACATGAGTTGAATGATGAATGACAACAAATAAACATTGCCAAATTTGCTCAAGTGTAGATGTTTATCATTTTTCTTCACAATGTAGTTTTCAAGAGAAGCACCTGTATATGGATTAGAAATCTTATGTTTCTTAGTTTCACAATGGCTTGTTGATAGAGAATATTTAGCTAAAATGTCACATTTACAAAACTTACAATGAGCTTTAGAAGGGTTAGCGATAATGATAACTTTACAAAGCCACTTTGTAAAAGCAGGAACTTTCAACCATTCCTTTCAAAATTTTTGAGAATATGTTGCTTTTGCTTTACTCATTATTAAATTGAAGGGTGTACTTTCTTACTGTATAAACTTGAAGATCAAATCTAATAAATAAAGCACAGTAGTTTAGCTTAGCAAATTATCTCACAACAAGTCCCAATATAACATTATCTACTGACAAACAAGCAGTGCCAGATGATCAACTGAGTGGCAACAATTACTAGACTGCTGGTAGCTATAAGTTGCAATACTGAACCTTGAACAAGTTCAATACATCATACATGTTTGAAACACCTTAACACTGTCACGCAATAGTTGCTATACTTGATTCCAATGGTAAGAGATGGGACAATTTATTTAAAGAATGTGATATATGCTATTATTTATCTACATTTATAAATTATTTTCATAATAACAATATGAATCTTTAAAAAATGCCAAAAAAATGCTAAATGTAGCATTAAAAATGCTAAATTGGCAACCTTGATCCAAGCTATCTTTTCATTTTCATCAATGGGAAATTTATAAACTGTTATTATTTTGGTCATGGAATCACAGTTAGTTGGTATTGTAACAAGCACACAGCATTTTAAAGGCATTATTTTAGTCAAAACTATTTTTTTAATTTTATTTTGTACTTTACAAATTCAAGATGGTTTGGGTGTTTGTAAGTTGTTAATGTTTACAGTATTGCATAAGTTATGTTGATTTTTTAGCCATAAAATCAGTGATAATTTTTAAAACTTTTTATTTAGGATATTTAACAAATTGTATTTTGAATTTTCACCCTATCTCCATATGCTAGGTGTGCCGTTAGATACAAGGGCTGTTTGAAAAGTAATGGGACTGTGCAAATATTTACAGTATTTTATTTCAAATGCCATGTAAAAATTACAACTTGTCTCCTTCGAAGTAATCTCCTTGAGCTTGGATGCACTTTTCTATTCTCTGCTGCCATGCTTCTAAGCACTCCCAGAAAGATTCCACTGGCATCGCTCAGAGTTCCTTCGTTACAGCTGTTGTAATGGCTATCAAGTCTTGAAAATGAGTTCCTTCAACACATTGACTGTTGCATGACATGCAGGCACATCATGCAACACATTGACTGTTGCATGACATGCTGGCACATCATGCTGCATTTGTAACAATGCAAAAAAGCACATCGGCAATCAATGTGTTAATGACTCCCCTGAACTTAGGAAAGAGGAAAAAATTACCAGGAGTTAGGTCTGGTGAGTGGTTGCTCCAGCATAGTATTATTATTTTCTTCAAGAAATTGCTGTATGCTCAAGGTGTTGTGAGCAGGAGCATTGTCATGATGAAGCAGCCATGACTTTGTCTTTTACAATTCTCTTCTGTACTGAACGCATCAAATATCACAAGATGGCTTTGTAAACTTTCTGGTTAAACCCATGGCCAGAATTCTAGGTGAACAATTCCATGAACATCAAAGAAAACAATCAGTATCACTTTAATTTTTGACTTAAACAGCCTAGCTTTCTTGGGTCTTGGTGACAATCTGCTCTTCCATTTAAGGCTCTGCCATTTGGTGAGTAAATCATACTCGAAGATCCATGACTTGTCACTGATAACAACTCCACTCAGCAGATCTGGTACAGTTTCAAGTCATTTTAGAATGTCTTGACACACTTTCACAGGATGTTCTTTTTGCCCATCATTTAGCAACCTTAGTACCATTTTCACACACATCCCCAGATCTTTCGTGATGATCCTCCACACCCTCTCACTGTTCATACTCAACTCATCTATCATTCTAACAGTAAGGTGATGATCACTGTGCACTTTTTCTCTTATATGCTCAACATTTTCGTTTGCCCTGCTTGTCGTTGACCTTCTGCTCCTACAGTCATTTTCCACATCCTTTCATCCTTATTTGAGCCTCTTGTGCCACTCAAAAGTCTGAGTTATTGACATTGTGGCATTTCTGTAGACTTTTTGAAGCAACTTGAATGTTTCATTGGAGTTTTTCCAAGCCAAACAAGAAACTTCAAGTTGATTTATTGTTTGAAGCTCATCATTTGTTAACCCAAGAAAAAAAAGCAAAAAATCTAAATTTATTAAGTTATCTTAAAACAAACTACAATAAGTCATCTTTAATGAAAAGTCTGTGAAAAAGCATATGGTTGTCACAGAATGTTGAAACTGCATTTTTGATTTGCAAGACATTGTGCCATCTTAAAAAATAAAGCTTTTATCACTGTTGTAATTGTTGCTTGTGCAAAGCATGCAGTCCCAATACTTTTCAAACCCACCTTGTAATGTTAAACAAAACATCCTTTCTATAATAGAAATAGTTTTGCATATTTTGAAATACAATGGTTTGCAATTTATGCTTATATAAATTCATTTAAAAAAATGTGAAATTTCACTTTTCTACCTTTTGTATAGGAGTAAGCTGAGTGGCATATGCTGACCAATTCTGTCCTGCAAGCATTGGTACGTTCAACCCACATACTGACTATCACAGTGGCACACATATTTATATATGACATTACTTGTATTAGTTATGTATTAAGTAATGTTGTATATGAATATGTGCGCCATATGACATGAGCAAGGTGTTTGATACAGTGAACATACACTAACTTATACACAAACTTATACACAAAACTCACTTTAACAAATATTTCTAACATCATCATCAAGTTCATAGCAAACTACATAAAAGGATGACAAGCATGCACTGGCACACTCTCAAACTCAAATGAATCAGCACCAGAGTACCACAAGGTGGACTTCTGTTTGCAACATTTACACTTCTGACATTCCACTTCCCCCAAAAGATGTACAAATCACAACATATGCTGATGACATAACAATCACTCCATCTCACACCAAACACTGTTAAGGCTCAATAACTTATTCAAGCATATCTTCACAAAATATATGAATGGGCCACCACTAATAATCTTATAAACACAGACAAAACTGCCATGACACTTCTTACACCAGACCCAGCTGAATATAGAACAACTCTATCACTTAAATTAAACAACCAAACATTGCCAACAACAAAACACCTGAAAATTCTTGAAATCACTCTTGGTCCACAACTGACATTTTTACAACATGTAAATGTCAAAAGTGATACTTGATACAAAGATAAAAAGCAAAAAATCATACTTCTTGATTTTAATGCATTGCTTGGATGTAGCTCTTGTGGGAAAAATGAGGAAAATGACTATGTGGGGAAAAGGATGATGGAGATGGGAGAAGGAAAAGAGGAAGGCCAAGGAGAAGGTGGATGGATTTGTTGAGAGAAGACATGGAAAGGGTTGGAACTAGGAAAGGAGACGAAGTAGATCGAGTGAAATGAAGAATACTGTCACACTGTGGCAACCCCGAGTAGGGAGAAGCTGAAAGAAGAAGAAGAAGCTTGAATGTAGCTCTTGTAATAAGATTTATAACATGATGTGTGATAAACCTGAAAAAGTTGATTTATAAACTTTTAAGCTAATGTTACTTAATGTCCTTTAAAAAGTGAACACCAAATCAAAATCTTGTAACAAAGATGAACAACAGTTTATTTGTTGAATGAAGTTTTGAAGGTTGAAGGAGGAGTGCACCAGATTGAAAGAATAGTCAGTGGAAAGCAAAGAAAATATAAATTGTGCAAAAAAAAGTCCTAGAAGACAATGCTCTTCATGCTATGCCAGTTTTTACTTTGACTGCTTCAATTAATTTCATCAATAAAACAACTAGTTGAATAGACTCTATTCACTATGTTTGCTACCATTTGATTCCATGATTCCCAAATAGGACTTCGATAGAACAAAACTTTTTTTCTAAAAATTTTTTTTATTTGTGTTTTTATTTTTTATTGTATTTAAAATTATAAAAAAAACTTTTTTATTGTATTTACATCATATTGTAAATTTATTGTATATACTGCAATAAATTCAAGGGAATTGATTGCATTAAAATTAAGAATCTAATGGGTTAAAAAATTGGTGGTTGATGGAATATAATACATGTTTTTTTAATAAATTAATATTCATGAGTAAGGATAAACATTTACCTGACTTTTTTAAACATAGTTTAAAGTTATTTAGCTTAACAATTCATTTTCGGTTTACCACTGCAATCCCATTCATTAATATAACAAAATAAATGTTCTCTTTTTGAAAGCATCTAAAAAAATTTTCCAGATTATTTTTTAATTATTATCTTTTTGTTTTTGATAAGATGTACAATTAAAGAAAACAAAGTTACAGTTGTACCAAAGATTTTAAAACAAGATTCAAATTTTTTTTGTGTGTAATTTTAAGCTTAAGATTTGAATTTAATATGTCTGATTTAAAACCAATTTTGCAGTAATCATATAAACTGTATTATTGTATGCATTCAAAAAACAGTATTTTTATATTTCAAAGGATTTTAGTATATTTTTTTAATTAATTCACATGTTCTTACTGCAAATTATAATTATATTTGCTATTCTTATCTGACTTGATGAATAATGGCAGAAACTTTATGCTTTGAGTAGCAATAGAATATTATCTCAATTTGTTTTGAGAGATACGTAGAAGTTGCGGATTTGTTGAGATTTTTTTGTTTTTGGCTGTTTAGAATAATATGTGGTGATGTAGAATTGCTTGATAAAATGACCAATTTGAGGAAAGTGGCATAAAGTGCTTTTTACAATGGCACAAAAGTATGATAAGGGGAAAAGTTAGACCCAAAACCACATTACAGCACTTTTTTTTTTTTATTAACAAATTTGATTTGTGGATCTAAAAAAAATTCTTGGTGTAATTTAAAATCACTCAGTAGTTTATATGACCAGCTTCCAAATGTTTTTTAGCTGCCTTTTTGCTATGGTAGTAGATAAATTAGTATTAAACATTGCATTAAAATTTTTGAAATTTATAGCTTTATTTGATTTTATATTACTGTATTACGTAATACTGTGCAAAAATATTCAAACAAGATTAATTTTTTAATTTTAACTGTATCCTAAAATTTACTAGATAAAAAACCAAATTATTTAAAAATTTATTTAATTTAAATTTTTACTTTAAATCAAGGGTTGTCAAACTTTGGTGGTTCATGGCTTCTTTTAGAGACTTTCAAACACCCATGGCCCCTGTTTAGAATATTGTGTAGACCAAAAAAGGCCCTCATTTTGATACTGTCTCTGATTTTTTTTGCCCCAAAAGTCAAATGAAGACTAAAAAAAAATTCTGCTCATAGCCCCCCAGTAAATGTCCCCAGGTTCCTTTGAGAATCCCTGCTTAAGAATATTTTTGTACCAAACAATAACTCTGTTCAAACACTTTTGCACAGTACTGTGTATGTTATAACTTTTCATTTAATTTTTATCATAAAATTGATTAGATATTTTATTTATTTTTAAAGATTTGATTAAAAGTTTTATACAAAAACTAATTAAAAAAATTCTATGTCTTTGCAGAAAAAAGCCTTGAATGGTGATTCTAATGAAAATACTACATCAATTGATGAAGGTCTTTACTCTAGACAATTGTAAGAGTAATGGTTTATTTTAGTTTAGTACAATATATTTTTTTAATAATTAATTTATAATTAAAATGAAGATAAATCAGCTGCAATATGCTATTGAGTGCATTTATGTCTGTTGTTGTTGTTGTTGTTGTTGTTGCTATTGTTCTTCAATCAAAGTTGGTCTAAGAAAAGCAATCACTTAATTCTAAATACAACATGCTTTTAAAGAGTTTACAAATTATTGGGTTGGAGGCTGATAGCTCTTGCTAGCATTTCATAATGATGTAATACCTTTCCATTATTGCATCAGTGTTATCGACCAATTTGTACACCACTGTGTTAATTAATATGTTGGTCACATCTCCTAATGCTTTCAAAGCATGTTATGTTAAATAACACATTTCTAAGTCTGTCATTAACCTTCCTGCCTCTTGAAGCTGTGACAGTCTTCCTTGCTCTGCAAAGCTAATAGTAACATCCAACATGATTTTTTCACAAATCTACCACTGGCTGTATCTTTTGGACAACACACAATTTGATATTCATTTCAGCAACAACAAATTCTCTATTCTTCCTGGAGTTCATTCTATCTTTTACTTTTCTGCTCTGGATGCTACTAAATTTTTTTGTAAACAAAAAGATTAGTCCATTGCCTATTATTCTTCTCTTTTTTTTTTGGTCAATCACTCTTGACCAGTAAAAGCTCTTTTCTTTACTTTACGATTTCAGCTTGCTTTTTCATTCTGACAATTTCTCCCAAAAAGTGTCACCTGAAAAGCTTTGGTAATACTCCAAGTCTCTAATACTGCTTGCTATTTTCAAACTCTACAGCAAATCGTCTCTTTGAAGTTGTTGCCTCTGTTCTAAGAATTTTTTGGAGTAGCCATCTCATTCTTGGATTAACTGTGGTGCTTCAAAAGGTTTCTTCTACAGGCTAGTGGTATTGTGTTGCATTGGTACTTGACTACAATTAAAGAGGTGATTAGTGCCATTTGTGTGGGTCAAGCATACTTAGCATTGTGGCATGGAAGTATCAGGGTTCACTGTACACAAGTAATTTTGCAAGAGTAGTGATTTGTTGGCTCTGAGTTGTGGCTTGACAACTTCAAACCTGGGCAGACTGTGCTCTAAAGCCATGACAAGCAAGCAGTCTAGGAGAAGGAAATCTTTTATATAAAAACCCTTTTGCAGTAGAGTTACACTGCAAAATTATGATATGTTATCTAGAACATTTTTTCTTGCTGCTTCTGGTTTTATTAAGATTAAAAAGATCTGCATTCAGGTACTTGACAGAGGTATTTGTTCAAAAAGTACTTTCCTACATAAGCCAGCCTCATCAAGGTTAGGACACTGGTAGTTGATTTTCAATTGCAACAAGGCTCATTTTTGCTTCTTGTCTAATTTCTTGCTTTATCTGGTGAGAAAAGACTCATTTCTTGTTTCTTGGGACAGTAAATTTTTCAGTTTATTTGCAAGCTGGATGATCAGATTGCTGCTTCTTGGGGGTGACGTACACTCAAACCGTCTTTTCAAATATCATTGCTTTTTTTATACACTAACATTTTAAAATACTGCTTTGAAAACTTCGCAAAAAAATTTGCAAACTTTGGATAATCAAATTTTGCTATATACATAATTGAGAATATGATTTTGTCAATGTTGGGTGATGATGATAAAAAGTGTTAAGAGTGTTATAACTTTTGATATAAACAAGATATTCAGCAATAAAAATTGCTATTTGAATTGAAGATTTTGTAATTTTTTAATACCAGTAATTCCAAGACTTATGAAATGATAGGCCTAAATATTTCTCCATTGTTGGAATTACCACTTCCTGAAAGAATGTTTGATACTATTTTGATAAAACTATAAATATTACAATCAAGCACTCCTATTATTATGTAGAATTAGTAACTGAAACAGGAACACGTGCAATTGAAATGGAAAAAAGGATAATTTTAAGTATTAAAGTGTACATTTTCAAAAAATAACACTGGTCAACAAAAAAAAATTTTTTTCTTTCCGGCATGAACTTTGATAATTGATTTAGGCTAATTTTGGGCTGCTAAATCCAATTCTGAGCTCAGATTTGCTCTATCACGTCAGGTTTTTTCGCTACGTCTTTAGCCCATTTTTAAACTTAAAGGCCTAATTTTGACTTCTGATAGTGGCGGTATGTTGAGCGTATAACGGCAGCAGCTCAAGCATTCTTACCAAACTCATCTTTGATGAAACATTGAAACCTACACAGGCCTGGAGATTAAAGGCGCTCTGCTTTTTTTGATAAGACCCTTCTCTTCAGCAAGCATAAACATCAGCAGTAAATAGCATATTGTTCGTAACTTGTATATACATTCGTAAAATATACATATAATCTTTAATTTACAATGGCCAATGGTGAACAATTTAAAACAATTAAGGAAGAGACACTGTACATCGATTATGCAACTAATTAAAGTAGGTGCTTCTTAAAAAACTTGTTAGCCTCATATAAAAAACAAGGTAAATTTTGACTAAAAAGAATCGGAATCGAGAAATGTTGTTGAAATCGGCATCGGAGTCAAAAAAAAAAAAATTGGCATTATCCCATCACTAATTTAAACACTCAATGATTAAGAGTAAATAAATATCAAAATTTAATATGACTAAAACATAATGTAGCCGTGAGATTTGGATAACTTAAATTTTTTATTTGGTTCAATTTTCGCATGATTGTTACGTCGTAAATTTCTCTCTTAAAATTGTAGAATGAAGATTTGACTGACTCAATCTTATTTATTGCCCTAATGTTTCATCACAAATGTTCTCGCTTATTTTGTCGTGCGTTAAATCTCTTGGGAGTTTTTGTTTCACGCACATGTGCTTCTAAAGTTTTCCACTAAAGAGATAAAGTTTAGCTGTTTGTCATTGCGGAGTTTGCAATCCATAATAGTTACGATTTAACCTTTTCATTGTTTAGATAAGGCCACAATTGATTTTCATTTAGTTATATTTCTTGGTACTCGCTTTCAGATTTGATTAATATAATTGTAAAGATCAAAAGTCGTGATTCTTGTTTGAATAGAATAGTTTATCGCAAAAAAGATTTAAACACTAAATGATTAACTACTTGTTTATTAAAGAGTTGGAGAGCCGGAGCTGGGGAGCCAGAGCCAGAGCTAGTGGATAAGAGCTAGTGAATGAGTACTTGATAGCTCCGGAGCTGGAGCCGGAGCTAGTGCTCTTCTATAGTGGCTCCCCAGCCCTGCTTGTAACCACATGAAAATCAGAGTACCTTCTTAGCAGTTTGCTTTTATTTCCTTCAAAACAGTCTTAGAAGTTTCATGTATGAAAGAATATTCTTGTAGTAGGCAGTAGTGTATAATAAAGGTGTGAATTTAGAGACAGTTTGTGTGCATTATAAGAGAACAAACTCAGTTTGAGTTTTACTGATATTTCTACAGCAAGGTTTCAAATTCGGTGTTAATTAGCTTTTTTCTCTGCCAGATTGTATCATTAAGGTGTGAGTTTTGAATATATTAAAACTATGTCAGCTGTCAAAAAGTCTGGATGCTCTAATGATCTGAATATTTTTTGCTACATTTGTGGGAGCTTTACTCTGTCATCCCAACGATGTGAAATTACCAACTTTGTAAAAAAGGTGTATTTAGCTTACTTCAAGGTGAAGTTAGGAGACCAAGATAAAAGTTGGGCTCCTCATAAAGTATACAAAAGTTGCATGGAGAGTTTGAGGTATTGGTCTCAGGGAAAGGACAGACATCTGAAGTTTGGTATACCAATGATCTGGCGAGAACAAAAAAATCATATCGATGATTGCTACTTCTGTCTTGTCAACGTCAAAGGATATAACAAGAGAAACAAGCACAAGCTGCAATATCCTAATCTTGCCTCTGCTTTGCGACCTATACCTCACAGTGAGGAAATACCGGTGCCTACTTTTACTGAATTGTCCAATATTGATGATGAAGAGCTTGGGTTGTTTTTTGATTCTTCACAAACTGATGAAGATTCAGAGTTAGATTTTCAACCCTCGAGCTCTTTTTCTGAGCAGCCCTTATTGTTCAACTGAATGATTTAGTCCGTGATTTGAACCTTTCTAAACATGCGTCAGAACTGCTTGCTTCACGACTCCAAGAAAAAAACCTTCTCCAACCTGGAAGTAGTGTCACATTTTATCAGAATCGAGAAAAGCTGTTTCTAAATTATTTCTCTTTAAAAAGTTCTTTGGTTTATTGCCATGATATTGAAGGTCTTTTTTTGCAACTAGGAATAAACCAATATCAACCAAATGAGTGGAGACTGTTTATTGACAGCTCAAAACGAAGCCTGAAGTGCGTGTTACTACACAACCGAAATAGATATGCATCAATTCCAGTGGGGCACTCTGTGACACTGAAAGAGTCCTATGAAAACATTAAGAATGTGCTGGAAACACTAAAATACAATGATCATGGCTGGATGATTTGCATGGATTTAAAAATGATGAACTTTCTTTTGGGACAGCAAGGTGGATACACCAAATACCCTTGCTTTCTTTGCTACTGGGATAGCAGAGCCAAAGATGAGCATTGGATAAGAAATCAGTGGCCAGCAAGGAGCAGTTTGGCACCTGGAGATAAAAACATCATTCACAGACCATTAGTTGATGCCAAGAAGATCATCTTGCCGCCACTTTATATAAAACTTGGGGTGATGAAGCAATATGTTAAGGCTTTTGATCACAGCGGAGATTGCTTTAGGTACATTTGCCAAACCTTTCCAGGTCTTAGTGAAGAAAAGAAAAAGGCTGGAGTTTTTAATGGCCCACAAATAAGGCAGTTGCTCAGAGATTCAAACTTTATAGCATCAATGACAGCTCATGAAGCAAGGGCTTGGAATGCATTTTCTTTGGTTGTAAATAACTTTTTTGGTAACAGAAAGGCAGAAAACTATGAAGACCTTGTGAAAGAATTGTTGACCAGCATGCAAGAGATGCAATGTTCTATGAGCATAAAGTTACATTTTCTGAAAAGTCATCTAGATTACTTTCCAGAAAACCTTGGGGACATCAGTGAAGAACAAGGTGAGCGCTTTCACCAAGACATTAGAGTTATGGAAGAACGCTAGCAGGGCCAATGGGACTGCCATATGATGGCAGATTACTGCTGGAACCTGAAGAGAGAGAGTTCCACTGCTGTGCACAAACGAAAATCGCTCAAAAGAAAATTTTCAAGTTCATGATGACTGTGACATATCTATTTTATCAAATGCAATCTGCTAGGGATTACGTCCAGTGATATTTTTAAAGCACAGTAATGTTGGAGTCTTGTTTTGTGTTTTTGTGATTAAAAGTTACATCAGACCTGCTGCAAACCAGCCACTGCTTTTCAAGATAGTTTTTTTATATTTTTTGTATTATTTTGTAATGAAGATACCTATTATCTCAAAAAGGTGATGTGATGGAAACAAAATAATGCCAGATTTGGATTCAGCGCCCCCAAATTAGGTAAAAACCATCAAAAAACAATCTGCCGCAAAAACCGTGTAGACCAGTGTAATGAATAAGTTTATATGCTAACACAGAACTTTTACCATTAACATATATTTTTAACATGATACAGTTAAAAAAGAATGGATAACTTGTAATGTTATTTTGTAATTATAATTATAACTTGTACTTATAACTTGTAACAAATTTTATAGCTGGTAATGAAGTATTAAGCATCTTTTGCTAATCACATATAATCAGCTAATTGAAAATTGATTGCATTCCTGGAAACAATTCAAATTAATTTTCTATAAGATATTAATTCTTGTATCAATGTATAAATTAGTTTATTTTCATGCTCTGTATCATTTAAAAGTGCTTTGTAGTTTTAAATAAAATAAAATTGCTCAAAATTAAAATTTTTTTTAATAATTTTGTGACCTCATTGAAATTTGCTACTCCCATTATATGGGGGGAGAGTAAAAAATAAAATTTTTTAGTATGAACATGTTTATTTGTATCAATGCCATATTTTTTAAGGACTTCATATAAATTTATTTTTTAAGGCCCCCCTAAATGTACTCTATATTTAGATATGTTCTTGGACATGAAGCTATGAAACGAATGGGTACTGCCACTGTACTTATCTGTGGTATGAATGGATTGGGTATTGAAGTGGCTAAAAATGTTGTTCTTGCTGGAGTAAAAGCTGTTACTTTGCATGATAAAAAAGTGGCAACTCTTTTGGATCTTAGTTCTCAAGTAAATTATTTAAATTCACTGTTTTAAATAATTTAAAATCATTATTGATGTTATTTTTGCAATGATTTAAAATATGTGCTATAGAAATTAGGGAGACAAATGTAAGTCATTAATGCTCTTCAGTAGAGTGCGAAATCACTTTAGTTATTAGAGTGATTATACAAGGTATGTTTGAAAAGTATTAAGACTGTAAACGTTAAATCTTTATTACAAACACTAACAGAAAACTACAACTTTTCACCTTTAAAGTAGTCCCCTTCAGCTTTAATGCACTTTGCCATCCTCTTCTGCCATGCTTCCATGCACTTCTAAAGTGATTTTTGCAGGATTGCTTGGAGCTCCTTCATCATGGCCTTTTGTATCGTTTCTACATTTTCAAAATGCATTCATGCATGCATCCATATTTTGTATGCATGCATATGGAGATTTTTATGCAAAATTTGATGCAATAAAGAGGTCAGGATATTCAACTGCTGCAAATGTTGGCCCTAGACTTGCCATGATACTATCTTGCACATGTACAAGCTATTCCTCAGTTGAACAAGAATATTTCTGGTCAGGTGATTTCACCATTAAAACTAAAGCAGTTGTTTTGAACTTTGTCACTAGTCTGCGTACAGTAGACTTGTTGGAAAGGGTTTGGAATTTTCACATGGCTTGCATTGCACATTCTCCATTTTCCTAAAATATCTTAACAATAGAATTCATTGTGCAGTTGAATCTAAGCAACAATTACTAAGAAGTACCGGTATCTGCTAATAACTCCATTTTACATAAAAGTATTCTGCAAATAAAACAAAAAACAACTAAATAGAGTAAAGACACTTTGCAAAAATAGTAAAAGTATGCCTTAATTTTTAACACACAAAATGTTTTCCAAATTCAAATTCAACACACTTTATGAAACACCCTATATTAATTAGAAGAAATAAAGTTTTAAAATTGAAAAAATGTATAATTGATTCTAGGATTGTAGCAAAGAGCAAATTAGTAAATTTTTTTGATCAAAATATCATCTAGCTATATGTATTGTCAAGTTAAGCTTTTAAAAATGTTTTTAAATTTTTCATACAATAAGCATTAATCAAAGAGAATAGGTCTTGAATAGATTTACTTCCTTGAATAGAAAAATAATAGAATTGACCTCCTTGTGGTAAGTCCTGGTAAGTGAAGTGATAAAACTCTTCAGGAAAACAATGACCATATCAGAGAGCTTCTGGAGTGGTAAAAGAATAGACCCTTGGCTCCAAAAGCAAAAAAGAAAACCTGATGTCAGTTGCAGGCCAAACAGCAAATGACTACTTTTGCCTGGTACACTACAGCTCAATATAGAGGGCTTGAGTGCAAATAAGATTTGCATTGTTAGTCATATGGCTGACAGGTACAATGCCCTCATTATCCTCCTTCAAGAGATTCACTGCACCAATGCAAATCAACTAATAATACCAACTTGCACCTTGATTGGTTGGGTCTCAAACAGGAAACAGAGCCTTGCTATGTTTTTCGATGAGCAACTTAAATGGACCTTTGCTGATCAATCTTTTTAAGGATTGGCAACTGAATGGCTGTGTGTGGATGCCAATGGCTGCAAAATTGTCTTCTACAAACCACCTAACTCGCAATTAACACCAACAGCCATTTCGGTGTTTCAACAACCCTGTCTCTGTTCTGGTGACTTTAACTGCTGGCATACAGACTGTGGATGTGATTCCATTAGTCCAGATGGAGAATATCTGGCTAACTGGGCAGCTCAGGACAACCTGGTACTTTTGTGCAATCCTAAGGATGCCCCTAGCTTCTCTGGCATTAGCACATTGGTACTAACCCTGACCTAACTTTTGTGAGTGTTGGTGATGAGAGTTGGTATTTGGATAGACGTATTCTTGAAATTTTTTCTAGGTCACAAGTTTACAGCATTGACCTTTGCTGATCATGGCAGCTAAACTTTAAACTAATGTTCCAAGTGCATCATACAAGCAAAGAAACTTTGACAAGGCAAATTGGGAACTGTATAGCCTCATCACTGATAAACTGGCTAAGGACTTACTGTTTCCAGACTCCAGATGTGTGGATGAGGCATATCAGGATTTGCTACTCTATCTGCCGAGCAGCAAATAGATCTATTCCACGTGGTCACAGTAAAACTATAAACCATGTTGGGATGCAGAGTGCAAGAGCCTCTACCAGGATTTTCTCATGGCACCCTCCAGTGAAGAATCAAATTAGGCTGCATTAGACGTGCTTGCCCAAATTGATGAAAGTGAAGATAATCTTGGTCAGAAGTTCTCAATACCGTCAATTTCACACACGCCAGTCAGCCATGAAATAGCAATTTAGCTGAAAGGTCTAGAAACTCCTGTCCTTTTCCCATTTTAGCAAACTCAATTGCATCACGTCTAGCAAGGAATGGAGTGTTTCAAGAAAAGGATTGTGAGTCAGCTTGACTTGTGGCCAAGGAAATATCTGACCTTTGGAAGATGTTAACACCTACTGGCAAAAGTATCTCTGGAGATTTCATTTCAGAGGAATTTACCAGTGCTCTTTAGCAATTAAAGCCAGGAAAAGCTCTGGAAACTGACTCCATTTGCCAAGAATTAATACTCCATGCTGGTGCTGCTCTGAAGTCTTGATCAAATAAGTTTCTATCCCATTGCACCATCTCAAACTTTCAAAAATCTGGAGACAAATGACAGTGATTGCAATCCCAAAGCTGATAAAGTCATTAAGGGACCCAAGGAGTTACAGACCAATCTCCTTCCTTTAAGGTATTAAAAAATTATGATGATCTACACTCACGCCGAACCAATTGTAGACCCACTGCTACCAAGAGGGCAGGCTGGGTTTCGACAGGGAAGCTCAACTGTAGATCAAGTCACTCTCCTAACTCAAGCAGTTGAGGATAGCTACTTGGCTAAAAAAAAGGCTGGTGCTGTGTTTATCAACCTCGCAGCAATCTATGATACTGTATGGCATCACAACCTCACCTGTGTTTTCTGCTGGATAGGCACATGGTTTTGCAGATCATGCAACTTTTACAAAATTGCAGTTTTACCCTTACTACTGGTATTGGATTGCAGAACAGGTTATGATGCCTCAAGAAGGACGTCTCACAAGAATCAGTACTAGTTCCCCCTTCTTTAATATCTGCATTCATGATCTGCCAATAACAATTGCCAGAAAGTTTGCCTATGCTGATGAGTTGGTAATTGTGCACTCAACATCTATAATTGGAAGACATTGGAGGAGACTGCATGTCAGGGCATGGTAACTATATCCTCGTATCTCCAGAAATAAAAGTTGAAGCTCAATACAGCCAAAACAGTGTCAACTGCTTTCCACTGTAATAGCAAAGAGGCATGAAGGAGTAAACAGCTGACCACATAATAACATCCTGCCTCATTTTCCATCATCCAAGCAGGGGGCTTGGTCCAGAAACAGTTGATAAGGAGACAGTTAAATACTGCGCACCAGTCTGGTGTCACAATGCTCACACTTGCCTCATCAACAGTGTCTTGAGTGATGCTTGAGTGGACCATCAAGACCATCTATCCCCCCCCAAATAAAGAAGAAACAACCCCCTTTAAATCTTTTTTCAGCTTTGGTTTTACAAGACAATTATAAAAAAAAATCATAAAAGTTATCATGTTTAATTTCAAATTCATTGCTAAGCTAATTAGATATTATTACCTCAAATGTTTTTAGAATTGCTAACATCCCTTGTTATTTGTGTTTTACAAACAGCATTTACTGTTTCAATTAGATGTGTACTTTTTTTTCATTATTATTAATTGTATTGCTTCTGATTCAAAATGTAAGAATTACATTTTTGTGTAGTATTTTTTGACTGATGGAGATTTGGGAAAAAATCGTGCAGTTGCTTCTGCGCCAAGAGTCGCTGAATTGAATTTATATGTTCAAGTTGATTCTCACACTGGTTCTTTGTCTTCTGAATTTTTATCTCAATTTCAAGTAAGTTATTAAGTCTAAAAAATATTTAGATACTTTACAAACCATGACTTTTTTGTTTTTCAAAATTGTTATTTTGTTGTTAGATTTTCTAATATTATTTTTTTGAAATGTCATTTGTCTTATATTTGCTTCAAGAAAAATAATATTCAAAAGTCTAACATGAGAAAAAAATAGATTACAGCTTTTTAAAAATTAACTTCTGCCAATTGGATAACAGTAAAAGTGGATTCCCACTAAAAAATGATGTAACAATTATATGGAGACACCTACTTGTTAATATCTATTTAAAAGTCTTTTTGACTCAATAATGAGTGAGTTAATTAGAAACCTATTTCAACAAAATTAATTGATAATGAAGTCCATTATGTCAAGAAAAATGTTTTTTTGTAAAAGATTATTTCTTTTAGTATACCTTTTTAAGCATGTAGTAAAGCAATTCAGGCTATCAGTAAATGTAATATTTGAAATTAAAACAGAGATTGGTAGACCTGTCATTAAAAAAAGCTCAGCAAATTAAACTAAGAAGGTCTTTTTGTTAAAGTGACTTATTGCTAGTCAAGGTTTTTTTAATTTTGAAAGATTTATAGCTGCATTATATTTTTAATTGTAATGCTAAAATAAAAACAGGTTTAAATAAAAATAATAGAGCCTGTGTAACTTTGAATGCGAATGTAATTGTTTCTGATTTTTTAAAAATATTTCTTTTGCACCTTTTGGCATCTTAAATATCTTTAATTTATCTCAGCTCTTGCAAATGTTATTGGCAGTTTACTTATGTTGTATTTTAATAGTATCAATTTTGTAAATTCTTTTTTGTACCATATTAACACACCTTCGGCACATAAAACTATTCTTTTGCATTTTGTATTGTCTTTCAAAGCCATCTCAAAATGTACCAATAACAACTATGTAAGTATTACTAATCTTATGTTCAAATTTTGTACTAAAAAGTTTAATCTACCTAGATCTGAGCAAATCCCTATGGCTTGTTTGTTTTTATTGCTATTTTATAAGTGACAAAGTAACCAAAATACAGTGACAAATAATTAAACTACTAATAACAAATAATCTGGCAAAGATAATCAAGCAAGTAGTGTATAGCTAAGATTCTGTTTAATCATGTGAAGCTGGCTTGGAATTTTTGAAAAATAACTTCTTTGAAAATAGCTGTAAGAACAAAACCAAAAAAGTCAGACTATTGGAAGTAAATGTGAAAAGGACCATTGCAAGTGCTGAAATATTATATTGTTGGTGGAGCCAGATTAACATGTTTTAGGCTAAGCTCAGCAAATCAAAAACCATGTCAACAGTGTTCTATCTCAACAATAGGTAAACTAAACATGAGCTAAAGATCATGGTTAAAGAAAATAATTTGCCCTTCAACTACATCTACTTATCTTGGCATCACTGTAGATAGGACTCACACATATTGATACCATTTAGAAACATTGCACAAGAAGCTGATATCACCCATTGTTCTGATCTATTGACTGGCAGGTACAAGCTGGGGAGTACATGCAACAACTTTACACACTGCAACCCTGTTCCTTGTACACTCCACTGCTGATTACTGCATACCTGCATGGTGCTGCAGAGCTCATACCCACTTGCTCTGTGCTGCAGACCTATTAACATAGCACTGCCCACTGTGACAGGATGCCTTGAACCAACATTTACTGAGTACCTACCAGTATTGTCTGGCATCCCCCTTCTAACCTTTGTGCAAAGTTGTCACACTCAAATTGGCTTGTCAATCTTTAAAACCACGTCATGCACTCCATAATTACATTATGGCCAAGCGACTTCTTAAGTCAAGAAAACCATTTGTTGATGAAGCACAAATCCTATTGGCTTATAAACACCAATTTAACATGGACTCATGACACATGGAAAGAAAAGTGGTCCAAAAACATCTCATGACTATACTGTTCCATTCCTGATGTTGGTCCAATTGCAACAGGACATAAGCTCACTCACTTAGCCTGGTTACTGCTGAATTACCTCTGCACTGGCCTTGGATGATTCAGTTCCTTGATGTACATACAAATGGGGACTGGTAACATCTGCAGTTTGCAAATGCAATGCAGAACAACAAAATCCAGACCATATCCTCTATTACCTTCCATTTACTCACTTTCTGGAGCAGTCACACTATCATCCCTGACCCTAGATGATGAAAAAATCAAATAGCTACTTGAAGATTGTTCAGTTATCTGACCCCAAAGGTCAAGAAACATCATCTCAAACAAAAGAAAAAGAAAGAACATACTTTAGATAGAAGAGAGTGTCTTAAACTTGGGTTAAAAGTGGACAGATTGCTCATCTATTTGTCCCACCTTGTTGCATTCTGCAAAAAACTATTGTTGTATGTCACACTGCTTGAAGCATCTTGCTGGCTTAGAATTGGGTGGTAAAACCCTGGCCTACTTGAAAGCTGAATACTACATGCCAATCTGGTGTTGTAGCACACACATTTGCCTCACAGACAGTGTGTTTTGAATGTTGCCTTGTGCATTGTTGCTGGATGCCTATGTCTCACTCCAACAAAACCACCTACTGATACTTTCAAGCATTCAGCTAGCTGAACCATATGGACAGGATCCGTATATTGCAGGGTTAACCAACTTGTCTGCTGGTAAGATTGACTTAAAATTTTTTTAGAAACTTGCAATTGACCACTGCAAGAATGCAATCCTAAAAAGGAGTGATCTCTAAAAAAGGTCTTCAGTGTCCAATTCATTTTAAATTGACTCAGTTGCCACCCAGTTGCCACCCAGTTGTTCATATCCCCAGTTTAAGAACCGAGGTTCTAAATTAAAACATTCTAGTTCACTGAATGGTCTATTACATAGTTTTTCTGATGCTGGCCAACTAAGACTAAGATCTAGATGCTCTTTTATGCCAGCTACACATAAACTATTAAAAAACCGTGGCAAACTAGGCATTTCATTTCATTTTTTTTATCCTGGATCACTATTAAATAGTTTACACAAAAAATCATAAATATTAGAAAAGATCAAGAAAAGGAAGAAGCAGCACAATGTCAGACGTTAAAACATGCATAAGATAATTAAAAAGTGCAAATACAAAATGGTAGAAAGTGTAGCTGCAACCCCTTGATCAGTTAAAACATAAGAAGCGAGAAAGGAAAAAAAAAAGAACAATCTAATATCACAAGAAAACTAGCAAATTATAAGATTGTATAACCAGTGCATTACTAGTCTGCTTAATGATGGTGGGTGGCACAGCTAGTCAAGACAGGAATTTAGCTTAACTGAGCATGGTGAGTAAAAAAAAACCATCCATAAAAAGAAACCTTACTAGGTCCAAAAACCTTTTCTATTTGCGCTGCCTATAAACAAGCATAAATGGAACGTAAAGTTTTGTTAGAGTTCAACCAGGCTTTGTACTTTGATTTCCATTTACTACACCTGTTGGGATGGACTTGTCCTGAACAGTTTAGGTTAAGCTCGATAGTCTAAAGACTGGTTTTGGGCAGTTTTATTTACCCATGCAAAAGTAGGATGTTGCTTTATCAAATTGTGCATGTGATGCCATAGAACAAACCATAGACTATATCCTAATACTGTGTTTCATATATTACTTTTCATCAGAATTCAAAATCTCTAATTTTGGCCAAAATTCAAGATAAAGACTAAAAATTCTCATAATGCCAGGAATTTTGGAACATCAGATGGGTCATCCAATTTCAACTAGTAGGTTATGCTGTCACCCAAAGGCTAGTGGTTTGCCATCCCTGACATATAGCATGAGGTTTGATGGTTTTGGATGATGAAACCTGATGCTGGCTCAACACTATCAATGCCACCATCTGGTCCTGGCAGTACAGCAGCTTGGAGTAGTAAAAGAATGAACCTCCTTGAAAGTTGGTTGCCAATGACTGTAGTTGCATAAAAATTAAATTGCTACTTTTTAGGGACAAAATCAAAAAATTCAAGACAGATTCAAAATAAAGACTTTTTCAAAGCCAAACAATTTACTTTTTGGGTTTTTTTGTTTCGTTAGTCATGCTTATTTTTTGGTCAGTTTGGATTGCAACCCTGTTTATAGCCAAAAATAAGTGTTTTAAATGAAGTTACAGAGCCACGTGGAGTCAGAGTACAAAAAGTCAGAGTTAGAATATTTTATTTGACTTCAACTCCTGATGTCTGTTTTTTTTTTTTTTTAGAGAACACTATTTTTTATGGATGAAAACCAAAAAATCCATGACAGATTTAAAGTTAATACCTTTTTTTGACTACTCTAATTTTAAGTAAATCATATTTTGCATAATGTTATTGGGTTCATTTTGTGTCAAATGTCCTGAACTTCAGAAATTTCCAGCTTGAACTTCTCCAAATTTGCTCAAAATGTATATTATAATTGACCATAAAATTTTAGCTCAATGTCTACTGTACTTTATGAAATATCTTCTTCTTTCAGCCTTTCCCTTCGGTTAAGGGTGGTCACAGCATACCATCATTCTCCAAACCTTTCTGTCTTCAACATCCGTCTCCTTTGCACCAACTTCCCCCATATCTTCTTTTACTACATCTAAAAATCTTCTCTTTGGTCCCCTTTTCTCCTCTTTCCTGGTAACTCCATTTCCATCATTTTTCTTACTACATACTCTTGGTCTTTCCTCATGACATGTCCATACCACCTCAGCCTGCCCTCCTTCATCTTCATTCCTAACCATTCTACCTTAACGGTACTCCTGATGTATTCGTTTCTAATCTTGTCTTTTCTCGTCACTCCCATAGCAAACCTCAATATTTTCATCTCTGCAACTTCCATCTCTTCCACTTGTTTCTTTGTGACTGCCACTGTCTCAAGTCTCAAGTTTACTGGGCCATTTTTTTTATCACAAGATGGTGTATTTTTAGCAATTTTACAGCTGGTCCATACTTTGAAGTAGTATAATTTTTTTAAGCAGGTGTTTTTTATATTTGGTGAACTTATAGTTCAGTTGGTAGAGAGTACTTATGTTAAAAATTAGGGCAGTGCTATGTTTTGTACAGCAGTAACAGCTTTTTAAATATGACTAAAAGTTTGTTCTCGACTCAAAATGTGGAAATCAATATTTTTATTATGTTATAAGCTAATATTATTTTGACACTTAATCCATGTTTTATACCAGAAAGTTGGTCATTAGACCAAAAATCAGCTTTCCACACTTTTTATAATTAAAGAAATGCTTGTTTAAAATGGATGAAAATGAGTGAATGCTAATTGCTGCAAGGGGTACCAATTTCATTAAGTCAAATTTCATAAAGTACAAAGATATTGAGCTAAAATTTTCAATTTCCTGGTCAGTTGTAATATACAACATTTTGACCCATTTTGAGTGAATTTAGAGAGATTTAAGCTGGAATATTTCTAAATTTCAAGACATTTGACATAGAATGACCCTTGTCCTTATTGGGAAGTTAGAATCTTTAAAATTCTAGAAGCTGGAGTTGGCATCCTAGAAATTCTAGGAATCAGAGTCATATCTTAAAACCTTGTGACTCTGCAAACCCTAGTTTTAAACAAAAAAAATATCTTTATATCGGATAATCTATAAAGTGTATAAAAATAATTGACTTTTGTCAACATAATCACTAGAACAAACAGCAAACACATTTATAGATCAAATTTTTAAGCTTTAATTGTTTTGTTTTAGATTTGATTAAAATTTTTAAAACAGTCAAACTGTGACATTACTGATAAATTTGAATTTCACTTGTCTGATTTGTTGCAGCACTGTGATGATACTGCTGTGTCAGTTGTTTTTGCCAATTTGATTGGGTATACAAAAATCATTATTGCAAATATGTTAAACACTTGCTTACTTTTAAAAACTTTAAGATAGTAAATCAAGCTTAAATTTTTTCCCAATTTTTTGCAAAGCTGAAAAATTGAAGACCCTATTTCATACAAACCATTTACTTTTTTTTTGGACTTCTTGTCTAAAGTTGCTATTTACTGAAAATCCAAACAATGTCTAAAAAAAGCAACACAACGTTATGCCATGTGAAAAGGGCTAATGCAAGAGGCACTAACATTAGAATTACTGGTGTGGTCATTTTGATTATCTTAGCTAAAATAAATGCTATTACTGTTACATTTAAACTTTCTTACTTTCTTAGATTTTGGCCAACCATATTAGCATGTTAGTTTTTGTTGCATTAGGATAACCATTGTATGTTGTGGAAAGGGATTTACCGTAAATTACTGTAAACAATAATTTTGATCATAAGGTGTTCTAAAAGCTGGCTCCACTGATAAATGTGTTTACTTTTTTTCTATATCTAATGCAAAACATTTGGTCTATGAGTCAAGAAAAAAATTTTAAATCATGCCTTTATGTGCTGCAGAAGTTTGCGGCATAGCCAATTAACACATTTTTGAATTTTTTGTTTTGAGCACATCATGTTGTGGTAATCAATTGGGTAGGTTCTTGAGTGTCTCCCTGCTGAAAGCATCCTGTCAAATTGTTCTTAACTGCAAGCAATCTGCTGATTTGGAGTGTCTTTTCATGCAATGACAACAATGATATTTTATGGTAACTCTGCTTAATCCATAAAGCAGAAATGAGATTAAATAAGCCACATTAAAAAGAGGGAAAGGAAAAAAACTTTCCAGAAGGAATGATTTACAAGTTTAAGATGCTAAAGATAGAATAAAAATAGCAAAATGTGGTGTTGTAGGTCATTGGGAAAGTGAAATAAATTGGGCCACCTCTGGAAATTTTAATATGGTAGACAGGACAACAAACTGGATAAATGTATTGGAAAAGCAAGTGTAGTAAGTGCTAACTTTCCAATCGGTTTTCCTAAAATGAGAGCTGTGTACAAAAGCAAAGCTTTCTGTTTTCTGATTTGTTCCTATCTTCACTTATGGTCATGAGTCATGAGTATTGCATAATGACAAAAAGAATGAGATCCTGAGTGCAGGCAGCCAAAACAGGTTTCTTGCAAAAAGCCAGAGGTTTATTCCTACTTGACAAGATTAGCAGCACTGATAGTCATCAATCTCTCAACATTAACTTGCTGCTACTTTGCATAAAACAATTGCAACTGCGATTGTATAACCATATGACATGAATGTTTCATGAACAAACAGTAAAGCAACTGATGGATGCTCTCCTGAGTGGCAAAAAGCCTAGATGGTGACATAAAACTTGCTGGCAAAATTATGTTGAAGACCTGGCCTGGTTACATCTGGGAATTTCACCAGCGAAATTGCTACTAGTTGCAGGGGGTGGCAGGAAACTCGAGCCACTGCCCTTGCAACCCCAAAAAACAAGCAGGCAAAGGGGAATAGACTGAATTACTTTAATGTTTTTCCTGAAAATGATGATAATGTTACTACTACCATTGCTACCACACTGCATCTGCAACAATGACAAGCCACCTTAACATGGTGGTGTGGTCCTCTTTTTTGCACTGGGGAGGGTTGAAATGGCTTGTCAATTCCCCGAGGGTCTCATCCTCAGGTGTTTCTCCCCTGGACAACTCTTCTTCTTGTTTTTTATCCCTGCAGTCCAATGCGCAGTCACATATGGACAGCTTTCTTAAACCCAATTGACCGCACATCTATTTCTTCTACTTTCATTCTGACAACTCCTCTCAGTCCCTTCTTCCACCCCAAACTCCTCCTTTACCTATCCCACTCACTGCTGAGTCTCATACTTATGCTCCTACTCATCAGTGGTGACATTCATCCAAACCCTGGACCAATAGACCCCTGCTCTGTCTGCTCCCGTAGAGTCACCTGGGGAAACAGATCGGTACAATGCACCAATTGTTCTCTCTGGGTACACCTTTCCTGTTCTGGTCTTTCTCCCGCTGACTTTCGTAAAATTTTTCCAGGATACTCTTGGACTTGCCCAATATGTCCATCCTCCTCTCAACTCCCCCCTCTCTCTTACATCCCAACCCTGTACCCTCATCCATAAACACTACAAATCCCCCATCTTCACTCACAAACACCCACAAAACAACATCTGCAAAAATGAACCCTCACCCCAAAACAACCACAAATAACCTCACCAACCTTCCCAACCACCTCCAACTAATTTTTAATTATCCTCCCTCAGCATCAACTATACGAGGTGCATTCAATAAGTTTCCAGACTTTTTTTGTACAGGCATTTATAATTCCCGTAAACTTGAGATATTTCAGTATGTTGTTACTATACTCCTTATGAGATGATTGACCAATTTTTTCTTGTTTAGGTGCAAATTTATAGCTACAGTAGGAATTAGAGTACACCTTACTAAATCCTGATTGTCACAGCTGGTGAATTTCAAAAATGCAATCTGGACGTGAGGACACATTAGAAGAACGATATGCGATCAAGTTCTGTTTTAAACTTGGAAAAACTGCCACGGAAACGTATGCGATGAAAGCTGGATCTATTGTTATGACCCAGAGACCAAGAGACAGAGTTCCCAGTGGAAGCATGCTGGATCTCCCAGACCCAAGAAGGCCAGACAGAGCAAGTCCACCCAGAAACTCATGATGATCCCTTTTTTTGACAGCATGGGCATAATCTACATTCACTGGGTTCCCACTGGAATCACAGTCAACAAGGAGTACTATATTGAAGTTTTAAGGGAGTTCAGGAAGACATTCCGTCGGAAGAGGCCAGAACTCTTCGAATCAGGTCAGTGGCATTTCCATCAGGACAATGCCCCAGTCCACAAATCCATCCTCGTCACAGACTATTTGACCCAGATGGGCATCAAGACGGTTTCCCATCCTCCCTACAGCCCGGACCTTCCTCCCTGCGACTTTTGGCTATTCCCAAAGCTCAAGGAAAACCTCAGAGGCAATCGTTATTCCACAATTGAGGACATGAAAGAGGCTGTGACGAGGGTCCTAAACACGCTCACACAAGAAGACTTCCAGGGGGCTTTCCAGAAGTTGTTGGAACGGTACAACAAGTGCATTGATGTCGGAGGAGAATACTTTGAAGGGGACTAGAGTTTTTTGAGTGTACAGTTAATAAAAGTGTCCATACCAAAAAAGTCTGGAAACTTATTGAATGCACCTCGTACCTCCTTCTCAAACCCAACATACCATCTCTCCTCTTACACAATCTTCTTTTCATCCTTCCTCACCCTCTTGAAACAACCTTTAAATCCTACAGTGGAATGCTAATGGGTTCGCCCCCATTGTACTGAACTCACACACTTTCTCTTTCAAAATCAGTATGATCTCATCTTCGTGCAAGAGTCACACCTCTCCTCTGACTCCACTTTCTGCATACCCGACTACAAAATCCTCCAAAAGAACCAATCTATGACAAGCAGAGGGACCACCATCTCTACCAGAAACCTAGGAGGTGGTGTACTCATACTTGTCAAAAACGGTCCAACCTACACTTCACTCTCCACACAATCCCTCTCCTTCCTCGATCCCAGCTCTGATTATTTAGCTATCACAGTTAAAATAAAAGGAGCCTCACCTATACATCTTTTCAATATCTATGTCCCTCCTATCTGCTCTTCTTCCTCCGACTCTTGCCCAAAATCCTTCTCATCCTTCCTCTTATCATCCCCCACTACTTACATCTTTGGCGACTTTAACAGCCATCATTCATCCTGGGACTTCCACTCATCGGAAGACCAATCAGGCAAAGATCTGTTAGACTGGCTCCTCGCTTCTGATCTTTTACCCATCAACAACCCTGAACATCATACTCTACTACACCATGCCACTGGAAACTGCTCCTCCCCTGATCTCTCTCAAATCCCTGCCCAAATAGCCTTTAAATGCACATGGCAGACTCTTCCAGACCTTGGTTGAGATCATCTTCCTATCTTTATCACCATTCCTACCTCCCCTCTAATTAACCCTATCCACTGCCCCCCTCATTTAACTACAATAAAGCTTGCTGGGACGATTACCTTACCTATATTGATATTCACTGCCCTCCCCCCTCTAACTTTACAACACTCTCTCTTTCTGAAGCCACCCACACCTTTACCAAACTTCTCAATGATGCTGCCAGTTTTGCCATTCCTTTCTGCAGCATCAACCGCCCTGCTAAAGCTTGGTGGTCTCCTGAAGTCGCAGATGCTGTCGTGAAATGCCGAAAGGCATTTGCAAAGGCACACTGTTTCAAAGAAAACCGCCAGAACTATATTGCCACTTCTAGATATACCTCCACTGTGATTTCTAAGGCTAAAGCTAAGTCATGGCAGAAAACTTGCTCTAGCCTTTCTCCTAAAACCTGTCCCACTGAAGTCTTCTCTCTACTTTGCTCCATTTCTGGCTCCCTTTCCCCAACTTCCCAAGCTGCCATACCCCTGTAGATTGTGCCAATCATATCTCTTCACATCTACAGTCCCATTTCTCTACTCAACCATAAAACTTTTTTGCAGCACCGAGAAAGCTTAGATGAATCATATTAGAACTGCACACTGCAACACCCTGCACTCCACATTCTGCTCACCATTCTCTTCACTTGAACTCTCCACAGCCATCTCTCAACTCTCAACCTCAACCTCTTCAAGTCCTGATGAAATTACCTACCCTCTTCTAACCCACCTTCCACAATCAGCACTTCACTTCTATATATCTTCAACCTTTCTTGGTCAACTCATACCTTCCCATCTACCTGGAAACAATCAACAATCATCCCCATCCTCAAATCAGGAAAACCCTCTGACTCACCTTCCTCATATAGACCCATCTCTCTTACTTCCTGCACCTCCAAACTCTTCAAAAGAATGGTTTTAGGACGACTAACCTATTTTCTAGAACAACAAGGCACTCTCTCACCCATGCAAACTGGTTTTAGAGCTGGTAGATTGACTGTAGATCAGGTTCTCCTCCTCTCACAGTCAATCGCAGATTCCTTCCACCAATCTAAGCCAGGTGCATGTACAGTCCTTGCCACTGTGGATTTTGCAAAAGCTTTTGACTCAGTTTGGCACTCTGCCCTCCTCTCTAAACTCCTCTCATTAGATCTTCCTCTTTGCTTTGTCAAATGGATACGATCCTATCTCTCAGATCATCGTTCGAAAGTCTGTATCTGTAATTCATACAGTCATCCTTTCCATCTCTGAAGAGGAATTCCCCAAGGTTCAGTTCTTGGACAGTTCTCTTTTCCTTATATATTAACAACCTTCCTACTTTCCCCCCTACATCTGTTAAAACCTCACTCTATGCAGATGACCTAGCCATCTGGGCCTCTTCCCCAAGTGTTGAGTGTGCAACTTCCACAGTACAAGCTGCCCTCAACAGACTGGTGGAATGGTCCTCAAAGTGGTGCCTCCCTCTCAACCCCCTCAAATGTGAAACATTCTTCTTCAGCTTAGACCCCTACCAATCACGTATACAACCTTCTCTATACATTCTTAACACTTAAATTTAACCCTCATCCAACCTTTCTCGGTGTAACCTTTGACCTCACTCTTTCTTTCAAACATCATTTCTTATCCTTGCGGAAAAAGTTTCACAGCCGATTCTGTGCTCTCCACTCTATCACCTCTGCCTCCTGGGGTCCATCAAAAGAATCCTTATGCACCTTATACAAAGCCTTCATTCACCCCATCCTTACATACGCTTCCCCAGGCTGGTTTCCTTTCTCATCTCCTACCCACATGACCTCCATGGAGAGGATGCATAGATCTTCGTGCAGAGTAATCACAGGCTGTCTATCATCCACTCCTATCCCTCTACTTCATATAAAAGCACTTCTCCCTCCACTATGCATCACCCTCACCCACCAATCCTTCTCCTTTTTTGAATGAGCCCTCTGACTACCTTTAACCTTTCTCCTAGCCTCTTTAGCAAATTCTACTGCACACGTCTTAAGAAAGGCTCATGGAGATCCTTCTCCCAATCTCATAACCTCACTCCTAACCTACATCTTGCCCGTGAACCTTTAATTCTCTGCCCTCCTAACCCCCTCTGGTCTGCCCCATCTACTTACATGGTTTCACTCCACCTCTCATCCCCATGCTCTTGCAAAGACCCCCTCCCTTTGCAACACCACAGCTACCTCCCACCTTTCCTCCCTATCCCACAGTGATATCTCTGCCTGGACTGATGGTTCGGTACCTGACAGGCTGAGGCAGGGTGGTACAGGGATACACATCTAGTGTTCAAAGTGTGTCACTGGTACCTCGCTCTCCTTCTCGACTGTTCTCTGGTCTACCAGTTACATGCTGAGACTATCGCTATCTTACATGCTCTTTGGTGTATCTCACACTCCAGACATGTAACTTTAAATCTATCACCCTATTTTCTAATTCTTTGTCTGTTTTACCAACCCTCTCTGCCCCCTACCATATTTAATCCTCAAATCCCTATCTGATATCCAATTCCTCCTCAATTCTCTATCTAAATCCAAGGTAGTCCATTTGCAATGAATACCTGGTCACTCTTCCCTCTCAGGTAACGATTTAGCTGATTCTCTAGCTAAAATCGGAACCTCCCTTGATCCTTCCAACATATCAATGTCCCTTACACCCCTTATTTCCTCCCAAAGACAATCCCTCTACACCAGTTGGAGACACAGTGTCCAATCTGGTCTCTTTTTACACCAAATCTCCCCAGTATCTTTCGAGGAGCTCACTCTCCCTCACTTCACTTTCTGTGCTCTCTCCCGTTTACACTGCAACGGGCACAGCACTCTCCTTGGCACTTATCTCCACAGGGTTGGTCGAGCCGAGACTCCTTCATGCAGCAACTGTGGTTCTAAATCACAGGACCTTTCTCATCTCGTGCTAGACTGCCCTGTACTGGACCATCTGCATTGGGCCATATTCAGCCATACCCTTTCTCTCCTGGACCTCTGGTCCTGTCTGTGGGGAGTTTCCCGATTACTGGGACTCTGCAGAGTTGATCTGCACCCCCATCCCTAGGAATGGGTTGGGTAAACCAACCACCACGACACTGCATGCCTAACTTTGGTGTTTCATTTATTATTTTGTCTAATTTTTTTGATTTTTAAGCTAGCATTTAACTTTGTTTATTCATGTCACATTTTTTTAAAGTTACCATTCTTGAACTGGATTGTTGATCACAATAAAATTCATAAAAATACTAATTGACCTGAAATATTTTTTCCCTGTGAGATTTTTTTGTAGCACCTTTTCTGAAAAATGGTGTAGTGGTTGGATATATAACTTTTCTCTGCATAGCAATTTTATCAAGCTGTTTATAATTACAGTCTTCTAATAACTATTAAAAAGTCAAAGGAAGAATAATATCTTATTTTAAAAAGCAGTTGGAGCAAATACTATACTTCTTTTTAAAATTATGTTTCATTTATTTCTAATAGTCGAAAAATATGTAATAAATATGACTATAGTTGTATTTAAATGTCTATTTATGGATATAGATTAACATCATAACTTTGTTTAACTTTGTTAATCTATTTACTTTTTAGTTTTTAATTTTTTATTTTTCCCTGTTTAGCGCATACCAAAAGTAAACAAGTTTATTAACTTTTTACTATATTACTTTAGATCTAGGTTTTTATCAATTTATGCAGTTTCATTTTTAAACATTGAGTAATATTTTTATTTTGATTTTAAAAAATTATTTTTAATAATTACTATTAAAGATATAATGTGTAAATTGCTTACCATTACTTTTTGTTTCAGGTAATTGTTTTATGTGATTCATCTCTAAACGAACAAATCCAACTTGGAGATTTTGCACATCAAAATAATAAATGTTTTGTTGTTGCTGAAACTAAGGGACTTTTTGCTGAAATTTTTTGTGATTTTGGTGAAAATTTCACAGTTTATGATAATAATGGAGAACAACCTTTGAGTGTCATGGTGTCAGCTATTACTAAAAACGTATGTATCATAATTTATTGTGGTTAAGTGTACTATTTGTTAGGTTGTAAAACATTTTAAAAAATATTTAAAAGTTGTAAAATAAATTAGAGTAATCTGCAATTAGTAAATCACTAAACTGCATTTTGGGATACAGTATGTTTAATTTTTTTTTTAATTTGCCACTCAAAATAAGATGTTTAGGTTCATTTACTTGTATCCATTTCATAAATTTCACTACAGTAAGAATATAAGATTGAAAAAGAAAAAATTTATTTTGGAAGGTTCGATTTAGGATCTTTCTTATAAACTGACTGCGGTGGAAAAGTTTGTGCATCTCAACAACCTGCAAAGCTGTCTATGCAAGAAATTTGTCTCTTTGAGGGATACCCATCCATTGAGGTCTGCAGGTAGAGACAAAACCAAATGTAGTTCAAAAGTTGGAAACTTTAAACCTGGACAGACTTTACTCATTAGCTGCAGCAAGTAAGCAGTCTAGGAGAAGCAAATCTCTTAAATAAAACCCCCTTGTAGTGGGTTACACTGTACAATCATGAGATATCATTCAGAACCTTTTTTATGCTGCCTCAGGCATTGTGCAATCTAAAAAGATCAATGCCCTTGTAATTGGCAGAAATATCTTTTAAAAAAATCTCTTCCTAAACCAGTCAACTCAATAAGATTACTGCTTGATTTTCAATATTATAAATTGGCTCATTTCTATTTCCTGTCTGATTTGTGCTGGGTAACGCTCTTGCTTGGAGAGAAAAGACTCATCTCTGGGTTTTAAAGAAAGTTGATTTTTTACTTTTCTCACATGGATGATCAGATAACTGCTTGTTGGATAACAATATACACCCAAACGCAGGACCTATAACACAAGTGGGTGGCATTTGTTTCAAACTTATCATTAAACTTCAAGCATCTTTTTTAGATACCCACACAAAGCATTAGGTGCACTTGAAATGCTTTCAAATCGAAACCAAGGATTAGAACATCTCATCATGCTGCACACTTTAATGTACTTTCAATTAGGTCTGTGGAGCAGGTGCACAAAGCTTTTGACTCCTTGAATTTAAAACATACTGACTCCAACTCAAATTATTTTTTTGGTTGCGATTTAGACTCCTCAATTTAAATAATAGTTTGTAGATTATAGAATCAGTGCCACTTGAAATGTTAAGCTGTTGAATATGGCATTCAGGCTAAGTACCGTAAATTCCAGCATATAAGTCAAGGTCTATAAGTTTGACCTAAAAATCCTAAGTTTAATATAAGTTGACCCCCTTCCCTGGCTCAAATCGCTTGGACAAAATATTTCAGTCGGCATCAGAGGCGAGGCATTGCTAAAGAAATGGTATTCAATAAGTAACTGTGTCATCAGCTGACTTTGTGAGACATTTAAATATTTTGTAAATAAATACCTATATGTCATATCTTGTTTGATTTTTTGGTTTTATCACATCTGAATTCATGTTATGAAAAACGTCACTGCCGTATAAGTTGAGGGTGGATTTTTAAACTTGGTTTAGTGTCAAATTTTTGACTTATACACTGGAATTTACCGTAACCAAAAATTAGTGTGAATGGTAAAAGAATTTTCAAGCTTCATGTACAAGGGGCTTTCAGAAGTAATGCAACCAGGTTTCTTTTCATGACATTGAGTTTTAAAGGTACACAAATTGTGCATTGCAAGAAAGTATGTAGCATGAGAGTTTCATAGTTATTTCTTGATGTAATCTCTCACTCTCCAAACTGCCTTTTTCCACCTTTTATTGAGTGAACATATTTCTTCGTTGTAAAATTCTACAAGCTACATTTTTAACCACTTTCAAACAGCAGTTTTGACCTCTTCATCACTAGAGAAACGTCGCCCCCTCAAACTTTCTTTGAGGGACCCTGGTAAATATGGGGATGTGAAATTGTTGTCAGCCAAAAGAGCTGATGATCTCATGGGTTTTGAGGCTGGTGTGAGGCCTAGCATTGTCATGTTGCAATAAAATCTTGGACATTTCCAAAGCAGATAGAACTTTTCATATTCTTGGTTTCAACTTTTTTAATGTATCAATGTAAACATCTGAATTGATTGTTGCTCCTATGGACATGAAGTCTACCAGTATCACACCAACACTATCCCAGAACACAGTCACCATCACTTTTCCTCCAGACTGCTGAGATTTGAACTTTTTCAAGCGTGGTGATGTGGGATGGTGCCACTCCATTGATACTCTCTGTGATTCTGGTTCGAAGTTGTTAACCCAAGTCTCATTTCCTGCAAAAAGGTTTTGTCACTAAGGCAATATTCTAAGAAGTTTAGAACAAGCTTCTAGGCAGGATTGTTTATGAGCCTCTGTGAGCCGCCTTGTGACCCACCTTGTACACACTTTTGAATAACTCAGGGTATCCATGATCTTTGCAGCGCTTCCTGCACTTACTCCTAATGACTCAGCAAGCTCATTAATAGTGATGCGTCTGTTTTCCTTAATCAATGCATCTGCCTGATCAATGTTAGCAGAACTGTGAGCAGAAGATGGCCTACCACTTCTTGGTCTATTGCAAAGATCGCTTTCAGCAGGTTATTCTTGTCCATCATAATTCACTTCACCCACCTCATCACTATGCTGTAATCTATCACACCATCACTGTACACATGCTTTAGCCTTCTGCTTATGTTCTGAGCTGTTTCTCCCTCCAACAGTAGAAATTCAATAACAACTCTACACCCTGTTTCTGCCAAGATTGCTTTAAAGCAATCATGCCAGTTTTACCTTCTAATGAAGCAGACATAGAGAGATTGCTTAAATTTGAATTGCAGATTGCAGTAATTCAAACCATTATTTTTTACAAAATCTGTAAACCATAGTTATCAATCTATAATCTGTAAAAGAATCAAATTTTAGTTAAATGAATTCTGCAAGAAATTAAATCAGTTGCATTACTTTCTGAACGCCCCTCATATTTATGCTCAATGGTCTCTATGCCTTGGGTAATGCAGGTTCCAAAGACTTGGGACTTTGGAAGTATTAGGTTCCAAAAACTGTGCTGCAACGTTAGCATTACCACATTGTCTTTTTGTGGTTACAGGTAAAAAAAGCTATTTAAACAAGTGCATATAATATTAATGTGAATGAAGTAATATGCATGCAAAAAATATTGTTTCAAATACATTTCCATATAAGAAAATTTCATAAGTTTTGTTGACCTTATCTCATTTTCATATATACTCCTATGTATTATATAAAGATAAGTGCTTTTAATTTTGTTATTATAGTGCTCAATGATCAGAATAAAGTTAAATTTATTTATTTAGGTTAAAATACAACACATAAAAATTTAAAATCACTACAGTTTATTTATAGAATTTTAATTTTTAATTTTTATGTCTAGTGGTTTAATCTGACAATTAAAAAATACTATTTACATTGAAAAAAAAAAATTTAAAGTTGAAATGAATGTTACACCTCAGATGAAAACTTGCTTTCTAGATAAATAATGCTGCAAGAAGTTAGCATTTAAACACAAACTGAAAATGGACATCACTGATTAAAAAAATTTCTGTGCTCAATGTCACTTCCACTAAAAAGAAAGCAGATAAAAGTTTAACTGAAAAGATCAACTGAGAAACTACGTATATTGCCAAAAAATTAAAACTTGGTTACAAAATAAAAAGTTTAACTAAAACGAACTGTTACATAACTTTACAGTAGAAGACCACAAAGATAACTTTTACAACAATCCTCAGTGTAGACCAGCAGTTCCCAACTGGTGTGTCACAACACCCTGGTGTGTTGTTTTGAAATTTCAAGGGCATTGCAAACTAGCTTTCACTGTCATTAAAAAAAGTCCTAAAAAAATATTTTTGTATGCAATTCAGCTCTGAAAGCATTGGCATTGTTACGAGTGTCGATGTGATGTTGCAAATGGTACTATAACATCATAGACATGGAGAGATTGTTTTCTATTATGGCCATAGCTGAGTGGTGTAACAGTGTATAAGAGAGGCTGTAAACTAAATCAAGGTGTCTAAATTGTATAAGGAAATTAATTTAAAGCCAGGCATGTTACATTTCTAATTTTACTGCTGTTTTTAGCAATATAATGATTTATTAAAGCAGTATTAGTTGAAATGAAATTTGTTATTATACAATGCAGTTAACCCTTTACCTCCCATTGTTGCCGATCGGCAACACAACTTTTCACGCAGTATATTTCTTTACGCTTTAGCAATACAGCAATGCACGCCAGTTTGTATCATTCACAGATCCTTTATCTGTCGTTTCAAGTCAATTTTGTGCTTGAGTGATTTTTTTTGAGGTCGCAGCCTCTTCGCATAAGGCATGTGGTTTGTAGACAGAGAAAATTGCTGATAGTGCAACTAGATTGAGTTGTAATTGGAAGCAGCAGATATTGTTTATTTTTTTGCAAGCTTTTTAGAATGACTGGTCTTGAAGTACTGTAGTGTACAGTCAAAATTTTGGACTAAATTTCTGTTCTATGTTCTGTACAGAATTTTTTGAAGTTTGATGTTGCCAATTGGCAACAATGGGAAGTAAAGGGTGTGAGTATGAAAAGTAAAGTTAACTTTTTACTGATTGTTTTACGTTTATAGATTGAATAATTTTCATACAAAAGTGCAAGTTCTAAGTTTTGTTACTCTTTTTTCATTATGGCGACAAAATTTAATATTGATGACGTTGTTAATATGATTTTAATCCCTGATGGTATCGAGTCAGACGTAGAAGATGATGACGTTACTGAAGAAATATTGGATGTTGGAAATGATCTTGACTTTGATCCAAATCAAGATGTTAATGTTGAGCCGTTGCAAGTGGAAGAAAACCACATAAGTGATACAGGGAATGAAGAGTCAGGTCCTACTCAAGCCCGACCGACAGGGAGAAGCAACCAGCAGTCAAGATACAAATGGACAAATAAACACTTTGATTTCCCGGATGTTCCCTTCAAAGGATCGTTTTCAGATCCACCTGACGATATTCCAACACCATTGCAGTATTTTAAAATGTTTCTGGATAATGAGTGCATAAAATATATTGCAGAACAGACCAACCTGTATGCCATGACAAAAGATGGAAAACAGTTATGCACTTTTGCGAAAGAAATCGAGCAGTTCATTGGAATACTATTATATACAGGAATTTTTCCCTGCCGGTCGTATGGTACATACTGGTCAAACTTTTCAAGATTTCCCCTAATTGCAGACATTATGTCGAGAAACCGATTTCAACTCTTGTTTCGTTATATACATTTTAATGACAATACTCAAGCAAAACCTCGAGATCATCCCAATTATGATCCCCTCTTCAAAGTATCTCCGCTCCTGAAGCGACTACGAGATGCCATGGCACACATTAAAACAGAAGAGAGACATTCTATGGATGAACAAATCATCCCTTTTAAAGGGCGATCAGGACTAAAACAGTAAATAAAAAACAAGCCCCATTGTTGGGGATTTAAAGTATTTGCAAGAGCAGGAATTTCCGGGCTGATCTATGACTTTGAAGTGTATACTGGCAAGGCTATGAAATTGCCAGGAGATCTAAGTGTTCCTGCAAACGTTGTACTGAGGTTGGTTGAAAAACTACCAAACGATAAAAACTTTAAATTGTACTTTGACAACTGGTTTTCATCTGTAGATTTAGTTTCCTTATCGAAAGAACGAAGCATTTGGTCAGTGGCTACCATTAGACCAAACCGACTGAAAGGCTGCACTCTAACATCTGACAATGAGTTGAAGCGTCAAGGTCGTGGCAGTCTTGACAGCAAATGGGAAAAGAATGAGCATATCGCCGTGGTGAAATGGTATGATAGCAAACCAGTGCATCTCATTTCGTCGTACTACAGTACTGAACCAAAAGACAAATGCAAGCGTTGGAGTGTGGCGGACAAGCAAAGAATTAATGTTCAGAGGCCATATATTGTCAAAGAATATAACCAGCATATGGGAGGAGTAGACTTGTGTGACATGATGGTGGAACTCTACCGTACTGACATCAAAAGCAGAAGATGATACTTGAGAATAGTATACTATTGCTTAGATGTAGCCGTTGAAAATGCTTGGGTTCTTTATCGAAGGCATGTAGGTCAACACAAGCAATCTAACTACATGCCTCTAAAAGAATTTCGCAGCAACATTGCTTCAGCACTAACCAAAGCTGAAAAAATTATGCCTCAAAAACGTGGGCGTCCATCAATGGACGACAAGGCTTCATGCCCACCTAAAGACAAAAGAAGCAGGGTTGCTCTGCGGGTTGCTGATGTGAGGTATGACAGCTTAGCCCACTGGCCCCAATTCAGCCAGAAGCGAATGCGCTGCAAGCATTGTCCATCTGGATACACCTGTATATTGTGTAGCAAATGTAAAGTTGGTTTATGCTTAAACGACCGAAAGAACTGCTTTATGGCATTTCATAACAAGTGATTCATAGGTAACATATAAATTGTTGCCTTTATGTCTTGATTGAATAGTCAAACACAGTGTGCAAATCGCGTTTTTTCACGTTTTTTTACTTACTTTTAATAAATAACTGTTATCAAAACTGAAAAATTTTGCAACATACGCTTCGAATTTTTTACAATTTTTTACCCTTTACTTACCAATGTTGCCAAACGGCAACATTCAGTAGTTGCCATAGTAACAAAGATAAAGCAAATTTTTTTTTAGATTTGCAACAAAAAAGGTAAAAACAAAGTCTCACACAAGTTTCAGATTTTTTGAACACGCGGAACATAATTCGGGAAGTAAAGGGTTAAATAGGCCTACAAAAATGCTGAACAAAAAAAAAGTTAAAGAAGAAAATAACATCGAAAGAAATGTAGAAAGTACAATGTGAGTTTGCATAAAATTTGGGTTTACAAGCCAGTATCATAATGGCAAAGAATGTTCATAATGCATAATCTGCAACAAACTTTTGGCAAATGAAAGCATGCTCTCAAACAAACTAAAATGACATTTGAGTTCAGCACATCCAAGCTTAGTAGAAAAGCCAAAAGAATGCTTTTTGGAGCAAACTTGAAAATTTGACAAATCAGAAAGCCTCAATCAGTAGTTTTTCATATACTGGACAGAACACTCTTATGATGTCTTACAAAGTTGCATACCATGTGGGCTCCTTGTAAAAAACCACACACTATTGCTAAAGAAGTAATTCTTCCAGCTGCTATTGACTTTGTGTGTATCATGATTGGAGATAATGCAGCAAAAAAACTAAAAGATGTTCCTTTATCAAACAATACTATATGTCAACAAATCAAAGACATGAGAGTAGATATTACTGACCAGCTAATTTGTAGATTAAAAGATAACGAATTTGCTATTCAACTTGATGAAGCAACCTTTGGCGTTCATGACGCCTATTTGATATGCTACGTGAGGTATTTTATTCCAGGCTGAAAAACAAATAGTTGAGGATATGCTTTTTTACAAACCACTTGAGTTACGTTGCCATGACATGGATGTTTCATATTATAGACGATTTTTTCTTGGATAATAATTTGCAATGGAAAAATGTCATTACAATTTGCACTAATGGAGCAAGGTCTATGTCTGGCAAGTACAATGGTCATCAAAGCTTATTTTGTAAATATGTGCCTCTGGCACCACTGTATGCTTCATCAGGAAGCACTAGCATCTCTGCATTTTAATATTGAGCTAAGCCAGATTATTGAAAAGATAGTAAAGGTGATCAACTATGTAAAAACAAGTGGGGTCAGAAGTCGTATTTTTAGCAAGCTGTGTGATGATTTAGAGACGCTACACAAACATCTACTTTTTTATGCAACTACTCAATGGCTGTCATTGGAAAATGCCTTTGCAAGAGTTTTTGAATTTAGGCAAGAGCTTTTCACATTTCTGCAATTAGAGAAACATGCAAGTGCTGAAAGTTTTCAACAGACAGGCTTTTTATTGAAGTTTAGTCATCTTTTTGACATCTTTAAAGAATTGAACAAATTAAATGTTGGTATGCAAGAAAATGATGCTAATATTTTAGAATTGTCTAACAAAATAGAAGCTTTTGTAAGAAAAATTTTTCTGTGGCATTTTGACTTTTTTGATAATTGTGGACATGAATATTTTCCTTTCCTCAATTGCATGCTAACTGATCTTTCCTTTACTTCTTTACCATTAGTGGTCTCAAACACATCTTCTGAACATTTGAGTACACTTGAGGCAAATTTCAAGCAGTATTTTACTAGCGATTTTTCTTATGCCTGGGTAAAAAATCCATTTTCAGTGAATGTTATTTTGTCATTGTTTTGCAGATTGCAAAAAGAGAAATTTATTAACCTCATTTGCAGCAATACCCTGAAATGAAAACTGGATCAGTTTTGTACAGATTTTTGGATTGAGGCTTGCACAGAGTATTCTGCTATATCAAAAGCAGCTCTCCAAGTTTTGATTTCTTTTGCTACTTTTTACATGTGCAAAGCTGGTTTTTCTACTGTGGCAGTTATAAAAACAAAATATCACTCAAAGTTGGATGTTGAAAGGGAAATATGCATTGCAGTTTCAAACGTTACTCCATGATTTGAGGTGCTATGCCAAAGCAAAAGAGCTAATGTGTCACATTAAGTAACAAAAGAAAAGTGCTTTAATAATTAAAATTGATTAATTTTGTATTATCAATATCAAATTTTGTATTATCAATATCAATCTTTTGTCTAAGGATGCTGTTGGAAAAATGGACTGAAGGGCAGAAGGCAGTGCACTGTGCCTTTATTGACCTGGAGAAAGCATACGACAGGGTACCCAGAGAGGAACTGTGGGAATGCTTGCGGTTAGCCGAAACATCAGAGTGCTACATAAGGATTATCCAGGATATGTACGACGGAGCGACAACAACTGTGAGAAGTGCAGCAGGGTTGACTGAAGAATTTAAGGTAGGTGTTGGACTCCACCAAGGTTCAGCACTCAGCCCATTTCTTTTTGTCGTCATTATGGACAGGCTGACGGAGAACATCAGGAAGGACGCACCATGGGATATGCTGTTTGCAGATGACATAGTTCTGTGTAGACAAAATCATAGGGAGCTAGAGGAGGACCTGGAGATTTGGAGAAATGCACTGGAGAAAAGAGGCCTGAAAGTGAGCCGGAGCAAGACAGAATATTTGAGGGTTGGGGGTGTGGATGATGGAGAAGAGTTGAAGTTGCAAGAAGAAAAGGTAAAGAAAGCCAAAAACTTCAAATACCTGGGGTCAACAGTTAGTAATGATGGAAGATGTGAAGAAGAAGTAAGGAGAAGGATCCAAGCAGGATGGATGAGTTGGAGGAAGGTATCTGGAGTTCTGTGCGACAGGAAGTTATCAGCAAAGGTTAAGGGTAAAATATACAAGAGTGTTGTTAGACCGGCCATGCTTTATGGAATGGAAACGGTGGCAGTGACTGAACGACAAATGGGAAAAATGGAAGTTGCAGAGTTGAAAATGGTGAGATGGGCACTGGGAGTGACAAGAAAGGACAAGATAAGAAACGAATATGTGAGAGGGACTGCAAAAATTGCAAAGCTGGGAGAAAAACTTCAGAATGTGAGGCTACGTTGGTATGGACACGTAAAAAGGAGAGAAGAAGACTACGTGGGGAAAAGGATGATGGAGATGGCAGTGCCAGGCAGAAGGAAAAGAGGAAGGCCAAGGAGAAGGTGGATGGATTTGGTGAGAGAAGACATGGAAAGGGTTGGAGCTAGGGAAGGAGATGAAGTAGACCGAGTGAAATGGAGATTACTGTCGCGCTGTGGCGACCCCGAGTAGGGAGAAGCCGAAAGAAGAAGAAGAAGAAGAATATCAATCATAAAGAATTCTTCTTCTTCTCCTTTCGGCCTTTCCCATTAGTCAGGGGTGGCCACAGCGTATTATAATTCTCCACATCTTTCTGTCTTCAATGTCCATCTCCTTCACACCAACTTCCTTCATATCTTCTTTTACCACATCTAAAAATCTTCTCTTTGGTCTCCCTCTTCTCTTTCCTGGTAACTCCATTTCCATCATTTTTCTTCCTACATACTCTTGGTCTCTCCTCATGACATGTCCATACCACCTCAGCCTGCCCTCCCTCATCTTCATTCCTAACCGTTTTACCTTAACAGTACTCCTGATGTGCTCGTTTCTAATCTTGTCTTTTCTCGTCACTCCCATAGCAAACCCCAGCATTTTCATCTCTGCGACTTCCATCTCTTCCACTTGTTTCTTTGTGATTGCTACTGTCTCAAGTCCATACACCATTGCTGGTCTTACCACTGAACTGTACACTTTTCCTTTTACTCTAACTGGTAACCTCCTGTCGCAGATTACTCCCGATACTCTTCTCCATACGTTCCGTCCTGCCTGTACTCTCTTTTTTACCTCCCTCTCACAACCACCACTTTCTTGCACCATTGATCCCAAATACTTAAATTCCTTTACTCTTGGCACTTTTGTATCCTCCATCTTTACTGTTTCATCATCATTTCCTCCATTTATGCAAAGATATTTGGTCTTTGACCTACTAAATTTCATCCCTCTTCTTTCCAATGCATACTTCCAGGATTCTAATCTTTGCTCCACTTCTTCCCTGGTCTCTTCGCAAATCACAATATCATCAGCAAACAGCATCGTCCACGGTGTCTTACTTCATCCGTTAGCCTGTCCATTATCACTGCAAAAAGAAATGGACTTAACGTGATCCCTGGTGCAGTCCAACCTTAACCTTGAAACTTTCTGTAGTTTCTACTGCACACCTCACCACTGTTTCGCATCCCTCATACATATCCAGTACTGGTCGCACATACTTTTCCACTATTCCGAGTTTTCTCATGCAATACCACAGCTCTTCCCGTGGAACCCTGCCGTAAGCTTTCTTTAGGTCCACGAATACACAATGTAGCTCTCTTTGACCTTCCCTGTATTTTTCCATTAACATTCTTAGAGCAAACATGGCATCGGTGGTTCCCTTTCCTGGCATAAATCCATATTGCTGTTTGCTGATCTCCACTCTATCTCTTAACCTGGTTTCAATAATTCTTTCCCATACTTTCATTGTGTGGCTCATTGGGTTTACTCCTCTGTAGTTTCCACAGCACTGTGCGTCCCCTTTGTTTTTATAGATTGGGATAAGCACACTCCTTCTCTATTCTTCTGGCATCCGTTCACCCATTAATAATCTGTTGAACAGTCTGGTCAAAAACTCTATCCCCATCTCTCCCATGCACTTCCAAACTACTACTGGCAACTCATCTGGCCCAACTGCTTTACCTTTTTTCATCCTTCTTAGTGCGTTCTTTACTTCTTCTCTACTGACACAATTTACTTCTTCCTTAACCACTTCTGTTTCCTCTGTCCTAGGTTCTTTGTTATTTTCCTCGTTCATCAGTTTCTCAAAGTACTCCTTCCATCTCTTTAACACTGCTTTCGAATTTACCATAACATTACCATTTTCATCCTTTATAACCCTCACGTGCTGTACATCTTTCCCTGCTCTGTCTCTCTGCCTAGCCAATTTGTACAACTCCTTTTCACCTTCTTTTGTTTCCAATCTAGCATACAAATCATCATATGCACGTCCCTTTGCCATTGCAACTGCCTTCTTTGCCTTACTCTTCTTTCCTTTGTATATCTTTTTAGTATTTTCATTTCTTATTTTGTCCCATGCTTTCTTTGCCTCTTTCTTTTCTTTTATGCTTTTTTGAACTTCCTCATTCCACCACCAAGTCTCCTTGTTTCCTTTTCGTTTCCCAAATGTCACTCCCAGTACAGTTTCAGCTGTTTTTCTTAGCATTTCTGCCATTTTGTCCCACTCATCAGGTAACCCATCCTTGCCTCCCAAAATCCTGGTCACCTCTTGTCTAAACGCTTCTTGATAGCTTGTCTCTTTTAGTTTCCACCATCGTATTTTTGGCTTTACTTTCTCTGCTTTTTTTTTTTTCAGCATAAGAGCCATTTTGCATACCACCATATGGTGCTGCTTTGCAACACACTCACTCAATATTACCTTACAATCACACATTTCCTTCAAGTTTCTCCTTCTGCACATCACATAATCTACTTGGGTACTTTTTCCTCCACTCTTATATGTCACTCTGTGTTCATCTTTTTTCTTGAAATAAGTATTGACAATCGCCAAATCCATCCTTTTCCCAAAATCCACAACCATTGATCCTTCCTTATTTCTTGTTCCAGCACCGTACCTCCCCATTATTTCCTTATCCCCCATGTTTCCTTCGCCCACATGTCCATTAAGATCTGCACCAAGAACTATCCTCTCTTGTTTTGATATACTTTCTATCAATCCATCCAGGTCTTCCCAAAAATCATTTTTCACTTCCATGCTGTTGTTAACCTGTGGAGCATATGCGCTTACTATATTTAGGATGGACCCATTTACCTCCAGCTTCATGGCCATCAGTCTGTTCGACACCCTCTTCACCTCCAGGACACTTTCAGCCAGCTCCTCCCTCAGCACTATCCCTATCCCATTTTTCTTCCATCAGCTCCATTGTAAAATATTTTACATCCACCTCCAATGTTCCTTGCTTTACTACCTTTCCACTTAGTTTCTTGTAGGCACAATATGTCTACATTCCTTCGCTCCATCATATCTGCCAGCTCTCTTCCCCTTCCAGTCATCGTTCCAATATTTAAAGTACCCACCCTTATGAGTGAACATCTTCCTTTCCATGCGTCTTGCTGCTTCTTTACTTGCCTTCCTCCTCTCTTTCTTCTCTTATTTTCACAATGTTTAGCAGTAGCATAATTTCCGCAGGTGCCCTGCTGTGCGACACCTAAGGCAGTCGTTGGTAACCCGGGGCGCGACCGATCTGGTATGGATTGACAATGATTACGCATTTGTATAAATCTGGCAAAAAGTTTTACGCCAGATGCCCTTCCTGCTGCAACCCTCTTCATTTATCCGGGCTTGGGACCGGCATCAAGAGACACAGAAATGTGCCACCAATGGCTGGGTTATCAATCATAAAGAATATCAAATAAAAAATTATTTTTTTAATGTCCAAAAATGCTATTTTGCTGTTCAGTCTGCAAATAAGTTTTGATGAAAATTGATATGTTCTGCTGAAAAAAACTTATAAAAAACTTAGAGTTAACATAGTTGAAATTAACTGTCACACTTCTTTCCTAATAATTTTAATCATGATGATGTAGTTTATTCCCATTAAAAGTAATTCAAAGTTTTATTATGAATTAACTCTATATGGACCGATTTAATTTTGTGCATGATAAAAATTATTTCAAATGTTTTTTGGTGACAGTAACTTTCTATTGTGCAATATTTGACAAAATATTAAAAAATTTTTTATGTATCTTTGATATTTCTAAACATGCCAAATCTGTCCCACTCGTCCATAGTACAAAAAATCAAAACATTATATATCATGCAATAACAGAACTATAATAGTCAAAAACAAGTATCAATTAATTTTACATTACAATTTGAATACTTTTAGGTTTTGTGAAATGTTTTAAAGCAGTTTTTCTTTTTGGTCAGGCAAAGAAACATTTTGCATTTTATGCAAAAATGTAGATTTTGCTTGTGTACCCAGGCAGTTTGCATCTGGCTCTTTTTTTCTGTAATCTGGATGCTTTCTTCACTTTGAGGGTTGTTGTAACTGAATTCACAACAAACGTATTCATCATCAGAGTCACTTTCTCCAAGAAATTTATCTTCACTCCCCCCATTTTCACACCCAGCAATAGCTTCCCAATTCTTTATGCCATAAATTTTTTAAAAATTCATAATTAATTTATTATCACACTATATTTACTCAAAATATTCCAAAAAATTGCAGTATAACTGTCACGCTCTACCTACTTAGTACCAAAATAACCACAAGATACTAGAGGCGAACCCTACTTTAATATCGCAGAAAATCACTAGCCTGTTGAAAGGAGCTTATGCGAGTGTTGAACTGGCGGGGCCTAGCGATTTAGAAGGACAGACAGGTATTAAAATTTAAATCAATTATGTTGAAGAAACGAAGACAAAAAGATTAAATCAAAATAAGAACAAATGCCAAAATTATACACGAGATGCTACAATTTACCAATAGATTAAACACATACGAATTACCTAACCGAATTTACAGAGCCACAAAAAAATATAAAGAATTTTATAAATTTTCCCTCTAACGCTTAATACCAATTTGCTGTCCCAACAGATACATTCACATACATAAAATATACACAGAATACGTTCATCATCTCGAATCCTGCATCTACAATTGAATCTCACTTAATAATGTCTTCTCGTTGCCGCCCCATATATATACACCTTTTGTAGCGACCACATGTGAAGAAACGCTTTACACCCGTTCCTTTTCAACAACGAGAACAAAGCCACTTCACGGCATAAATCCGTAATCCAAACAGCTGTCCACTGTCCAGGGCAACAATGGTAAATAGTCACAAATAAATTCTAAATAATCGCGCCAACGTTAATACGATTTACACAATTAAATTAAAAAGGTTACGATTTAAATAATTAAATTAAAAAGGTGTTGATTTAAACAATTAATTTAAAAAGGTTACGATCTGAATAATTATTCCAAAGAGGTTTCAATCTAAACAATTAATCCAAAAAGGTTTCAATCTAAACAATTAATCCAAAAAGGTTTTAATCTAAACAATTAATCCAAAAAGGTTTCAATCTAAACAATTAATTTAAAAAGGTGCAATGTCTTTATTTGATAAAATTTAATCGTAGCGTGACAATAACACTCAGATTATGTGCACTGTATTTAGATCTTTAGCATATAAATCAAACTTTATGGACAAGGTGGACAGATCTGGCACGTTTAAACTAATCGATACCAAATTAATCACAATTAACCAACATTAAAAATTTAGCATTGATATGATAGAACTACTTTTACTCAACACAAAAAAATTTTATTTAGTCAAAAAATTTGCTTGCTTATCAAGAACTACTTAATAAAAAATAGTAAGTATCAGCACTTTTCACTAACCTTGCCAAACAAGCAAAGAACTGACTATTACTTTCACATTGGTTGAAGTTTTAGGGTCTCCAACTCAAAACTACACCAACTAGGTATGACAAATCTAAGAAATTTGTTTTGTTTCTAAATTTCTAAATTCTAAAATTTCTAAAAGCTTCACTAAATACCATTTTTTTGAAATGTGCCAGATCTGTCCCATTTGTCCATATAGGGTTAATAATTGTGTCACCGTGAATCGCTAATCTTTTATTGCATAGTATAATGCCTCAATTTGCTTGATTTATTTCATGTATCCTTTTTCTCTTTTCACTGACAGTAATGATGTAATATGTTTTTGTCCTAGCTTTGATAGCTTGCTACTTGTAGAATCTTTGCGTATATGCTACTTGGCTTGAGCAACTGACTACTTGAACTCGGGCGCCTTCCCCAGAGAATTGGAGAATGGTCTAGCATTTTTGAGTAAATTTGCATCACGTGATCTTTTTTTCTATATAAAGGCGATGTGTAGCAAGACGACATTATTAAGTAATTTGAGATGACTCGAGTGAAAGTGATTTTGTTTGGGCACAGGAGGTGGCCCATTAGATTTTGTATCGGTTGACAATTGTTGAATTTATTTTGCACCAGTGGTTGGGAGTTGTGTTGTACAGAGGTAGAATTATTTGTGTTGATTGAATCAAGTTATAGCGTTGAGTTTGCTTTGCAGTGTGGCAAAATGTGGAATAGAATTTTCGTCGGTTGTGAATTTTGTAATACATTCATTCTTATTAGAGACAGTGGTCTCTGTTTGTTTGTGAAGAAGAGTCTTCAATGGATTAATTTGAGCTTTTGTTCAAACCAACTGTATAAAACCGTCAGGCTCATAGCAGGCTATTTCTTGAGCCAGAATAAAATCAAATTTAGACACAGCTTTGTTTCAGCACAGGTATTTGGGTTACCTAGCTCAAATGGTCCTTTAGGATTCCTAAACAAAGTCTGTGACATTAACATTTCTTTACAAGTTACAATCTTGAGTTGTTACTTTACTATTTTTCAAAGCAAAATGTTTGCTAAGTTTTATCAGTAGGTAAACCTAAATTTGCTTAAAAACTTGCAGAATTCTATGCAAATGAGAAAAAACAACTTCCAGAATGCTGGCAAAGATGTGTGAACCATAAGATGGATTGTTTTCAACATGTTAGACATACTTATGCATGATTTTCTATTTATATATCTCAATTTTCATGTGCTTATATTGTTAAATAAATGCTATTTTGTTTTGAACCAGACTTTTATTTCAATCCTATATTTAGCAACAAATTTATTGTTTTTAAAGCAGTATTTTTTAAGACTAACAAGATTTTTGGCTTGAATAGCAATAGTAAAATTGTGCAGAATTTTAAAGATCAAGCTCTCATAGATTATGTACATGATCATATTACAGTTTAAGTCCAACTATTTTCTAATCCAAGCCAAGCCCATTAAAAATAGAGTGATTTCCAGCCTAAGTTTATTAAAGCTGTAGTCCAAGTCTACAAAAGCACAAAGTTACCAAATTATTTCCCCAAACGTTTTATGCATTGCATATTATACTTACTAAAGTTAAAGCACACAAAAGTAACTCCTGGTCGTTGTCATTGTTTGAAGGGCATCCACTCCAGGTCAGACACAAACAGGACTGGGTCCGAGGGTTTATCTTTTTACTACCCCAGACTGCTGCACTGCCTGAATCAGATGCTGGCAGTGGTGTTATAAGGCCAGCATTGAGTTTTGACATCCAAAACCGTCAGCCCTCATGCTCCATGTGGTGCCTGATGTATAGGGCACTCTGTTAGTATATGGTCTGCAGTTTGCTCAGAGGTGCCACACTCACAATTCGGTGAAGGAGCGAGACCCCATTTGTGCATGGATGAATGGAATCACCCAATACCAGTCCACAGGCGGTTGAGCTTAACCCAAGCTGCTTGGGGTAAGCCCATCCCAACAGGCCTGACACTGGTCTCGGGCACAAAAGCACGGAGCCTGGAAGCATTTTCACAGTACTCTGCATTCCATTTGTGATTTGTCCATTCAGAAGCACAGATGCCAAGTTTGGCAAAGTTGTCCAAAAGATTCTGCACAGCTGGCACAAACGGGCATCTGGATCTTAGTCTCACTTGGTGAGTATCTGAGGACCCACTTAAAAGACCATACAAGATATGATCGGGGTCCAGAGATCCACGGTAAGCCAAGGAGAGTGTCGCTCCCATTCGGTGAAGCTCAGCTGGCTGGATGCCTGAGAGTACAGGTAGGTGGTCCATTGGAGTGGGACATAGGCATCCAGTAACTATGTGCAAGGCATCATTCAAGACACTGTCGATGAGGCGAGTGTGAGCACTGCGACACCAAACTGGCACACAGTACTCAGCTGTTGAGTAGACTAGAGATAAGGTAGCTATGCATAGTATTTTAGCACCAGCACCCCATCCTGACCCCATGAGTTGCCTCAACAGTGTGACACGCAAGGATAGTTTTTTGTGCAATGCCACTAAATGGTGACAAAACGTGAGCAATCTGTCCAGTTTTACCCCAAGATAAGTAGGGGTTGGACAGAACGGTAAAAGTCTACCGTTGTTGTAGACTTTTAGCTCATGTTTGACCTTTCGGTTATTTAAGTGAAAGGCTGCCATCATTGTCTTAGAGTGACTGAGTTTCAACCTCCAAGTCTGGAGATACGCTGAAAGTGTCTCGCTTAAACATGTCTTGGCTTAAAGTCCCCTCCAAGTCCTTCCAGTTTCCAGAAGAATGCAACAATGCTAGATCATCAGCATAAGCAAACTTTCTGGAAATCATGGAAGGAAGATTGTACACATAGATGTTAAATAGGAGGGGAGCCAAGACCGATTCCTGAGGAACGTTGTTTTTAAGACGGCGTAGCCTGCTTTGCTTGCTGTCACTGGTGGTAAGAGTGAAACTTTGATTTTGGACAAGCTCCATAATCATTCTGACCTTGTGCTTATCCGGAAGTAGTCTCAGCAGCTTGCAGGTAAGACCACGGTGCCAGACAGTGTCATAAGCAGCTGTCAGATCGACAAATATGGCACTGGCCTTCTTTTTAGCCTCAAAAGAATCCTTGATGTTCTGGGTTAGCAGAACAATTTGATCTACAGTTGACCTCCCGTGTCGGAACCCAGCCTGCTCTTTAGGGAGTAGTGGATCGATTAATGGTTTAACGCGGGCATAGATAAGCCTCTCGAGGATCTTGTAGGGGACACAGAGCAGAGATATCGGTTGATAACTCTTTGGGTCCCCCACGGGCTTTCCTGGTTTTGAGATCGTGATCACAAGTGCTCTTCTCCAGATCTTGGGAATTTTGAGTCGGCACACACAGGAAGAAAGGAAGTCACGTAACCAGGACTTCAAAGCAGCTCCAGCATGGAGTATAAGCTCTGAGCAGATGGAATCAGGTCCCAGAGCTTTACCTAGTTTTAAATGTTGGAAGGCAGCAGTAAATTCTCTCTGTGAAAAATTGTCAGAGATATTTACTGCGTCTGGTGTTGTGGCCCTCCAAAGGTCAGACATTTCTTGAAAGACAAGTCGAGATGACTTGCAATCAACAGCCTCGTATTTCCCATTTCTAACCAGCTGAGATGCAATAGCATCGGCTGAAACGGGACAGTGATGAGGAGAGTGTCATGAACTACCAGTAAGGTTGTTCAAAATACTCCACGCTTTTCGACTAGAGTGTGAGAAGTCAATGCTTCAAACTGCTTTGGACCATCAATCCATCCGCTTTCTGTTAAGCTTGGCAAGCAGAGCTGTAGCAGCCAAGCTTGAGTCGTCTCCCTGAGGAGACTGCAGAAAGGTTTTATAGAGGGATTCACACTTTGCATCCCAACACAGAATATAGTTATTTCGATACCCACGTGGAATAGTCTTTTTGGCTGCTTTTTTAATGGTGTTACAGAAGTCCTGGTAAGCCGCATCCACATCAAGTGAATCAGGCAGCAACAAAGTCTTTTCAAATTTATTCATCAAAGCAATTTAGTGACTCCATTTGGCCTTGCGGAAGTTCCATTGCTTAACAGGCATGCTTTGCACTGCCATAGCAAACCTTGGTGGTGTAATAAGCAAAGGTCGATGTTGTGACCTGGGGAACTTTTCAAGGACACGTCTATCCAGTAAGCGACTGTTTGGACCTATGCTAGCAAAAGCTAGTTTGGTGCCAGTGTTCCAGTGGCCGGAATAAAAACTGGCAGCATCCTTGGCAATATATAGGAGGACAAGACAATTAATACTTGCCCAACCAGCCAAGCACTCACCATCCGGACTGTTGTCGTTGTAACCCCAGTCAGCATGATGACAGTTAAAATCGCCAGCGTAAAGACAGGGGTGAGGAAACACTAGGAGATCCAGGGTTCGCAATCACGTTGGCGGTGGCTTGTAGACGTTGACTATTTTATAACCATCAACATCCACACACAACCACTCGATCTCCGATGTCAGTGGAGATTGATCCAAAAGCATGTATCTCAGTCACTCATGGACAAATATGGCAAGGCCATGCTTCCTGCTTAAAGAAGGCCCAGCTAGTGGGTAGTTTGGAAGTACCAACTTCTCTGCATCAGTGCAGTGGGTCTCCTGCAGTAGGATGACGAGTGCCTCAAACTGCAGAGCAAGGTGATGAAGAACATTCATCTTGCTTGCAGTGAGGCCTTTGATGTTCAGCTGAAAAATAGTGGATCTTTGGAACTTGTTGACAATGTGCCCTGAAAAGGGCAGTTTTATCCTGACATTGCCCCATGCTGAAAAGGACGCGTGCCGACTAGCAGACCCACACTGAACATCGGAATGGGTGGATACCCTTTCGTTTTGGTAGGTTCGGATTCGGTCTGTTGTTTAAACAGCAATAAACAGACTTACGGTCCAGGCTGTGAGAAAGCACCTACCATCTGGGCCAAAAAAAAAAAAAATCCTGGTTATCAGTTGATTTAAAAACAGCAATTGAGTCCTTCATCTTTGTAATAAAAACTTCAATCAAATTCAAGTCTTTTTAGAGATTTTTATTAGTATAAGTAAAAAATAGGTTTGAGTCATTTCCAGAGAGGTATCTGCATGAATTTTTTTCCAATATTCAGTACCTTTAAGATACAATTGTTAAAATAGTGACTGAATTCTTGCTATGTCATTTTTTGGGTGCCTGTTATTAGGATTTTTGTCCAGGCCTCTAATTTCAAATATCCCCAACTCCTCATACCAAATAGAAAAATATTGTAAAAAAAAAAACAGTGAACACCAGAAATTTTATTATTATTGCAAAGTGTATCTCAAAAAGTGGCCCTCTCTTCTAAATTCATCACTGGTAATCCATACTTATATTTACATATTAATTTTTGCTCATCATGAATAGTAACAATTTTATTTTTTCAAAAATTTAATCAACTTTTTATCAAACTAAAATAGTTTTTTTCCTGCCCTAAATATTTTTTGTTTTCAGGAAAAAGGCGAAGGCATTGTAGCTTGTATTGATGAAGCTCGACATGGTTTTGAAACTGGTGATTACATAAAATTTGATGAAGTCAAAGTATGATGATGTTTTATGAATTTTTATTGAAATTTTGATAAACAATTATTTTTCTTGACACATCATTTTAGAGTAACATTGCAATCATAAATTTTATTGGTCAATAAGTTTAATATTTACATTGTATAGTGTGTGTAATGTTATTATAGGGAATGGATGGATTAAACAATTCAGAACCACGCCAAATTACTGTTTTGGGTCCTTATACTTTCAATATAGGAGATATTTCTGGTCTTGCATCATATGAAAGAGGTGGAATTGCCTCTCAAGTTAAAATGCCTCAAATTGTAAAATGTGTAAGTAGTGTTGGTTAAAATTAAAAAGCAATTTAACCTAATTTGATGATTATGCCAATATTTTTCTTGTATGAGTTTGCTTATTTTACAAGAGTTAAGATTATTATGTTTAAATTAAAATTTTAGATAAATTGGACTTTGGTTGTTTTTGGACACACTTAGAATAAAGTAAAATTTATTGCATTTTATTTAAATTAACTTTATTTAAATTAACTTTTGCATTTATTTTATCAAAAGCACATCTCACAACCTGCATCATATTTAAAGAATCATCAAGGACCTAGAATGCACAAAAAGATAAATATAGAAGCAACACACTTAAGCTAAAAAAAGGCTTAAGTAATGCCATACATACACAGCATGATTAAAAAAAAACATGTTTAAAAATTTATCAATAAAAAAATTTTGCATAGAATTTTTTTTAAAAAAATCAACAATAGGAGAAAGGTAAACAGTGAATCACTTGGGTCTGTATATTTAATCAATCAAGAGAATACACGCAAAAAGGTAATTGCCTCTTATCACCAAGGTAAATAATACATTACTGTGTTAACATATGAAAACTTATTAAATTTCAACCAATATCATATTGGTACTTTCCTGTTTACAACTGTATTGCGCTAAATTTTCAACAGCCAGGACAATTACCCATGAAAATTGATTTGGTAAAGTGCAAAGTGTAATCAATAATCAAACTAAGTTGAAAAAAGCTTATCTAGTCATAAAACATTAGAAGAAAAAATATTTGAATAAATTTTTGGTTGTATAAAATTTTAAAATAACCAATGGTACTGATGAAACCATTAACTCTTTCAATTTTTGGTAGTCTTTAAAAAGACTGTTTTTTTCTAAGAATTCTTTCAGCCAAATCTCGTCAGAAGAAATTGTTGGCTAATGATAAAGTGCATGAAAAACATGCTTTATATGGGATTGGAAGATATCAAAAGTAATGGCATCTCTGATTGGTTAAAAAAAACAAAGCATGCAAATGGTTGCATGCTAAGTTGCATCTAAAGCAAGAAAGCCATCTGTGGACAAACTCTTTCTGGAAACAAAGAGAAGGTTCAAAAGACTCTATAAAAGCAGCTTCAAGCATTGCCAGATGAAAAAATGGTTCTCCACCTAAAATTGAAAACCAATTAGTATAGAATTTTTCTGCACAAATTTTGTTATCCAACAAATGTTGACCAATAGCCATGCATTTCAAGTGGATTTATGTTGGCGTTTAGGAAGATCTTTGAGGTTTAACTTAATTTCTAATAAATTTTGGAACATGTTGTTAAATCCATTTTGAGTTCATTTCTTTTTGTTGAATTCATTTGAAAAGGAGCTGTACACACTATATATACTTGTGACACTACAATAGAACTAGGAGGAATGCACTGCAATAGTACCACTGCAATAGAACTAGTATATATACTTCTGCCACTGCAATTCCCTCAGGAGACTGCAGGAACAGAATCATCTAGAGGTATTCACACTTTGCATCCCAACATAAAATAATGTTGTTTTGATGATTACATGAGATAATCTTTTTGGCTGCTTTCTTGATGATTTTACAAAAGTCCTGGTAAGCCACATCCACATCAAGTGAATTAGGCGGCAACAAAGTCTTTGTTTGTCAAGCAATGTAGTGACTCTATTTAGCCTTGCAAAAGTTCCATTGCTTAACAGGCATGCTTAGCACTGACAAAGCAAACCTTGGTGGTGTAATAAGTGAAGGTTGATGTTGTAATTTGGAAACTTTTTAAGAACACATCTATCAGGTAAACCACTGTAAGGATTTATACTAGCAGAAGCTAGATCTGGATTAGTCCCATTTTCCAGCTGCCTAATTAAAAGCTGGCAGCATCCTTTGCAATGTGTAGGAGGGCAAGACTATTAATACTTGCTCAGCCAGCCAAGCACTCACCATTCAGGCTGTTATCATTGTAAACCCAATCAACGTGGCAACAGTTAAAATTGCTGGGGTGGTAAGACAGGGGTGGCAAAACATTGCAAAATCCAGGGATCGCTGTCACATTGGTGGAGGTTTGTAAACATTGACTATTTTATAACCATCAACATCAACACACAACTACATCTCTAATGTTGGCAGAGGTTGGTCCAAAACCATATTACGTTGTTGCTTGAGGACAAACATGGCAAGGTTCCTGCTTAAAGAAGACCTAGCTAGTTGAAAGCTTGGAAGTACTAGCTTTTCTGCATTAGGGCAATGGGTCACTTGTCATAGGATGACGAGTGCCTCAAACTGTAAAGCAAGATAATAAAAAACATTCATCTTGCTTGCTGTTAGGCCTTTGATGTTCACCTGGAGATGAGTGAGCCTTTGAAACTTGTTGGCAATGTGCCTTGAAAAGTACAGTTGCCATTGCCTGCCACAAGGCATTGCCTCATTTTGAAAAAGAGATTTGCTGATTAGCACACCCTTGTCAAACATCAGGATGGGTAGAAATCTTTCAATTTTGGCAAGTTTAGCTTCAGTCTGTCATGTATAGTAACAAGGGCAGACTTAGACCCACAGCCCAAGCTGCAAGAAAGCAACTGTCATCTGGGCTTTCCACCTCATGTCCAATAAAAATTAGCTTGATTTGAAGAACCAATAGTGCTTCTAATTGATAGATAACTGCTTATTCAATGATGGCCAGCATGTTGTATAACTATTGGATCAGGGTGGTTTAAATAATCTAAAGTAGGGGTGTCCAAACTTTTACTTGTCGCAAGCCAAATTTTAATGTGTAAGTTTATCACAGGCTGCAATTGCTGCAGTAATCAAAGCAATGTTCTTTTGGGAGTTAGTTCAAAAATTTCCATCCCCAAAGCAGGTGTTTTCTAAAAAAAGAAAAAGTCTTCACCCAAACTTAGCCCCAGATTTGGAATTTTCATCTCTAAAACCATGTGTTTCTAAAAAAAGTCCTCACTCTGCTTAAGGGTTTTATTTTGTCAATTAAATGAATACTATCTGTATGTTCACCATTGCTGGATTACCGTTTTTCAAAAGATTTTGTAGCACACTTGGGAATCTCTTGCACATCATAGATTGGGTGGTTTAAATACACTGCAATGATTCAAGATGATCAATCATCTGATTAAAAATTCCTTTGTGGGCTGCACAAAAAGGCTTCAGGTCCATGAATTGGACACCCCTGTTCTAAAGAGTGGCTATTGTAAGTCTATTTTAAAAAAGTTGGTTTCTCAGACAAAAGATGATATGATTGCTTTTCAGAAAAAAATTAATAGGCTATAAGGTTGTCAAAAAGATAGCTGATGCTTACTAACAAATAAATTTAGAAAATTTTAAAAAATTTCAGCAAAACTAATTCTACTCAAACTCAACAAATCTGTTTGAAAAGTATGCTGAGCAACAATTTTGTTGAACATTAAAAGTAATGACTTCTGAGATTGATGGCTAACTGACTATTCTGATGGCTACTTTGACAAACAACTAAAATTATTTCTTTTTTCAATTGATCAATTTGCAGCTTATAATAATTAAGCAAGAATTTTTTGTTTAGTATTAAATTATTATTTGCTTTAAACCATAAATGTGATAAATTTTTGTTAGTTTCTGCATTTGCAATTTAGTCATATAAATTCAATTATCTGGTTTTGCTTATTAATTTAAATATTTAAACTTGCTTCCAACTCAATCAGATAATCAAGGAAGCACTATATTGTCTGTTATTGATAATACTTTTGAATCTATGATTGTAAATTATAAAGCAACAGCTAATTCTTAAAAAAAAAAGCTGCAATAATCAGTTTAATAATGTCAAAAAAGAGCTGCAAATTTTTTCTGAAAATAAAGCAAAGTGGAACTTTGCATAAAGGTTGCTTCCAATGTGCCCAAAATGGAAGAAAGATCAGTCTCTAGCTAACTTAGCAATTTGATTTAATCTGTTTTCTTTTCTAATAGCTAAGATGTGTAGACTAATTGACAAGAACGCTCAATCCAAGTTTGATTTGAGATCTATTGAAGCATTATTTTGTAATTCTAAATAAACGTACAAAACTTAAAAAATACAACAATCTTCTTCTCCTTTCGGCCTTTCCCTTTAGTCAGGGGTGGCCACAGCGTATCATCATTCTCCACATCTTTCTGTCTTCAACATCCATCTCCTTCACACCAACTTCCCGCATATCTTCTTTTACTGCATCTAAAAATCTTCTCTTTGGTCTCCCTCTTTTCCTCTTTCCCAGTAACTCCATTTCCATCATTTTTCTTCCTACATACTCTTGGTCTCTCCTCATGACATGTCCATACCACCTCAGCCTGCCCTCCCTCATCTTCATTCCTAACTGTTCAACCTTAATGGTACTCCTGATGTGCTTGTTTCTAATCTTGTCTTTTCTCGTCACTCCCATAGCAAACCTCAACATTTTCATCTCTGTGACTTCCATCTCTTCTACTTGTTTTTTTGTGACTGCCACTGTCTCAAGTCCATACACTATTGCTGGTCTTACCATTGAACTGTACACTTTTCCTTTTACTCTAACTGGTAGTAACCTCCTGTCGCAGATTACTCCCAATACTCTTCTCCATCCATTCCATCCTGCCTGTACTCTCTTTTTTACCTCCCTCTCACAATCACCATTTTCTTGCACCATTGATCTCAAATACTTAAATTTCTTTACTCTTGGCACTTTTGTATCCTCCATCTTTACTGTTTCATCATCATTTCCTCCATTTATGCAAAGATATTCGGTCTTTGACCTACAGACTTTCATCCCTCTTCTTTCCAATGCATACTTCCAGGATTCTAATCTTCGCTCCACTTCTTCCCTGGTCTCTTCACAAATCACAATATCATCAGCAAACAGCATCGTCCATGGTGGTTCTTTCCTTACTTCATCCGTTAGCCTGTCCATTATCACTGCAAAAAGGAATGGACTTAATGCTGATCCCTGGTGTAGTCCAACCTTGACCTTAAAACTTTCTGTAGTTTCTACTGCACACCTCACCACTGTTTCGCATCCCTCATACATATTCTGTACTAGTTGTACATACTTTTCCACTATTCCGGATTTTCTCATACAATACCACAGCTCTTCCCGTGGAACCCTGTCGTAAGCCTTCTCTAGGTTGCTTGAAGTAAAAGATTTTTCTTCCCAAAGCTTTTCATCTGACACTCTTCAGGGGAAATCGTCAGAATGAAGCAGAATTGAAACCGAACTAATTTATAAAGGAAGAAAGTAGAGTTCTCATTGGCTGAAAGAGTCAACCAATGAGAGAAAAGATTAAGAAATTTTCAAAGAGTATACGAATTCTTTTTGCTTACACAGAAGGGGATTGAGAGATTTAATGAAAGTCGCTTCAAGAGCAGAAAGGTGAAAGGAAGAGCGACCTCGAGCGAGAATAGAAAATTTTTCGTTGCTGTAATGGAGGGCACATTGGGCGTTATCAAGAAGATGTTGACCAATGGCAGATTCGTGAAATTGTTGTGGGCGAATGTTGTTCTTGCAAAAGCGGGAAAGACTTTGGCGGTTGGCCGAGGTACGAGGATTGGTGATGGATTTAGGAATGTGTTGTTTAATTCGCTCTTCTAGCTGTTGAGACATGTGACCAACTTACCGAAAATTTTCTATTCTCGCTTGAGGTCACTCTTCCTTTCACCTTTCTGCTCTTGAAGCGACTTTCATTAAATCTCTCAATCCCCTTCTGTGTAAGCAAAAAGAATTCGTATACTCTTTGAAAATTTCTTAATCTTTTCTCTCATTGGTTGACTCTTTCAGCCAATGAGAACTCTACTTTCTTCCTTTATAAATTAGTTCGGTTTCAATTCTGCTTCATTCTGACGATTTCCCCTGAAGAGTGTTAGATGAAAAGCTTTGGGAAGAAAAATCTTTTACTTCAAGCAATCTTCAAATTCTGTACCACCAAATGTTTATTCAAATATTTCCTTCTCTAGGTCCACGAATACACAATGTAGCTCTCTTTGACCTTCCCTGTACTTTTCCATCAACATTCTTAGAGCAAACATGGCATCGGTGGTTCCCTTTCCTGGCATAAATCCATATTGCTGTTTGCTGATCTCCACTCTATCTCTTAACCTGGCTTCAATAATTCTTTCCCATACCTTCATTGTGTGGCTCATTAGGTTTACTCCTCTGTAGTTTCCACAGCACTGTGCATCCCCTTTGTTTTTATAGATTGGGATAAGCACACTCCTTCTCCATTCTTCTGGCATCCGTTCACCCATTAATAGTCTGTTGAACAGTCTGGTCAAAAACTCTATCCCCATCTCTCCCATGCACTTCCAAACTACTACTGGCAACTCATCTGGCCCAACTGCTTTACCTTTTTTCGTCCTTCTTAGTGCATTTTTTACTTCTTCTCTACTGACACAATTTACCTCTTCATCAATCACTTCTGTTTCCTCTGCCCTAGGTTCTCTGTTATTTTCCTCGTTCATCAGTTTCTCAAAGTACTCTTTCCATCTCTTTAACACTGCTTCCGAATTTACCATAACATTACCATTTTCATCCTTTATAACCCTCACGTGCTGTACATCTTTCCCTGCTCTGTTTCTCTGCCTAGCCAATTTGTACAACTCCTTTTCACCTTCTTTTGTTTCCAATCTAGCATACAAATCATCATATGCACGTCCCTTTGCCATTGCAACTGCCTTCTTTGCCTTACTCTTCTTTCCTTTGTATATCTTTTTAGTATTTTCATTTCTTATTTTGTCCCATGCTTTCTTTGCCTCTTTCTTTTCTTTTATGCTTTTTTGAACTTCCTCATTCCACCACCAAGTCTCCCTGTCTCCTTTTCATTTTCCGAATGTCACTCCCAGTACAGTTTCAGCTGTTTTTCTTAGCATTTCTGCCATTTTGTCCCACTCATCAGGTAACCCATCCTTGCCTCCCAAAATCCTGGTCACCTCTTGTCTAAATGCTTCTTGATAGCTTGTCTCTTTTAGTTTCCACCATTGTATTTTTGGCTTTACTTTCTCTGCTTTTTTTTTTTTCATCATAAGAGCCATTTTGCATACCACCATACGGTGCTGCTTTGCAACACACTCATTCAATATTACCTTACAATCACACATTTCCTTCAAGTTTCTCCTTCTGCACATCACATAATCTACTTGGGTACTTTTTCCTCCACTCTTAAATGTCACTCTGTGTTCATCTTTTTTCTTGAAATAAGTATTGACAATCGCCAAATCCATCCTTTTCCCAAAATCCACAACCATTGATCCTTCCTTATTTCTTGTTCCAGCACCGTACCTCCCCATTATTTCCTTATCCCCCATGTTTCCTTCGCCCACATGTCCATTAAGATCTGCACCAAGAACTATCCTCTCTTGTTTTGATATACTTTCTATCAATCCATCCAGGTCTTCCCAAAAATCATTTTTCACTTCCATGCTGTTGTTAACCTGTGGAGCATATGCGCTTACTATATTTAGGATGGACCCATTTACCTCCAGCTCCACCAGCACTTCCAGGACACTTTCAGCCAGCTCCTCCCTCAGCACTATCCCTATCCCATTTTTCTTCCATCAGCTCCGTTGTAGAATATTTTGCATCCACCTCCAATGTTCCTTGCTTTACTCCCTTTCCACCTTGTTTCCTGTAGACACAATATGTCTACATTTCTTCACTCCATCATATCTGCCAGCTCTCTTCCCCTTCCAGTCATCGTTCCAATATTTAAATTACCCACCCTTATGAGTGAACATCTTCCTTTCCATGCTTCTTGCTGCTTCTTTACTCACTTTCCTCCTCTTTTTTTGCTCTTATTTTCACAATGTTTAGCAGTAGCATAATTTCCACAGGTGCCCTGCTGTGCGACACCTAAGGCAGTCGTTGGTAACCTGGGGCGCGACCGATCTGGTATGGATTGACAATGATTACGCATTTGTATAAATCTGGCAAAAAGTTTTATGCCGGATGCCCTTCCTGCTGCAACCCTTTTCATTTATCCGGGCTTGGGACCGGCATCAAGAGACACAGAAAAGTGCCTCCGATGGTTGGGTTTAAAAAATACAACAATACTAATTTAAAATAGCCAACTTACAAAAATTGTTTTCAATGCAGCCCAAATTTAGATTAGAACAAATTAAAACAGCTAACAGTTCTGAAACAATAAAAAGTTATCACTCTGATTTAAAACCTTTATGTAGCTTTAAAAAAATGCTTTTAAAGTTGCTGCTGCATATCACAGCAAAGCTATAACAGTAGTCAATTACTAATTTATCATCGAGTTGTCAATGCAAGAAAAATACACGTTTTAATTGAGTTTGTGGAGAAAAAAGAAGTTAAGAAAACACGACCTAGATTGAAACAAGCAAACCAAGCATGCAAATATTTATATTTTGTTAATTCTTAATCAAATCACTTAAAATATATGTTCTTATTGCAATTTTCATGGCGTTTCTTGTTTTGAAGTAAGTATGGACCAATGGTTGAATAACAAACTATGGTGTCTGGCACTTTTTGAAACAAAGAAGGTTTTTCTGGCATTTAATTTCATTGCAGATCAACTTGAATTGTCTTAATTATTAATTGTCTTAATTGTATTGATTATAGAATATTTTGAAATTAAAAAATTTCTACTTTGTTGTTACTGACTTATTTTGTTGAGTGTTGGCTAGAAATATTTTCAATAAAACAGTTTTCACTTTTTTTTTATCTTGTGCCTTTTAGAATCATCATAATCTGAATATTAGAATTTTTCCAAGAAAATGATTCAAATATTGTAAAGTTGTTTGTGACTCATTATCAAGTATAGCACTTACTCTTACCTTTATATGATCACAATTTTTCGTAACTTTTATAATAAGAAGCAGTTTTATGGTTGGTAAATTGGAGTTGCTGTGTTGTTAATATTATGATGAGGCTGAATATCTTTTCAATTGTTCTGAAAACACTTAAATTATTATTTTAGAAATCTCTACGTAATGCAATAGACTATCCTGAATTAATTATCACTGATTTTGCAAAGTTTGATCGCCCAGGTCAGCTACATATTGGTTTTCAAGCTCTTCACAAATTTGTTCATGATAAAGGTTTCCTTCCTCGATCATGGAACAATGTGAGTGCTTAATTTTTAGTATAAATCTAAGATTAGTTTTTATGTTTGAATTTATTCTAAAGGATGATGCCAAATTGTTGGTTGAAATTGCTAATGAAATCAATGCTAGTTCTTCTGATGCAGCCAAGCAAGAGACAGTAGATGAGTCTCTTGTGAAACATATGGCTTATACAGCCAGAGCTGACTTGTGTCCTATGCAAGCTGTCATAGGAGGTATTGTTGCACAAGAAGTTATGAAGGTAAACACTTACTAAACTGTACTTAAAGTAGTTATTAAATTTGCATAGTATCTTGTTCATTATACATATAAAATTTGTATGATTTGAATTGCTAAATCAAATAAAAAAACAACCTTAAATGCACATTTATGCAAAATTTTTAGTTTTGGTAAATTTCACTTTGAACTTTTACTTCTGTTAAAAATTGAATTCTGCATATAAGTTTTTGAAACCCTTAAGTAATAAGTACCTATAAAGAATTGGATATTTGGCTTGTGTTAAGATGAATTTTATTAATTTTAAAAGACATTTTTGTAGCTTATATAATTTTTGTTGATTTCATTTTTATTTTGATTCAACATCAATTAACTTTATATTTTGAAATTATCCTAATTAATCAGGCAGATTTTGGCTGTCTGTGAAGATAGAAAAGAATAATTTTTCCACAAGTAAGCACAATCACTATTGTTGGATGTCCTATCTATTGGCTAGTACACATTACAATTTTTGCACTGTTTCAGCTGATTTGTTTTTCAATATGCTAGATCATCATTTTTTTTTTACCCCATAACATGAGCTACACTATGTTTTTTGGTAACAGTGGTTGGCAAATGCTTGCTTTTATCATTTCAAGTGTTTTGTGTCCTTGCAGTATCTTCTTATATCTTTACTTACTCCAATTTGTATGTTTTTCATTTTCTTTTCCTCTCACTGTAATCATCATGGCCCAACTGAAATAATACCTGCTAGATAAAACTTAATAATTAAAGCAGTTGAAAATTTTTGTTATTAGTGCTTGAACTTTAGGCTAGTGAAATGAGAATATAAAATATTAGTAAAATATTGTAATGTGTGGTGGATTGACTTTAAGTTGCTCCTCCGGCAGTCTTAATGATTCATTTGGGTAACAGAAAAAGCTTTCATCAGCTTAAAGTTTATATTTAATCTTATTCAATTGGATTAAGATGCTTATTTCATAGATTTTGTCCAGTTTTTTTGGGAGAAGTGGGATATTTAATCTTTTTTTGATTAAGTCACAAGATAATGTGTTTAATGGATTTGATTTGCTTTGTATACACATTTACCAAAATTCCAATAAAAATGTTATTCTGGCACAATTTACAATATGGCATTTATTAATTTATATGTGATTAATGTTTTAATGTAGGCTTGTAGTGGAAAGTTTATGATGATTAAACAGTTCTTTTATTTTGATGCCTTGGAATGTCTTCCAGCTGAAGCTGATACTGTGATTACTGAAACTGTTTGTCAAGAGGTAAAAACTTGTATTTTTTTTTAAGACACAATTGGTTGTTTTTATTGTTTTTTGTTTTTTCTGGTAACAGACTGGATGTCGATATGATGGTCAGATTGCTTGTTTTGGCTTAGACTTTCAGCAAAAACTGTCTTCACAACATTGGTTTGTTGTTGGTGCTGGTGCAATTGGTTGTGAATTGTTGAAAAACTTCTCCATGATGGGGTTAGGTTGTCGTATAAAACAGAATGATGACTCCAACAATGGATCCATTGTAGTGACTGATATGGATGTCATTGAAAAAAGCAATTTGAACAGACAATTTTTATTTCGACCGCATGATGTTCAAGTAAGAATTTTTAATTATTGTGTATTCACACAAAATGTGACTAACCAAAGAATTCTCAACCTGGTTATGCATTACATAGTATACTGATTAAACTTTTCTGTTAGTACAACAATAGTTAGGGTTTGCAATGAGGTCTAATGTAGTAGGGTTGCCATACTGTCTGGAAAATTCTGGACTTGTCCAGAATTGTGGGGTGCTGTGTCCAGAAGGAATTCTAAAAAAGAGTCAAATGTCTGGAATTTTAAAAAGCCAGTAAACAGGTAAAAGAACTAGAGAACACCATGATTTTGGGACAAAAATTGAATTCCAAGTGAAGACTTTTTTTTTGGTCTTCATCCTAGAATCTCAGACAATTTTTTTGGTACTAGAAAGTACTAGAAAATCATGATTCAGGCCAATGTGACAAAATTTGGCCAAAACTTATTGCCCCTTAAAATTTTTTTTGGCTGCTGTGCCTATGTCTGTCAGGGATTGCACCTATTCAGATATGGTAAACCTAGTCTAATGTAAGTTAATAAATCTTTTAAATACAAGGGACAGTCAAAAATTATCCACACTTTTGTTTTTTTTGATTTGTTTGCACAAGCACAAGACTACAAGAAATATGTCGTTTTTCTCATTCTTTTTGATGCATTTATTCCAGCTATTCACAAGTTTGTGAATTTTATCTGAGAAGAAAGTTTTTGGCTGATCTTTTAACCATTTATGCACCATTTTCAGAGCTTGCTTTATCTGAAGAAAATTAACGACTTCATTTTTGAGTGCACTAAAGAGATAGTAGTCAGAAGGGCTGGGCTGTATGCAGGGAGTTTCAGCACTTTTCTGGGTACTTTTTCAGAATAGTTCCTTTTGAGCCCAAAAATGGTGAGTACCAGTATAACCTTTCCTGCAGAACATGGGGTCTTAAATTTCTTCTTTTCTGTTGTATCTTTGCACGAATACACAGGTTTATTAAAAATACAATAATAAATATTCACAAAAGTACTTAGCCAAAAAAACAACCGTATTGAAAATATAATGCTTTTAGTTCGTTTGCTGTAGTAGCTTGATAACTCGAACTGACTGCTAAACCAAAATAAAGGTGCATATTTAACTAGTAACAACTATGCCTGGACGCGCGCGCGTCCAATAATTGTTCGAGCAGAAGGCGCTGATTAAGATTAGAGCGTTTAAGAAAAACACTACGTCATCTATTGCACAATATCACAACACCTCCCCAAATAAACTACGACAAAAAAATATATATACATTTTAGCAACAGTATTTTTTTGGAGGTCTCTTTGCTCTCGCTGATCGTCGTAGATTGTGTCGCCCGTACTCGTCTCCGGTTGGTAATCTCGGATTGTTGCATTGGTTCATCGAAGAAGAACTAGATGCGTGGTCAGTCCCGGCTGGAAGTGTTTCTGCAGACAAAACACTCGTTGGGATTTCACAGGGATCATCATCTTGATCTGAACCGTATCGAGGTCGAAGTTGATCAAGATGTCTTCTCCAAGTTGGTCCTCGAGGAATGACTCGTACATTGACGCTTCGTGTACCATGGACTTTTGTAACTATCGCAGGCACCCATCGTGGGTCACGATCTCTTCTAGGGCCGAAGTACAGTGCGTAACAAGGGTCTCCTAGTGAGTAGTGATGTTCGACTTTCGAAACCACTTCCGAGTGTTCAGTATTTGAATGCTTGCTCGCTTGTTTTGACTGTCTTCCCTGCAGGAGATGCGGAATGGATGGAACCAAAGTGTCAATTTTGGTGCAAATTCTTCTTCCATTCAACAATTCGCTTGGTGACAGTCCCGATGCAAAAGGAATTCTTCTATACTGCATTAGAAATTCTTGCAAAGCTTCCTTTGGAGGTAACGAGGATTTTCTCAATGCCTGTTTGAACGATTGTATCAAACGCTCGGCAGCACCGTTTGTTGCTGGATGATAAGGTGCTCCGGTGAGATGTACAATGCCTCGTTGTTTGCACCAAGCTTGGAACTCTTGAGACATGAATGTTGTGGCATTATCGGTCACCAACGTGTGGGGATATCCGAAATGAGCAAATTCTTGTTCAAGTATAGCTGTAGTACTTTTCGAAGACGTTGAGGTTGTTGGATGAATGCAAGGATATTTTGAATAAGCGTCTACAAGGACTAACCAGTTTCTTCCCAGAAAGTTGATCGCATGGTCTAAGTGGAGTCTTGACCATGGTTTTTCTGGCATCATCCACGGATGGATTGAAGGTTTATCCGGCTTATTTTGAAATTAGCCACAGGAAGTGCATTTGCGACATAAGTTCTCGATGTCAAAGTCAATTCTTGGCCAATAGACAGTTGACCTGGCAAGTTGTTTCATCCGTTGCATGCCGAAATGTCCAAGGTGTAATAATTTAAGAATATGATTACATAGGGTTGAAGGAATTATTACCCGTAAGCCGTAAAAAACGCAACCATTCTCTGTTGACAACGAATTTTCCAACTTTTTGAAGTCTTTAAGCTCTTCCGAAAATGCATGCGGCCATCCTTCCTTCACAAATCGCATTAGTTGGGAAAGAATTGGATCCTTGGCAGTCTCTCTGACCATAAGCAATGGATTGTCAGGATTGATTTGACGACTGATTGTTCGAACTAAACAAACGCTATCGACATCATCTTCCATCTCCTCCCCATCAAAACTTGTGTCATTTGAAAATGGTAAGCGACTAAGAGCATCGGCATTGCCATGGTCCTTGCTTCTACGGTATTCCACCGTGTAGTCATATTGATGAACGAGTAATGCCCATCGTGCAAGTCGATTCGCGGCCATTGCAGGAGTACCTTTATCAGGGGCAAACAAGGTCACTAAAGGTTTGTGATCGGTAACCACAATGAACTTACGACCGTAGAGAAACTGATGAAATTTCTTCAAAGCGTACACTAAGGATAGTGCTTCTTTCTGTATTTGGCTGTAGCGTCTTTGTGTTGCCGATAGAATTTTAGAAATATTGAGAATCGGACGCTCGCTTCCGTCTGCAAAGCGATGAAATAATACCGCTCCAATTCCGCATTCTGAGGCGTCACAAGATAAACCCAACGGAAGAGATGGGTCATAGTGCGCAAGTACAGTCTCTGTGCATAGTAACCGTTTGATTTCTTTGAAAGATGTCGCTTCTTCTTCACCCCACTTCCACTGTTGTCCTTTGCGTGTAAGCTTGTACAACGGCTCGGTGATTTCCGAAAAATATGGAGGTAAGAATTTAGAATAAAATTGCACAGATGCTAAAAAAGATTTTAACGTAGAAATGTTCTTGGGTGTAGGCATTTCTAGTATGGCATCAACTTTGGACCCTTTTGCAATTCCTCGACTTGATAAAGTGTGACCCAGGTAATCAATTGATACTTGGGCGAAAACACATTTCTCACGGTTGCAGCGAAGACCTTTTTCTTCTAGTCTTTTGAACAAAGCTCGCAGGTTCATCAAATGATCTTTTGTGTTGTCACCACTTACCAAAATATCATCGAAATACACGGCAACTCCTCGCAAATTTTGCGTTAACTGTTCCATGATTTCTTGGAAATACCCTGGTGCGGATTTAATTCCGAAAGGAAGTCTTTTCTGCAGTAAAACTCCTTTGTGAGTACTGAGAGCCAGCTTCTTCTGGCTGTCAGGAGAAAGACAGATTTGATTATATGCATTAGCTAGATCAATCTTACTAAAGCAGTAACCACGTCCTAGCTTGCGCATTAGATCTTCTGGGAGAGGGATTGGTTGACGATGGTCTTCCAGTTGCGAGTTTACAGTCACCGAATAATCTCCACAAACTCGGATGCTTGCTTTTGCTTGACCTGGCAAAGGAGACTTTCGAATAGGAACCACGGGGGTGCCGTACGAGTTAAAATCTGTAAGCTCCCATACACCTCTCTTAATTCCTGCTTCGTATGCTTCGTTTAAATCTTGTAGGATTGAGAACGGAACAGGTCTTGGCTTCTTGAAAATAGGTTTAGCTTCAGGTTTAAACCGTATGTCCAGTGAAAAATCTTTTAGACAACCCAATGTAGATTCAAATAAAGTAGGAAACTCTCCACATAATTGAATACATGCCGCATCTAAGGAGTTTTCTGGACCAGTTGTAGTGACGTGCTCTATCGTTGCAGTAGATTCAGCACAACTTAGGTTTTCTCTGAAGTGATCAGTTAAGTTGGTGAGTTTCAACTTCATCATTGCCAGACGACCTAGTAAATTTAGATTGGGCACCTTAGTGACAATTACAGGAAAGGTCACGTCAGGTGATTTTCCATCAATACTTGCGGTTGATTGGAATTGTCCCACGACGGGTAGCGGGCTACCTTCAGCAACTTGATATCGAACTGTTACAGGTTGTAGAGTGGGTTTACCCAGCGTTTGCCACGTCGCTTCACAGCAAAATGTGTCACTGGCTCCGCTATCAATTTCAAACTTAATTCTGTGGTCATTAAGTCTAATAGTTTGATAGATGGGTGAAACAGAACATTGGACTTTGTGCACCAACTGTTGTTTCACAAGCTTATTATCTCTTAGTCGAGACATGCATACAGATTGCAGATGACCTGTTTTCTTGCAGAAGCTGCAAATAGCTTTAATGTGGGGACAAGCTTTGCTAAAATGTCCAGAATTTCCACACCTGAAGCAGGCGGTTTTCTTTTCTTGCGTTTTGGAAGTTTTGAACTTTGCGTGATAAACTTTCTGCACCGACGTAGAAGGTTGACCATGTACGGTTTCCTTTGCTACTTTGGCTGCTTCTTCCACTTCTTGAGCCACTCTGATGGCATTGCTAAACTTCAGTTCATCGTCCTTGAGCTTGAAGAGTGTCTTCAAAACTGCTTCGTTGTCGACCGAACAGATAAATTTAGTTCGTAAGGCTTCATCTAATGGATCTTTAATGGATTGAAAATCACATGTAGCTGCATCTTGTCGTATTCTGCTTGCCAGTTCAGGAATAGTTTCGCCAGGTTTGCGTTTCATGTCAGACCAGAACTTGAAACGTTCTCTGACAACAAATCGTTTTGGGTCAAACTGCTCTGCCATAAACGTCTGAATATCATTCATCGTTAGCTCATGTATGCTTTTGACAGGTTGTTGCTGAGCCGCTAAGTTGCTAAGCATTTTGTAAACGGAGTTAGATTGGTTGGTAAAAATTTGTGCTTGCTTGTTGTCGGGAATAGAGTTAGCAGTGACGAATGTTCGGAACCTTGCCAAATAATCAGTCCATAACTCAGATGTGGAATCGAATGGTTGAAAACTTGCCATCGGTGTTGGAACATTTTCTCGCGGTTTGTTCAAGCTGCTTTGTAAAATTTTTATCTGCTCTTGAAGCATTGTCATTTGCTCTTGGTGTTGCTTGTTCTGCTCGTCGCGTAAAACTGTCATTTGCTCTTGGTGTTGCTTATTTAACAACAAAATCAGTTCAGAAATTTCACTCATTGTCGACAATTCAAGCTGTAATGCAAATTCAACAAATTTTCTTTTTTCTTTCTTGACGCAGTTGAGTTCCTTGAATCCTCGTCGCCACTTTTGCCTGTTGTATCTTTGCACGAATACACAGGTTTATTAAAAATACAATAATAAATATTCACAAAAGTACTTAGCCAAAAAAACAACCGTATTGAAAATATAATGCTTTTAGTTCGTTTGCTGTAGTAGCTTGATAACTCGAACTGACTGCTAAACCAAAATAAAGGCGCATATTTAACTAGTAACAACTATGCCTGGACGCGCGCGCGTCCAATAATTGTTCGAGCAGAAGGCGCTGATTAAGATTAGAGCGTTTAAGAAAAACACTACGTCATCTATTGCACAATATCACAACATCTGATGAGTCAGAATGTTTTCAATGGTCCACATTTGTCTGGCCACTTTTAAACTTCTCAATCCTTTCATACACACTTCTTTTTGGTCATGCACTGTTTCTATATTGTGTTAAAAATTGCTGATAACTTTCAGCCCATAACACACCTTCTGACCATAAAAATTGAATCACTGGGTGCTATTGTTCACTGGTGGCATAAAGTGCAGATAATTTTTGACTGACCCTCATAGTTTGATATATTTCTTACAGTAAGAACAACTGCTTTTTAGGATATGTATTGTTGATACTTTTTTTTGTACATTTTTAAAGAGCCAAGACAGCATTTGGTCAATATTGGTATGGTTGACAGTATTCTGTTTTGAGTAACTTTGATTCATCTCAGCTTGCTTAATATTGCAAAGTTTGAAATATTTTTAATAGTCTGGGCACATAGAAGCTTTAATCTTTCTGTTTCTACTATCAAGAAGTTTTTTTTACTTTTATTAGTTGTAATTTTGTTAAACAACATGTATTTAGTTTAGTTGGCTTAATAAGTTTTTGTGTACCATGTTGGTGTGTTATTCAGAAATTAAAATCTGAATGTGCTGCCAATGCTGTGAAGCAAATGAATCCTTTAGCTCGCATTGTAGCTCATCAGGACAGAGTTGGACCAGAAACTGAAAATATTTACACAGATCAATTCTTTGAAAGCCTTGATGGTGTTGCAAATGCATTAGATAATGTTCAAGCAAGTATGTTTTATTATTTTAAATTGATAAATAATCTGCTCATGAATATTTATTTGTTTGCTCAACTGTTGGGTGGAAAATTTTGGTTTTTTACTTGAAATCTTGTGTTTTTTCCTCAGATTAATGTTTAGTAATATACGAGGGTCAGTCAATAAGTAATGAGACTTTCTCAATTACTTTGGTGTTCTTGGAGTTATGCAACTGAAATTTTATGTGATGATTATGAATGGAGTTGTCATCTTATTTACAACAAAACTTGTTTATTTTCAGATTACTGTAGGTGTGACGATAAATTGAAATGACTACTAGGCTAGGAAACAGCTCATGCTTGGAACAAAGAGGAGTCATCAGATTTCTGTTGGCAGAGAGTGTAAAATCATGTGAGATTCTGTCTAGAATGCAAAGACAATATGGTCCTTCCTGTATGTCTAGAGCAAACTTCTACAAATGGGTGCAAGCATTCAAAGATGGACGCGAAAGCATTACTGATGATCTGAGAAGTGGAAGACCTGTGGATGTCTCTACCCCAGAAGCAGTACAGGCAGTTGAAGACCTGATCAAATCTGATAGAAGGGTCACTTTAGATGAAATTGCTACAAACTTGGACATCTCCCATGGCACAGTGTACGCAATTGTGCGTGAGAAGCTGCGTTTTTCAAAAGTCAGCTGTCGCTGGGTTCCAAAGATGTTAACGGATGATCACAAAATGCAGCGCCTGATGGCTTCCAGAGCATCACTACGCAGATACAGAAAGGAGGGAGATGTATTTCTATCGAGAATAGTGACAACTGATGAGACCTGGGTCTTTCATTATGAACCTGAATCGAAACGACGATCAATGGAGTGGAAGCATGTTTCTTCCCCAGTGAAGAAAAAATTCAAATCTCAGAAAAGTTTAAGGAAAGTCATGCTCACTGTGTTCTGGGACAGAAATGGGCCGATCACTATCAGTTTCTTGGAAAGGGGCAATACTGTGAACTCAGAGAACTACTGTGAGCTGCTAACTCAAGTGAAAAAAGACATTAAGAACAAACGGAGAGGACTTCAATCAAGAGGTGTGATTCTCCTTCAGGATAATGCAAGGCCCCACACAGCAGCAAGAACCCTAGCCAAAATTGAAGATTTAGGCTGGAAACTTCTAACACACCCACCCTACAGCCCAGACCTTGCACCATCTGATTTTCACCTCTTCGGCCCACTCAAAGAGAGTATGAGGGGAATTCACTTCCAGACTGATGAAGAAGTGAAGGCTGCTGTGAGCAACTGGCTAAGGACCCAGTCCACGGAATTCTATGCCAAAGGAATAGACAATCTAATATCAAGATGGAACAAGTGTGTTGCAAAGGAGGGAGACTATGTTGAAAAATAAAAAAGCATTTTTTGATTACCAGTCATTGCAAACTTGAGTTATTAAAAAAGTCTCATTACTTATTGACTGACCCTCGTACATACTATCTATGCTTTGTTCAGTTTTGATATTTTTTTAAAAAAGTTTATTTCAATGTAATGTTATTAATTATCTGAGATGATATTTGTGACCAGAAACTTTAAAAAAATAACAACATAATCACATTGTTGTCTCTGATGTTAAACCAAACTTTTAAAAAAATATCACTTGAAATAACATAATTAATTGTGTTCTTGTGTTGATTCTCAATTTCTAGGATTAATGTTTTTAGCACTTTACTTGTTGATGTATTTCCAAATGAGTAAATGTCCAACTTTTTTATTTAAAATTTGTAACTGCATTTTTGCATTGCAAATTGAAAATTAAAATTTTTGTTTACATACAGGGATGTGTGAGTTTAATTTTGGGTGCCCCCCAAAAACTCACAGATGAGTCCCTATTTTGTTTGCCAACTTTTTTGATAGCAGTTACATGTTGTAGTAACTAGACATTTTAATGCAAATTATGTAAACTGCACATCACTAGTAAGCAGAAAAGACTCTTGGCTCTATTTCTCTGTAAAAATCAATATAAAAAAAGTTAGTAACAATGTATTTTGCATTTATCATGAGGAGGAAACCAAATTTCTATGATGTCATATTAAATAATGTTTTGCTTGTTAAAACATAGTACAGAGTAGTTAAAACATCAATATGACCAAACACCAAGACTATACCGGGTGTAAATGATAAATTGGCAGTAATTTAAATCTGCAATAGAAAAATTTTTAGCTGTGTTATTACGAGGTGTGTTTGAAAAGTATCGGGACTGTATGCTTTGCACAAACAACACTTGCAACAGTGATAAAAGCTTTGTTTTTTAAGATGGCGCAATGTCTTGTGGTTGTAAAAATGTAGTTTCAGCATTCTGTGACAACCATATGCTTTTTTACAGGCTTTTCTTGAAAGGCGCTTTACTGTAGTTCGTTTTGGGATAATTTATTTAGTAAATATTTTTTTCTTTTTTTTTCTTTTGTTAACAAATAATGAGCATTGAACAAAGAATCAACTTGAAGTTTCTCGTTCGACTTGGAAAAACTCCAACTGAAACATTCAATTTGCTCCAAGAAGTTTACGGAGATGCTACGATGTCAAGAACTCGGATTTTTGAGTGGCACAAGAGGTTCAGAGAGGGAAGAGAGGATGTGGAAGATGATCCTAGGAGTGGAAGGCCAACAACAAGCAGAACAAACAAAAATGTTGAGCGTGTGAGAGAAAAAGTGCGCAGTGACCACCGCCTTACTGTTAGAATGATAGCAGATGAGTTGAGCATGAATAGTGAGAGGGTGTGGAGGATCATTACAGAAGATCTGGGGATGAGGAAGGTTTGTGCAAAAATGGTACCAAGGTTGCTGAATGATGGGCAAAAGGAAAATCGTGTGCAAGTGTGTCAAGACATCCTGAAACAACTTGAAATTACACCAGATCTGCTGAGTAGAGTTGTTACCGGTGATGAGTCGTGGATCTTTGAGTACGATCCACTCACCAAACGGCAGAGCCTTGAATGGAAGAGTGCATCCTCACCAAGACCCAAGAAAGCAAGGCTGTTCAAGTCCAAAATTAAGGTGATGCTGATTGTTTTCTTTGATGTTCGTGGAATTGTTCATCTAGAATTCTTGCCACAGGGCCAAACCATTAACCAGAATGTTTACAAAGACATCTTGTGATGTTTGATGCATTCGGTAAGGGAGAAAAGAAGAGAATTGTGGGAGACAAAGTCATGGCTGCTTCATCATGACAATGCTCCTGCTCACAATGCCTTAAGCATACGACGATTTCTTACAGAAAATAACATTGCCGTGCTGGAGCAACCACCCTACTCACCAGATCTAGCTCCCTGTGATTTTTTCTTGTTTCCTAAGCTCAAGGGAGTCATTAAAGGAACCCGTTTTCAAGACTCAAAAGCCATAACAACAGCCATAACGAAGGAACTATGAGCAATCCCAATGGAATCTTTTCAGAAGTGCATAGAAGCATGGCAACAGAGATTAGAAAAGTGCATTCGAGCTCAAGGAGATTACTTTGAAGGGGACAAGTTGTAATTTTTACATGGCATTTCAAATAAAATAATTATTTACACAGTCCCATTACTTTTCAAACAGCCCTCGTATCCTGATATGTTGTCTTCTTTATTCCTCAAAGGGTAAAATTTAAAAGTAGCCTTTTAATAGATACTAAATAATGAAAATCAGTGTTGAATCAAGCCATAGAATGATAATTGCTGAGTTGCACCACATTGGGCATAAAAGTTCAGGCATTATTAAAGAAACAGGTTATGCTGCAAGGACAGTTTATCACACTGTTGTGAGTTTAAAACAAGGAAATGGCATTCAAAGAAAAACTCACAGTCCTAGAAGTGACAATAAGCACACAAAAAGGTTTCTTGGTGGAATTGAAACTGTCCATTGTGGCAGACCTATCTCAGTCAATGGCTGAACTGGCAAGGAAACAAAATGTTGGCAAAGTGACCATTTCCAAAGCAGTTAGGAATAAGCTTGGGATGAAATCCTATTGCCAACAGCATCACATCTTCACAGTGAAATCAAAAGCCATTAAAAAAAAAGCACCTTGCTTCTCCACCACTTCAAGCACTGTGGTGATCATGTTTGAATCTTCATGGATGAGAAATTCATGGTAGATAAAATCACCAAAACACAGAAACTCTAGAATTACTGCATAATCAATACTGAAGAGTATCTGAAGATTTTGAAAAAAGCTCTCTTATACTCTGGATAAAGAAGAACTATGATCCCAAAAAGGTGATGTTCATCCAGGACTCTACCCCCACTCATGGGTCAAAAATAGTGCAGACCTTCTTGAGGACCAAGTTGCCACATTTTGTGCCCTCAGATATTTGGCCCTCTAGCTTGCCTGATTCAAATCCTTGTGACTACTGGTTGTGGGGCAAAGTTGAGAAAGTATCTAATACTTGTCCTCACAACAAGGTTGTCTCACTTAAGGCCTTGATAAAGCAAGCATTCCACTCTATCAAACAAGAGTCTGTGGTTAAAGCCTGTCATCCTTTCAGACCTTGCATTTAGCAACTTATTGATGCAGAAGGTGGACTAGAATAAATTATTTGTCTTTTCATGTTTAATAACATAAGCAAATCACAATTTCAAAGGGGTTATTTTTGCTTATTTTTCAATGATTAAAGTTTTAGCTTTATTTTTGCCGATTCATTGTTTACACCCTGTATTGCAAAATCTGCAAAACATAATTATTTTCTGGAAAATGTGTGGGCCCCTATATGATGCTGGGGTCCTCCCCCTGGCCAGGGGGTTTGAGAAGCAGTTAACATGGCCCTATATATATATATATACTGTAAAACCTCTAATTTAGCACCACCCTGTCTCTTCAAAAAGTCACTGTAACTAACCCAAAATCCCTCTTTCAGCATTAGTATGGAATAAAAAAAAAAAACAAGAGAAAATGGATCTCTAAAGAAGTGATAGTAACCACAGGGGGAATCTGGGTTAGTAAATCGCTTACGGCGATTTTTGAAAAAACAGGGTGGTGCTCAATTAGAGGTTTTACGGTGTATATATATATAATACAAAATTTATTTAATCACTTTTTAAAAACCACAACGGTCTGTTTCATCCTATGATTCGTCAGGTGGTTACTTATTCAAATGCTCAATTAGAGGTTTTACAGTGTATATATATATATAATACAAAATTTATTTAATCACTGTTTAAAAACCACAATGGTTCGTTTCATCCTAAGATTCGTCAGGTGGTTACTTATTCAAATAGGATGAAACGGACCGTTGTGGTTTTTAAACAGTGATTAAATAAATTTTGTATTAAATTGCTCTGATTTTTTCATTGAGCACTCTGCAGGGAAGATCGATTCAGTCCTGCAATATATATATATATAAATGCTAGATAATTAACTTACAGACCACAAAATTTTTTAATTTACATTAATTTTATTTGCCCCAACAGACTGTTTCGCCTGCCTGGACTCGTCAGGGGTCAGTTAAAAATCTTATTCAAATTCAAATAGAATTCTATTTCAATAAGATTTTTAACTGCCCCCTGACGAGCCCAGGCAGGCGAAACAGTCTGTTGGGGCAAATAAAATTAATGTTAAATTTAAAAATTTTGTGGTCTGTAAGTTAATTATCTAACCACTCTGACGCAACGTCATTGAGCACTTTCCTGATGAGCACCGACCAAAAAATTTTGAAAAATTTTTATATGTAAATGCTATTAGGGTATGCTGTTATAATGTGGTCTGCATTTTGTTTACATACTGTATATAAGCAAGCAGAGTAACCTCAAACCATGTCTTAATAGCATGCCCCATACATCAGGTACCACATGGAGCATGAGGTCTGACAGTTCTGGATGACAAAATCCAATGCTGGCTTAACACCATCACTGCAAGCATCTGATCTAGGCAGCACAATAGCCTCAGATAGTAAAAGGATAAGCTGTTGGTCCCAGTCCTGTTTGTGTCTGACCCAGTGTCAATACCCTTCCAAATGTTGACAAACAAAAACAATTATCAGAAATATATTTTTTTTATTAATGAAAATTTAAGAGAGTTGGTTTGATTTTATCATATATTCTAGCACTTTTGTGCATCTTCTAAATTTTTTTAACCTGCTTTATTTTTTTGATTTTTATTGTCATAACTCAAGTTCAGCTGGCTATATGATATTTTTTCCATCATTTTTTCCTAATTTTCATATTTTAATCATTTTGTCCTTGGTCATTTCTTGACCTCTTTTCAGTTCTTAAAAAGCCTTTAAAAAGCCTAAGGCATTCTGTATGCATGGTCAATAAAAGCATTTCTTGAACCAATAGTTTTGCTTATTGCCAATTTATTTTTTTAGCAAATAGTTTATAACTTAAAAATTTTTTGTAGTTCTAAAGGAAACAATCTTTATATTTTGAGCCAGTACGCTAAACCATCAAAGCCCAACCAGTGAATAGAGTTTCTATTTCTGAAATCTGTCCAAAAAGTATTCAACCTTATCTCCTCCCACCAAAAATAATGCCATGCCAGCAAAGTGGTTTTTCCAGATTGTAATGCCACAAGTACTGCCCACACATAAAAAATTTTAAACCAATAGTTGTTGTCTTTTTTTTTTTTGAAGTATTTAATGCATGATTGCCGATTTTTTGCTTGCAAGTGTAATGACAGAAAGCATTGGACATAGATATTGTATCAAGTTCTGCCAAAAGCTAGGTAATAATCAAACTGAAACAATTCAAAAGATACAACAAGCTTTTGGACATGAGGCCTTAAGTCAAACTCAAATAAAGGAATGGTTTAATTGCTTCAAAAACAGTCGAATGTCAGAGGAGAGTGAGTCACACTTTGGCAGGCCATCCACAAGCTGAAATGAGGAGGTGATTGAGTTGGTTTGCCAAATTGTAATGGAAGATTGCTATCTAATACTCAGGAAAATTGTTGAAGAAGTGGGAATAAGCAGAGGATCAGTTCACTCGATTTTAACTGAACATTTGTGCATGCAGAGAGTGTTGGTCAAATTTGTTTCCAAGCTGCTGACAGAGCAACAGAAGGAGCTCCATGTGAAAATTGCCCAGGACATGCAAGCAATGACCTAGAATTTATGAAGATTATCATAACTGGTAATGAGACCTGGGTTTATGGTTACAATTCAAAAAGCAAGTTTCAATCTTCACAATGGAAGCATCCAGAATCACCAAGACTTAAAAAAGCACGACAAGTTTGCAGAAACGTGAAAGTGATGCTGATCTGTTCCTTTGATTCCCGCAGCATAGTGCATCACAAATATGCACCAGAAGGCTAAACAATTGATAAAGAGTACTATTTGGAGGTTTTACGTCACCTTTGTGATGCTGTGCAAAGAAAGCGACCAGACATGTGGACAAGGAAGAACTGGCAGCTTCACCATAACAATGCTCCTGCCCATTACACCCATGTATTCAAAGGTTTTTTTGGCTAAAAACAATACACCACTTGTGCAACAGCCTTACTCTCCTGATTTGGCACCATGCAATTTTAGTCACGTAAGGACATTATGGAAAAGACAATAGTGGAGAGGAGCATTCCAGAGGAGTAGTTCAAGAGGTGTTTCCAGAAGTGGCAGAGGCACTGGGAAAAGTGTGTTCACTTGCAAGAGGAGCATTTTGAAGAAGATTAAATAAAATTTGTGATATTTATTGTGTTGTGTGTTTTATGCCCAAAGGTCGTATACTTTTTGGACAGACCTTGTATGTTAAACAAAAACAGATTCATAAATATCAATACAGAATGAATTTGCTATAATTAGCAACAGGGAGGCTGTAAGGGACTGTTTAGTCATCAATTCTACTTCCACCTTATATATCATAAAAAAAAAACAAGAAAAAAGGCAGCAAAAATACAACAAATATAGATGTGGAGAAAAGGTGAATGAAAATTTAAAAATAGAGAAATAGATAGATGCATAAAATGAAATAGAATTACAGAAATACAGAAATGAAATAAAATAGAATAGTGAGATGAATGAATAGAGTAAAAATGAAGTTAATTAAATAGAAAAAAACACAAGGAGAATAATTATTAATTATTATGTAGATTATTACACAATGTAGATTATTAAAAATGAATAAGAAAGAGAATAAGAAAGAAAAAAAATGTAATAAACAGCAAATTGATGCATTTGATTTTAGCTTCCACAGTAATTATTTTTCAATGAAATCTAATAAAAATATTTTACATATTTTTTTGCAATTGACCAAAGTAAGTTTTTTCACTTTATTAGGAATGGGATTCCATATATTAGGCATAATAAATAAAAGATAATAAATTTTTCGGAATTTAATCATACTTTTTTGTCAATGAAGCAAAATAAAAACATTGGCATCACTTTTCACTGAGTCATTTGCTTCCTGTCAACTTTATTTATTTGTGTATCTATTACTGTGTTAACCAGTGCCTCTAAAAAAACTATTTTTGATGCTCAAAAAAATCAGCAATATTAAGACAAGTAAATATTATTTGAAGTTTATGAATTGAATCATAAGTGTCAATAAAACCTAAATCTACCTATATGATCCTAAAACAAAAAACCAGTCAAAACAGTGGCTTCCTGGAAGATCATCAGGGCCAGAGGATTGGTTTAAAATTGATGGTTATTGATTTCTTTAAAATTGGTTTAAAATTGATGGTTATTGTCGTCATGCTGACTGGGGTTATGATGACAACAGTCCGGATGGTGAGTGCTTGGCTGGATGGGCAAGTATTAATTGTCTTGCCCTCCTATATAATGCCAAGGACACTGCCAGTTTTTATTCCGGCCGCTGGAACACTGGCACCAATCCAGACCTAGCTTTCGCTAGCGTAGGTCCAAACAGTCGCTTACCGGATAGACGTGTCCTTGAGAAGTTCCCCAGGTCACAACATCGACCCTCGCTTATTACACCACCAAGGTTTGCTATGGCAGTGCCAAGCATGCCTGTTAAGCGATGGAACTTCCGCAAGGCCAATTGGAGTCACTACATTGCTTTGACGAATAAATTCAAAAAGACTTTGTTTCCGCCTGATTCACTTGATGTGGATGCGGCTTACCAGGACTTCTGTAACACCATTAAGAAAGCAGCCAAGAAGACTATCCCACGCGGGTATCGAAATAACTATATTCCGTGTTGGGATGCAGAGTGTGAATCCCTCTATAAAACCTTTCTGCAGTCTCCTCAGGGAGACGACTCAAGTTTGGCTGCTACAACTCTGCTTGCCAGGCTTGACAGAAAACGGAGGGATCGATGGTCCAAAGCAGTTCGGAGCATTGACTTCTCACACTCTAGTCGAAAAGCGTGGAGTATCTTGAACAACCTTACTGGTAGGTCACGACACTCTCCTCGTCATTGTCCCGTTTCAGCCGATGCTATTGCATCTCAGCTGGTTAGAAATGGGAAATACGAGGCTGTTGATCGCAAGTCATCTCGACTTGTCTTTCAAGAAGTGTCTGACCTTTGGAGGGCCACAACACCAGACGCAGTAAATATCTCTGACAATTTTTCACAGAGAGAATTTGCTGCTGCCCTTCAACATTTAAAACCAGGTAAAGCTCCGGGTCCTGATTCCATCTGCCCCGAGCTTATACTCCATGCTGGAGCTGCTTTGAAGTCCTGGTTACGTGACTTCATTTCTTCCTGTTTGCGCCGACTCAAAATTCCCAAGATCTGGAGAAGAGCGCTTGTGGTCGCGATCCCAAAACCAGCAAAGCCCGTGGGGGACCCAAAGAGTTATCGACCGATATCTCTGCTCTGTGTCCCCTACAAGATCCTCGAGAGGCTTATCTACGCCCGCGTTGAACCATTAATCGATCCACTGCTCCCTAAAGAGCAGGCTGGGTTCCGACGCGGAAGTCAACCGTAGATCAAGTTGTTCTGCTAACCCAGAACATCGAGGATTCTTTCGAGGCTAAAAAGAAGGCCAGTGCCGTATTTATCGATCTGACAGCTGCTTATGACACTGTCTGGCACCGTGGCCTTACCTGCAAGCTGCTGAGACTACTTCCGGATAAGCACATGGTCAAAATGATCATGGAGCTTGTCCGAAATCGAAGTTTCACCCTTACCACCGGTGACAGCAAGCAAAGCAGGCTACGCCGTCTTAAAAACGGCGTTCCTCAGGGATCGGTCTTGGCTCCCCTCCTATTTAACATCTATACGTACGATCTTCCTTCCATGATTTCCAGAAAGTTTGCTTATGCTGATGATTTAGCATTGTTGCATTCTTCTGGAAACTGGAAGGACTTGGAGGGGACATTAAGCCAAGACATGTCCACACTGTCAGCGTATCTCCAGACTTGGAGGTTGAAGCTCAGTCACACTAAGACGGTGACGACAGCCTTTCACTTAAACAACCGAGAGGCCAAACGTGAGCTAAAGGTCTACAACAATAGTAGACTTTTACCGTTCTGTCAAACCCCTACATACCTTGGGGTAAAACTGGACAGATCGCTCACGTTTCGTCACCATTTAGTGGCATTGCGCAAAAAACTATCATCGCGCGTCACACTGTTGAGGCAACTGGTGGGCTCGGGATGGGGTGCTGGTGCTAAAACACTACGCATAGCCACCTTGTCTCTAGTCTACTCAACAGCTGAGTACTGTGCGCCAGTCTGGTGTCGCAGTGCTCACACTCGCCTCATTGACAGTGTCTTGAATGACGCCTTGCGCATAGTTACTGGATGCCTGCGTCCCACTCCAACGGACCACCTACCTGTACTTTCAGGCATCCAGCCAGCTGAGCTTCGCCGACTGGGAGCGACACTCTCCTTGGCTTACCGTGGATCTCTGGACCCCGATCATATTTTGCATGGTCTTTTAAGTGGGTCCTCAGATACTGGCCAAGTGAGACTAAGATCCAGACGCCCGTTTGTGCCAGGTGCGCGGAATCTCTTGGACAATCTTGCCAGACTTGGCATCCGCGCCTCTGAATGGACAAATCATAAATGGAACGCGGAGTACTGTGAAAGTGCTTCCAGGCTCCGTGCTTTTGTGCCCGGGACCAGTGTCAGGCCTGTTGGGATGGGCTTACCCCGAGCAGCTTGGGTTAAGCTCAACCGCCTGCGGACTGGTGTTGGGCGATTCCATTCGTCCATGCACAAATGGGGTCTCGCTCCTTCACCGAATTGCGAGTGTGGCACCTCAGAGCAAACCGCAGACCATGTACTAACAATGTGCCCCATACATCGGGCACCACATGGAGCACGCGGTCTGACGGTTTTGGATGACGAAACTCGATGCTGGCTTAATAACATCACTGCCAGCATCTGATTCAGGCAGTTCAGCAGTCTGGGGTAGTAAAAGGATAAACCCTCGGCCCCAGTTCTGTTTGTGTCTGACCTGGAGTGGATGCCCTTCAAACCATGACGACGACGACGACGACGATTGATTTCTTAATTCTGAAAGAGTGATAATGGTAGATTATCTGGAAAGCAGAAAGACAGTTTCAAGATCTTTAGATGTTAAAATTTTAAGGAAATTACTAATAGCACTAGCCAAAAACACCAAGTAAAAGCCTATGGTGGCATCTTTTTTTTACCGTGACAATTCACATTCTTCCTAAGTTGTGCAAAGTATTTTAGAGAATTCCAATGGAAAATGCTACCCCATTATCTTTGTAGCCTGGATATTGTTCCATTTCATTTCTTTCTCTTTCAAAGCTTGAAGGTTTGTTGCAGGGGACTTGTTTTGTAAGCATAGACAAAACTAAAAACTTAACCAATTTGTGGTTTAAAAAAAAAGACCAGATATCTTAAAAGGTTTTAAAAAGCTGGAAACATATTTATGAAACATATTCAAAAGGAAAGCAATTATGTTGAAAAATAAAAGTTATACTATGTTTTTTGGACCATAAGACACACCATATTATAAAGCACAGTATTAATAAATGGCTTCTTATGCTTTTATTTTTATACATAAGATGTACTGGATTATAAGGCACACCAAATGAAACAAAAACTCGCTCTGTATTGCACCAGAGAATAAAATGCACAATCAATTTTTTTTATAAAATTTTAAGATTTTAAGTGTGCCTTATGGTCCAAAAAAACAGTAATTGTTTTGGGCTATATAAATAGCTGAAACAAAATTTAATTGTTGTGGTACCCATACTTGGTACAGTCAAATGAAGTTATAAACCTTCTACTGTTTTCTTTTTTTGGTAAATTGATAATTTTTTTTTACATTTTGCAATTTTTTTACTCTCATTATATTTGATAGATGATTTTTTGAAGTAAATAAAGGGATGTAAAGTTGGTCTGTAGTTGAAAATCTAGTGTCACAATTGGGGTTATGACAGTTCAGTGAACAAAATTTCAGCATGCACTAGTTGTCTACCTCTGCAATAAATCACTACTCAACTTTAAAAAAAACTGTATGAGTTTATAGTATTTTAAGTTATTTTAAGGATGTTCTTGCCTGGTGGGAAAAAGGTGGTCTTCTGATTATAAGCAAATGCTAAGCTTAAACTTTTGATAGCGATGCTTAATGAAAACATTTTGTTTTGTATCAAGCCTCTCATATTTACTGTAAATATTACATAGTTCTTGTCACATGCAGCTTGAGATAGAGCCGGGGGGAACTAGCCTTGCTATTTGCAACAACAGTTACTATGTAATGCCTGCATCACATTTTTTCTCAAACATTCTTGCTGTTCACACCACCTACTTTACGTTTTTCTTTCTTTCCTCAGATTTTTTAAAAACAAAATTTTCTTTTCTAGGATTAATTTTTTATGACTTTGCTTATTATGTATAAAACTTTACAATCATCAGAAATAACAGACTTACATCAACACATATTAAACAGGCTCGTCATTTTCTCTTCCACAATTTCACTTCCTCCTCATCTAAAAACCCACCTTTTTGCGAAATTGCATCTACCTATCAGACTTTTGCGCTTCAACTCCTCTTGTCTACTCAAATTTGGAGACCACCTTTCTCTTACAAGTCAACAACATGCTTAGAATAGCTCTAAACTCAAGGATTAGTACTCTAAACTCAAGGACATTTTCAAAACTTGCAGTTTGTATCATCCAGTTTGGTTTTTTTCAGTAAAGTTGTAATTTGTTGCATTATAAAATTGAATGAAAACATGTTGTTCTGTTGTTTAGTTGGTCCATAGATAGACAAATATTAGATTTTGGAAACATTATGTTAAAATGTTTCTGTGGTTCCATACATTTGGTGTGCAAGCTGTTGGCCTAAATTAAGCATTTGATGAAAATAACAGTAGATATTGTTGCAACAGATATTCTACAAGAATATAAATCAAAAAATTTTTGGATAATTCAACCAGTTGGTTACAATTTCATCAAAAATTTGCAAAATAACTTTTTTCTGTTGCAGATAAAGCGATCACATTTATAAAGTGATTGTAAAAAGTCAACCCTTTTGCACATTTGGTTATTAATTTTATCACTTTATAACAAGTGGTTTTCAAGATCTTTCCTATAAATTTAGTAAATGAGTAAATAAATAAAAATCAAGTGCCAAATTTTATGTTGCCAAAGTTGGTACGTGTTGAAACCTTGGCATCAAAATCTCATGGACCTGCACAATTTTGGAAAAATTTTCAAATAAGAAAAAGTTTTAAAAATTTGTAAACACATATTTAAAATAATTATGAAGAAATTTAGCAATTTCAAATCAAATTTGTAGCTGTGAAGAAAGTACATTATATTTAGTTTAAAGTGTTATAGCTTTGTTTTAAAATGACTAATGGTACTGACAAAACAATTAATTTTTAATTTATGGTAATCTCTCAAAAGACTATTTAGAATTCTTTTGACCAACTCTCATCAGAAGAAACCATTGGCAATGACAAATTGCAAGAAAACGTGATTTATATAGAGTCAGAGAACATTGAAAGGAACAGTGTCTCTGATTAGTTTAGGGAAGAGAGCATGCAATTGGTTGGTAGCATGTTCACTTGTGGCATAAGCAAGAAAGCTTCAGTCCATAAGCAATTTCTTTCTGGTGACAAAGAGAGGGTTTGAGCAATTCTATATAAAGGTGGCTTTAAAAAACATCATGAGATAAAAAGATGATAAAAAACTGTAAATAAAACCATTTTTATGGTTCTGTCAGTATCACTGGCTATTTTAAAATTTTGAACCACTAAAAATTTATTCAAAAAACTTTTTGATAATTTAAAAAAAAGTATTGATAAAGATTAGCCTTACAAAGAGATCATAAAAAGTAACAAAAGCCTTATTTACCTGACTGATCTACATAAGTGTTTCACAATATTTAATCTTGCTCACTGATTTTATAATTTTTCCTTAACAATTTATGTTAATTTTTTGTGCTCATGAAATTAATTTAACATGTTCACTACATTGCTGCTTTCAAGGTTTTTACTGAGCAACAGTTGCAGTTTTCTCCGACTGCATCAGTTGGCATAGTGGTGCATATGTGTACCACTACATCTGTCAGTAATGTGCTTTGTGGCACATATATATACCAATACATAGGAAACATGTTAAGCAATATACTGGTTACCATTTCTTGTTATTTTTTAAAATTTAGAAAATATGCATATATCTTTCATCTGAATTTATTTTACATTTTCTATCAGCTAAAATATTTTGGTTTGTTGATGTAGAAGATTTTAATGCACATATAGATGGGTCTTCTACATATAGGGTGTGCATGGTTGGTGAGACAGACAAATTTGAAAAATTTTTTCATTTATGCTTTAAAACAGCAGTGGGAGAAGTTGCTCCATGTAAGAGTTATTTATATAATAATAAAAAAATTAAAGAGCTGCAAGCATTGATTTCTTGAACAATTCTAGCCAAAAATGCTGATTGGTTTGATGTGATGAGTTTTTTGTCATCACTTAGATTTGAATGTAATATTTTTGAATTCATTTATCTTGCAACCAGAAGTTGAACTTAGTTTACGACAAAAAAAAAGTCATCAAATCAACCTAATTGGCAGTTTTGACCAGAATTGTTTGTGAAATCAAACTGATGACTCTTTTTGGTTGGTGGAGGTAAACAATTTTATATTTTATAATACAACAGTATTGGTTCACATTCCAATCCACTGTTTCATCAGAAGAGAGGCAAAAGAAGGTCCAATGAGCTGCAGTTTGCCTACCTCTATTGCCAAAGATATCAATGCCTGGTGAAAAATCAACTCTAAAAGTACTGGATTCCATTAACAATTATTGATGATGTTTTTAGGAATCTATATGGATCGGCGTTGCGTGTATTATCGAAAACCTTTGCTTGAGTCAGGCACTCTTGGTACAAAAGGAAATATTCAAGTGGTTTTACCTTATTTGACTGAATCATATTCATCATCACAAGATCCTCCTGAAAAGTCAATTCCAATCTGTACTTTAAAGAACTTTCCTAATGCAATAGAGCACACATTACAAGTTTGTTACAATGTTATAGTATTACTTGGTTACATAAATGCAAAAGTTAATTCTTTAATCAAACAGCTTTGCATGAAATTTTTGTTTTTTTTTCATTGATGTATCTTCTTACGATCTGTTAAAACCTTAATTGTGACTTCTATAAAATATTTTAAATGTAATGGTTTGTTCTCTGTTTAATCAACATATTCAACTTGGTATCTGGTCAAAATAAGAACAACCAAAACATCAACTTTTGGTGTTGTGCAAAAAGTAACAAATAAATTAAAACTTGAGGATTGAAAAACAGTCATAAGCTTCCACTTACGCTGTGCTTGAAAATGCTCAAAATTTACAATGGACCATAAAATGTATGCAGAGAGACAGTCAAATAGTACCATAAATAATGAATGAATGAATTCAGTAAAATGAATGCATTTGAATGAACGCCACTGTATAAGAAAAAACAAAATTGACATTGTAGTCATAGCATGTGAGTAAACATTGCATTTTTACAATACCTATAAAAAATACTTTTATGAATTCATAATGGTGACCAATGGATCAATCATTATGATAAAAAATATTTGTAGTTACATTTGATTGTCACAGTCATAACTAGATGTGAAACATTAAGTTTTGTGGGCGGAATTAGCAATATTTGCATTGGTAGGTTGAGAATTCTAAGTAATGCTGAATTATTTGAAATCCCTGATTGTTTACAGTTAATAAATTTCATTCTCATTTTAAAAATTCCTTTGAGTGTAATTGTGCCATGACTGAATATATAAGAATAGCTTGAAAAAAAAACCTATGTTATTTACCAACCCACCATTTATAAAAAATCTGCATCTCAGTAATAATGATAAAAAAGAAATATTATGTGCAATAGCAGGAAAGTAGTCCAAAACTGGCTCATCAGTGTTGTACTGAAAACAATGTTTTTTATACAGTTGCATAATTTTACATACTTTTTATTGCTGGTTATGTATGACCATCTGTTGGATATAGACTGTCTTGTAATCAAACCCATTCCATGTGCATGTGCTCTATGTATTAATCGCACCCTCTCTGTGTAATTCATTATGTGCTTATGGCTGCCTTAGCAGTTATGCACATGGCTAAATTCTGTGTTTTCAGTTGTTAATCACATTGGTTCATGCAGCATCTTTCCAGTTGAATAAAACTCATGTTTATTTGCTTACATTAGTATACAACAATTTATTCAAATGACAAAAGAAAAATGCATAGCAAGTTTATTAACTCTTTTGCTCCAAGTATTTTTAGTATCAAACAAGACAAAAATTTTCTCTAAGTTTATTAATTAGTTCTGATTTTATTTGTTTAAAGAGCGATACAAAGTTTATATCATCTAAAAGCTTGTTTCTTTTTGATTAAAATATGCAATTTATAAAAATTGAATAAAAAATGAGTTAGTAGTTTTCCTTAAAAATTTTTTTTTTTCTTGTGCCACAGTGTAGCAAAATATTTTAACTTTTTTGTTGTTAACAGTAGCTAACAGTAGCTAAAGATCTAAACATTACAGTGAAAAAAAAGTTCTTTAAAAAGAAAAGAAATGAACAACTTATTCAAAGAAAAGCGATCAACATATTTGCGTATTCTCATGCATGTGAGTGATCTTGACGAGATTGTGTGTGTTTGCATGCGGCTGAATCATTCACGGCTAAAAATCATTTCATCCAATTGAAGCAGAAAAGCCAGAGAAATAAATAATCATACAATAAAAGAAGTTTTTCCGTGTTGAAACACCAACAATTGTCTATGCATCAAATTGTTTTCTGTCGCTAATCCTGTGTGCTGAAACATAGCACTGCACCAATTTGCATGCGATGCAAAACAGGAAGCCGACTGAGTTGGATAACCCAGATTGAAAGAGTTAAACCAAGCATTTTCAATGTTGATCCTAACTTAAAGCAAGCTAGTAAAGAATGGAGGCATTGGTATTGTACATTTTCAATTTTTGTTGATTCTTTCCATGTTGAACCTGCAATATCTAGTAAAGATAAGTTTAAATCTTTTATTGCTCACATCAGTAAAAATGTGTATGATTATGTGAGTAAATGTCTTACCTATCAAGAAGTAATGCAAACCTTGGAAAGACTTAATTGCAACATTATTTGTGCAAGACATTTGCCAATGACATGCAAGCAGCAACAAGGGCAGTTGTTAGACAGTTATTTGCAAAAACTAAAGCAATTGGAAAAAGATTGTATTTACTGGATAGTAACCACTAATACCACAATCATGTACAGCAACACTAGTCCATTTGTACCAGATTAAATTATTAAATAAAACAAAAAAGTTTACTTTCTTTCTAAATAGTAACCGCTGATGTTTGCCAAAATGAAACAATTCATGATGCTTTCATATCTGTCTACTATCTACATCAATTAGATCCAGACTCCTAAAAAATACAAGTGCAATTCAATTACATTAGAAGCCATATTTAATCAAACCTGATGTTTTGACATGGCTCAGAGGAGTTTGGAAAGTTATACTGTGACTGATGGTAAAGCTATTGAAGTTAGCCCAGTTTTTGCAATCAAAAGTTGCAAAACAAAGCATGCAAAGGTTGTTGAACTGTCTGGTTTTGAAAAGGTTTGTGATGCTTGTGTAATTCAACAGCAGATGAAGAAATGTAAATGCTGTGGTGCTAACCAACTCCACAAAAAGTTTCATTGTCCAGCCCAAAGAAGTAAGTGTTTCAAATGCGGTAGCTATGGTCATATGCAAAACAATATCATTCTTGCATTAAAAGGTCCAACTGTTCAGTTGTTTCTAATGATGATGATGTAGCAGTTATGAACAACACCGCTGGCATTCCTGATATTGTAAATGTGTGTATATTGGTAAATTATGTTGCAGTGAACCTGCTAATTAACACTGGTTTAATGTTGAGTGACATCAATCAAAAATTTGCTATTGCCAATAGATTTCAGCATAGTAACAAGGGTAAAAAAATTGGTTTAGCAGTAACTGGTAACTGTTTTCAAAGTAAAGAAGTTTGTTTGTCTACAATTTGTTTGCAAAATCAAACCTATTGTGATGTAAAACTGCATGTCCTTAAAGATTTACTAACCAATGTTATTGTTGGGCAAAACATTTTATCTTTTATATTTATCCTCCTAACTCACAGGAAAGCGACAAAGGCACTAAGCAATTACTCTAACCTGCTTCTGGAGATGCCAAAATATTGCTATCCACTTGAAATTTAATAGAGATATGACTGAAATTTAGGAATGCTTGCCAAGACCATATCAATCACAATCCCAGCATTCAACCACTCAACCACAATTTTAAGGTTGCATGATTGCTAGAGCCCAAATAAATGCTATAAAGCTATAAAACTATAATAAAGTCTTAAAATGCTAAAATGTCTTAAAATACTATATTAAAGTCTTTGTAGGAAACAGTTTTATTTTTCTTTTCTTTTTGCATTAAACGTTGTGATTATTCACACTTGTGGTGTGCAATTATATAAACCATAATATAAAGCACAGCTATATAAAGTTTTGAATCAAAGTTAAGAAAATAGTGTGCCCTGTTCAATAGCTGTTTATCCCACTAAACATTAACCTTATCTTATATTTTCAATTTACTGTATGACTTAGATGGGTGGTTAGTTATTCTTATGCCAAATAAAGCTATAAAGGCATATCTTCATTGTCATAAATGCATATTTTTTGCTTCTATAAGGGCATATTTTTTCTGCTATAAATGCATATGAAAATATGGTTTTAATGGTGATGTTCAATTTAATTTTGTGCTCCAAGACCTTGGTTGTGTATTAACTTGCTGTGTATGAAAGCAAATATTGTGCCACAATTATTCAAACATTTAGCAAGCAACTGCAAACCTATAATCACTAAGTCAAGCAAGCATCCTTTAGCAAACAAAAATTTATTGCTGAAACAATAAAAAATGATTTGAAAGAAGGAATTATAGAACCAAGCTTGTCTTTGATGTGCACACAAGTTCTTGTCCAGAAACAATCATAAAAAAAGCATATGCATTGACTATAGTGAAACCATTAATAAATATATGCTATTAGATGGCTATTTGCTGTCTGACATGCAAAACTTGGTAAATAAAGTGGCTCAATACTTCCACTTTAGCACTAGATTTAAGAAGTGCCTACCACCAAGTGAAAATTTCAATAGAATACTGACCATATACAGCATTTGAGCCTATTGGAAACTTTACTGAAGTAAAAAAAATTATTTTGTCTGACTAATGCAGTTTTGTGATTTCAACATATAATTGACAATATAATTATGTATGTATGTATGTTTTTTTTAGCTGCAACAGCACAAATCAAAGCACAAAAACACAATAAAAGCTGAAAAAAAAGAAAGCAGTAAAAAACAATATACATTATAGGACATGCAAACAATACATTGTATAGATATAACAAATTCATTATAATTTGCATGCTCACTGCACCTTAAAAACAATAAAACACAAACAAAAAAAGACAAAACAGACAAACTTAAAAGGGACAAACAGGGAGAACTAGCTTCTAAGACTTGTGGTAAATATTTATGCAAACCATATAGGCCTACAAATAACAATTATTTTTATCACATGCAAATTATAAAATTATTGTGTGTGTAAGTCATAATAAATACAAATGGAATCATAGGTTTGGGTCACAATAAAAAAATTTTAAATATGATGTGAGCAGACTAGCAACTTTTGATGAAAGGTCTGGTATAATAGACAGATTTTAAGATCTTATGCTTATACTACAAAATCTGCTTCATAAAACAGTCTTTTTGTTCTGTTTAACTAGAATAATATGACACAATGCAACTGCAATACAAAAGCAGACAGCAAGTAGTCTATTCAAAAGTTACCTGAATTTTGAGCAATTAAAATACATAATTAAAATATTCAATATTATCATAATTTAGTAACAACAAACAACAATGAAATAGTTTGCTGAAATGGAAGCTATATAGTTTTAGGATTGCAAAGGTTTAATTTAAAAAAATTTTGTAACTGCAGAATGGAATGACTTTAATGATTTAGAATCTTGTCGAAGATTAAATGGAATATCATTCCAAATAAGTGATCCTTTATATCTCATAGCTTGCTTTGTAATATGCACTCTACAAAACAATGGATAAAGTGAAAATTGTGACCTGGTATTTTTTGTAATTTTAAATGCAGTTTTAAAAGAGTGGTCAAATGGCAAAGGTAGTAGTTTATTTATAAATTTATACACAAAAGTGGCTTATCTCTATGTCCCTAATCTGACATATTGTCAGTAGATTGTTATCTTTCATGACGTATGAGACTGTCTGCCTCTTGCCAACATTAAATATAGAGTGCATCAATTTGTTCACTGCACATTGTAGCTTGTTAATCATGGTTTTGTTGCCAAAACACCATGAAGCAATGCAGTATAAAATATGACTTTTAACCTGTGTGTGATAGAAAAGAAATAAAGTCTTACAGTCAAGAAAAGGTTTAATTTTTTGAATGCAATAAATGCTAGACCTAATTCAACACTATAATATAGAGATATGCAATGTTCAAAAGAGATATCAACACAATATAGAGATATGCAAATGCTCCTTTACAATAATTCAACGCAATAATTGCAAAGGAACATTTGCATATCTCTATAACATTACTATTTGTGGCAAAATCAAAGAACATGGTAAAATCCTTCAGCATTTTCTTGAAGTAGCAGTAAAACAAAATCTTGCATTGTTTAATAAGAATAACAAATGTACATATTCATCTGATTGCAGAATTTCAACAGCATTCTGCTTTGCAAATTTCGCCCCCAATTTCATTTCCCCCATGTACACCCTCAAATCCATCCACTTTTTCTCAATATGACCATTAAAGTCTTAACCCCCAAAGTCAATTCTTGTACCTTTTATATCCCATTTATGAACCAGTTCATCATAAAATTTATCTTTCTCTGTATATCTGGCTTTTCACTTTGGGGTGCATAGACACAAAACACTCTTAACATTTCCTCCCCAAATATAAGGCACATTGTCATCTTTCTATCACTCTTACCACCCTATCCAGATTAGAATTGACATTGTTTCCCAACCACCATAATTGTACCTTTAATAAAACAAGCTCTTTGGCCCCTCTATTGTACCTCTTGTAAACCACTAATATACACTTTCCTCTTCCTTAAATCCTCTGCCACCTCTGTCCCTCTACCACAAAAACAACCAACATTGCAGGTTCCAAGTCTAATTTCAATCTGATTATCAGTTTTTTTCTTGTTTTTAAATTTATACCCATCAATTCTTCACACCCCTTCCCAGCCCATTCAAGGGTTGCCGGGGACTGGGGGCCATTTTATTAAGTTGCTTTATAAATTTTTTGGAGCAATTTTTTTATTAATCACACGCCCTTGCTAACACCAACCACAGTTGTCTGCTGTGGACATAGCCTTTGCCTAAAAAGACAGTAAAACTAAAAAACACAACACCTGCAAGGCAACAGGTTGATCTATTTAATCCATAGTTGGAACCCTAACTGGTGCTCCCACTCTGGGTCAGAGTGGTCCTGGAAGTAATGGGAATTAAAGTGTAACTCTACTTTTCGTATAACTTCAGAACTCTCAAATTGAAACCTTCCCATTGGATCTAGTTTAAAGTCATATCCAGGACAACGTGCAAACATAATTGCTTATTATTTAGCAATATTGTTTTAATTTATCTGTGCATAAGTGTAGACTTACCAAATCCACTTTTGACTGCAAGTATGGCTCAAATTATTTTGGAATTCTTAAAATTTATAAAGTTTAATATTTCTACATTACTAAACCTAATAATGACTAAATCACTTCCTAAATTTGATCTAAACATTGAACTACTTAGTGTCGTTTTTGTTGTTTAAAAAGGCATCTATTTTGATTGAGACACATATAAGGTCTGTTTGAAAAGTATTGAGACTTTGTTTGCTGACAAGTTGTGCACATTATAGAAAAAAAAGCACTTTTTTGCAAGAAGGTGCAAGCATTCACAAGTGCAAAAATGCAATTTCACCTTTCTATCACTATTACATAACTTTTTACAGGTTTTTGCATAAGAGCACTTGAGTATCTATTGTTGTGTGATAATTTACATTACTTTGGCTTTGTTGTTGTGTGAAATTGAAATGAGTTCTGAGCAACAAATCAATCTGAAATTTCTTGTTTGACTTGGAAAAACTTCAACAGAGGCTCCAAACTTGCTCAATCCAGCTTATAAGGATAATGCAATGTCAAGAGCTTCTGTTTTTAGGTGGCACAAAAGATTCAAGCAGGAAAGTAAGGAAGTGGAGCATGATCCCAGAAGTGGAAGGCATTCAACCAGCAGAAATGATGAAAACATTGAACTTGTCAAGCAGAAAATGTGTGGTGACTATCGGCTAATTGTTCAAACGATAGCAAATAAACTGGCAATTAGCTGCGAAAGAGTATGGATAGTCATTACAAAAGACATGGGAATGAAAAAGATCTGTGCCAAAATGGTCCCACAAAGACCAAATATAGCAACATATTCAAGTGTGTTATGACGTCCTGGAATGATTGAAAACTGAATTAGACTTGTTGAGGAGAGTAGTGATGGGTGATGAGTTATGGTTATTTGAGTATAATCCACTCACTAAAAGACAGAGCCTTGACTGGAAGAGTGCAACATCACCAAGAACAAAAAGATGTGGCGATTCAAGTCCAGTGTGAAGGTGATGTTATCACTTTTTTCAATGTGTGAGGTGTCATGCATATCAATGAATATGATCAGTGAATATGATCAACCAATTCAATAAGTGCACAATTAATGCTTCAGTTTTGAAGAAAAAAAGGCTACAGAAACAACAGCAAAGTTCCTTGCTTTGTTTTTCCTGTTGGTTTGAAATTAGACTATTTATGCAGTACTGACATCCTTAAAGTTAAACTTATCTAATGGACAAGTTATCTTGTCTTATAAAATGTGAAAATAAAGATAAAACACCCTATCCTTAGTCCTCAAGGGCTAAGAAAGAAAAAAAGTTATGCAAAACCATTCATTTTTTTAAATAAATCTTTTTTTGAGCTACTTATAAAATAGTCTCTGAATGAGACATTCTGTTTTTATAGCTTTGTGAAATAATTCCAATTATAATTTATTAATAAATTTTTGTTTTCAGTGGGCTCGGGATGAATTTGCTGGTTTGTTTACTAATCCAGCAGAAATTGCTAATCAATACTTGAAAGATCCAAAATTCTATGAAAGAACAGCCAAGTTGCCAGGTGCTGAACCTATTGCAACTTTGGAGCAGGTTTATGAAACACTAGTCAAGAATAAACCCCAGAATTTTTCTGATTGTGTGAAATGGGCAAGGATGCGATTTCAGGTTCATACACTTTTTTGTATTTAATTGTAAAATTTTTTTTTGTCTACTGCATTATTTAGGAAATGTATCACAACAACATAAAGCAGCTTCTGCACAACTTTCCTCCAGACCAAACAACTTCTACTGGTGCACTTTTCTGGTCTGGTCCAAAGCGATGTCCACATCCTCTTTTATTCAGTATTGATAATGTAAGATTTGCTGTCTCATTGTATGTTTACATCTGTTATAATGAGTTGTATTGCTAGACTACGCATATGGATTACATTGTGTCAGCTGCAAACCTTCGAGCAGCGGTTTATGGCATGAAAGCGAACCGTAATATGGCTGAAATGAAGCAGGTTATATCAGGAATGGTGATTCCAGAATTCAAAACTAAAATAGGAGTTAAAATTGGTAAATTATTTAAACCATGTTAAACAATTACAATTTTAATAGCAATTTTTTCATTTTAAGGTGCTTATGAGCTTGCTAATATATAGCTTAAAACCACAGTTTGCTTTGTTTAATGTTGCTTGCAAATTGAAAGAGAGTTTTTTTATTGACATCTGTGGTAATCTCACCTTATATGTATAATTCATTTCAAACAAAACTTTCTAATTATCAGAAGGAAGCAGGGCAGCTTTTGCATTTTTCAAATTCTTTGGCTTGACTTTTTGTTCTAACGGTTTGTTCCACATAAAATATCCCATTTCTTTAGCTTGAGAACAAAAGGAGGAGTTTGTAAGATCCAATGTTTGTTGTTTGTCCCATTCAAATATCTGGAAAACTGCATTATCATATCTTTGCCTAAACCACATACTTTGTTTCCAACATACCATGCAAGTCAAATTGAAAGTCAAAAGCAAAGTGAATTATTTTGATACCAGGTCTTGAAGCTTTTTTTTATTGATATTGTTGTGATTTGCACATCTTTTGGCAAGCAAAATATCAAAAGTATAAATGTTGAAAATAGGGAGAAACACAACTCTTTCTTGTGTACCAGTATTGATCTTTTTAAAGTTAAGAATGTGTGTGGTTGTATGGTTTACAAATAATTTTTTGTTCAGGGTGTGGCATAAGTTTGGTAACAAATATGAAGAATCATAACTTGTAATTATCACCATTTTTGATGATTTTTACATATATCAATATACTTAGAATTCTCTATATTAGTTATATTCAAAATGGTGCCCTTCCTCCTTCATAACTTACTCAAATCTGCATTCAGCTGAATTACAGATAACACAAAAAGCATCCTTTGGAAATTTAAATTCTTAAAGGACTTCACAGTTTTGTGTTGTTAGTGCTTCTTTTTCGAGCAATGACCAAACTAAAAAGTTTATTGGATTTAAGTCTAGTAAGCAAGGCAGCCACATATTTTTACTTGAAAACTCAGGTATATTTCCATGCTACCAATTCTGGGTTTTGTTTGATGTGTATGAGTTTGCCCCATCCTGAAAGATCCACATTTTATTACCAAAAATGAGCTTTTGAACAAATTGTGGCAGGAGTAAGGATGTGGAAAATGTTTTTTTTTCACTGTTAATTTTTATGTTGTTTAAAAAAATAATAGGGGATTTAAATGTTTTTGACACAGCAGCCCACACAACCTCCCTTTCTGTTCCATGTCTTAATCCTTTGCGATCCTCTTTTTTTTTTTTACCATTGCAGTCACCACAGGTCCAATTTTTTTATTGCATTTTCCATTAGTTTAGTATGTGTAATTGATTTTTTGAAAGTTTTAGTTGACCAAAAACATGTGTTTCGTTTTTTTGGTGGAGGATTTATTTTTACAGGCTTTTGGTTTTTTTCAGCTTTGCTTGAAGTTGAACCATTGCTTCTACATACAACAGCAAAATGCACACATCATTTATTTTGGTCATTATTTTAGACGAACACAAATAAGAATGTTTCAAACAAAAACATTACACTATCGTTGAGTTTTTTTTATTTTTGTGAATTTTAACATGCTTTATTATTCTTTATAGTTCACTATCTTGTGATATTTTTGAAGCAATCTCCTGGGTGAAGGCCTGGTTTCTATTTGCAAGTCTCACCAAAAAATACCATAGTTTTCCTGTTCCATTGCTGCTGCACACAAGGCAGTTCTTGTTATGACCTCTTTGTGCTTTGGCAATGAAATGAGGAGGCATTTTGTTCAGTTGCTCAGCAACATCATGTCCACTCAGTCTTCCCCATTTTGCTTTGCAGTTACAAATGTTGCATACCAGTTGAACAATAAGATTGTTCCTGTAATATATATATGTCTTTCTTCAGACAAATGGTGCATCTCTTTGTAGTCTCTTTGTAGATCAAGAATGACTTTACCAGGGACATCTTTATCAGTCAGAAGAATAGCTTTCTTTTCTGGTGAATAAGTAGGATGAGCAATTATGGTCTAAGCCAGGGTGGTCCAACTTCTGCACTCTTGTGGGCCACTTTTCAAAATTATTTGAGTTTGTGAGCCTCAGCCAGCTAAAAACACCTATTTTCGTCCGAAAATCAGGGTGTTCTCTAAAAAAAAAAAGGTCTTCACTTGGAATCGGTCTGCAAAATTCCTATTTTGGTCCCAAAATCAGGGTGTTCTCTAAAAAAAAAGGTCTTCAATTGGAATCAATCTACGAAGTTCCTTTTTCGTCCCAAAATCATAGCGTTCTTCAAAAAAAAAAGTTGCTGCTGCTTGTACAAAATTGTTCCACTGGCCGCACAAATTTGCAAAATGGGCCGCATGCGGGCCCGTAGTTGGACCACGCTGGTCTAAGCAGTTGACAGCACTCATATGTGCAGTGTAATCACTAATTATGACAGGCTTGTCAACATCCATTTTGCCAGCAATGGTGGTGTGCAGTATCACCATTGTGTCAAGTATTTAACACCAAAATCAACTGCCAGTCTTGCCAACCAAGTGCCATCACATTTTCTGAATGCCAATACACCTTCATATCCAAATTTCTCAGGCATAGACATGCTTTATTGAAACGAAAAGATATGCTAACCAATAAATAAATGAGCTGAGAAGCATCACATGAAATGAAAAACCATCAAGCACCTACATGAGCTTTATAAAATGTGCAATACTTCCATTTATAGCCAATTCATAATTATACGAGCGTAAATGCTTCTGATTTCAAGTAAGTTATTAGGCTCTTCCAAAGCCAACTATACCAGTATGTAATGTAGCCTCATAGGATATCTGTTCATTACATTAGCTAAATCAAGCCAAAAGTTTATTAGCTAGCCTTGCAGAAACTTTTAAAGATTCAACTTAGATGCAAGTAACAACACTACATTGTCTGCACTATAAAACTTATCATTTCAAATAATATGAAAACTGCTATTATGAGCAAATGCATTTTTATAGTAAGTGTCACACTTACAAAAGGGGAATACCCTGACTTGATATAACCTAATATACATAAAATTAATAAAAAAAAGTTGTTATAATGATAATTTGCAGAATTATCATCCCTAGCATGCACATGGACTTTGTAAAGTCATCCCAGGGATGACAGTGGACCACAAAGGGTTAAAGCAATGGTTCCCAACCTTTTTTGGTTCATTCCTCATTTGCTCATTTTGAAAATTTTCCTTCCTCCCCTGTATCAATTAAGTTTGACAAAACACACTGATTTAACAAAATATCATTAATTTTAATTTTAACTCAATCAGTCAATGTGAAACTTGTGTTTGTTTGTCATCCGAGAGTTGCTAAATGCATGGAATAGTTTGAGACAAAGCACAATGTAGTTATCTTCAACATCGAGTCTCTTTCTTTGTTTGGTCTTGATTTGTAGCTGAGTAGAAAATCCTGCCTCACACAGTTACGTAGACATATAAGGAATAAGAATGTGCAGAGCTTTTTCGGTAGTTTTTAAATAGGAATCTTTTATTTTAATGTAAAACTGTGTTAGAAGTTTTTCATGATAAGCTTGACTTGCTAAAAAACATTTAACTAGCTCCAAAAATTTGTTTTGGCATTCATCTTAAAGCTTTTCAACAGAAAATGTAAAAGGATTTCTAGCAAAGTCAAGTTCATCATTTGTAATTTCTGGAAAATTTCTCTCAAATTCGCTTTCAAGTGTGACAAATGTTTCAAAATACCATTTTCAATTTGCACTGCCAGTTTATTCTCTCTGTCATCAAAAAGTATATCCAATTTCTCAAACATTGAATAATTCTGTATTCAAATTTCTTATTTCCAATTTGGCAATTTTGATGTGAAAGCTTTCAATGCATCTATAACTTTAATAATGTTGGTATTCCTGCCTTGCATCTGAAGATTCAGTTTGTTAAGTTGTTCAAAAATGTCACATATGTAAGCCAGAGAGAACATTCATTCTTTGTCATCTAGCCAGAAACAATGCTCTGTCTTGTTCTGGAGTTGAGAAAATGCTTTTACTGCTTCTCTAAGTTCAAAGAATCTTTGAGTTACATTTCCTTTGGAAAGCAATAAAGTTTGAGTATGGTAGAGAAACACCAATTGGTCTGAATTAATGTCATTACACAGCCTTTTAAAAACATGAGAATTTAAAGCTTTGGCTTTAATAAAGTTACTAATTTGTATGATCTGTTCTAAATTTTTTTGAATTAAACCTGGTGAAGTTTTGGAAGCTAGGGCTTGCTTATACAGCATACAATGAACACTTTTGCTTGTTAAAGCTAGCTGCTTCGTAAAAGCTTGAAAACCTAAATTACTGCTCAACATTGGGGGTGCTCCATCTGTGCAACAGCCAGCTAGATTCTTCCATTCCAAGTGTTCAGATTCAAAAAAAGATGAAACCTTTTGAAAAATGTCTTGCTGCTTTTGTATTTATTTCTAGAGAGCTGCAAAAAAAAGAAACTCTTCCTTAAATGCACCATTGTAAAAATATTTTACAAATACCATCAACTGTGCACATGATGTAATTCTTTAATAGCCAATATTCATAGTGAATTTATTCAGAAGAGAATATCCCTTTAACATGCTTCGTTACCTGCAAAGTTACTACAGATGTCAAAAGTTTATTTATAAAAGTTCTATGCTATCACTAAAAACAACAAAATCTTTTTCTAATACATTTGGCAATTTCAATAAAATCTCTACTTCACCCCCTGAACACAAGTCAACTATGATACTCTTGACTCAAACAAATAAATAATTTCCACACAGAAATAACAGTAACAAATGCCAAGTTCCCCTTTCCCCATCACTTGAAACTCAAAATCTGTAATATCACAATTAGACAGGTTCTATATATATGCATCAAAAGGTATTTCTTGGAAAACCAGGTTTTTTTCTATATAAGGTTAAACCAAAAATGTGGGACAAAACATTTCCAACAACAGCCCACAAAGAATTCATATTTTAACTAGTCAAATGGGTTTGTTTTGTAGATACTGAGATATATAAAATAAAAATACCAAGGTTCACCCATGAACATTTACATCATCAGATTCATAGAAAAACCGATTTATTCATCAAAATGAAAGAGGTAGGTGAGATCACAGGTAAAAGAATGACTAACAAATGTGCTGTGGAAATTTTTTGAAAAACTTGTACAGGAAGCAGCCATTATTTTGCCAAAATGAAACATATAAACACGTTCAACAAATATACTAAACAAGCATTACCTTTAAGAAAAGCAATTACTGATATTAAAAGATTGTTTGGTTATCAACTTGTGACAGTAACAATGAATTTTGCATTGCCACTAATTTATAATACTACTAACATTGACTAGCAACCTAATATTGCATTTAAAATAAACTGCAAACAGAAAAAATAAAGCAAGCAGCCGTGACTTGCAGTTAAGCACCACAGGCCTTCACAAAATAGAACTTGTAAAATTCCTCCCTTGAAATTGTAAAATTTCTCCCCAGTTGGGAACCACTGGGTTAAAGTATCAAGCAAAATTGTGGCTCTATTTAATTGTTTCTCTTTTTGCACAGTACTTAATGCTTGTCTTCTATGTTTTATTGAAGTTTTCTTGTTCAAGTCGTCATAAACAACTCTTTTTATGGTTTGTTCAGAAACGTTGTGTTCTTTAGTACAATATTTAACAACTTTCTGATTGATCTGTGCCTTATCTTTTTGCCACAGCTTTAATCTGATTTTTGGTATGCACTGTGCAAAGCCTTCCACTTCTTGGTCGATTTTTGGCATATCTCGTCTTATTAAATTGCTTAATTGATTGACAAAAAATAGTTCTTGATGTTTAAAGCACTTAAGATATCTTTGTGTTTTTAAGCCCTTTTAAATGTAAGTTGATGATTGAATTTCTTTTGTTAAATATAGACATTTTTCCAAGAAATTTAAAATTTAATTTTTTGTAAAATAGCTCACAAAGTGGTTTTTAATCTGTGAAAATTTGGGTTAAATAGCTGTCTACTTAGATTATTTATAATTGAATATGGGTATGTTACCAAATGTATGATGCATTTTGTATATGCTGGTTTGCAAGGTTGAAGATAAACAAACAATAGCAAGAAATTAATCGTTTAGGTTTCAATAGTTTGATTTTTTGATGATGACTGGTTGTTGTCATGTTTCATTGTTTACAATGTTTACAAATAGCAAAAGAATATTAAAAGACAGATAAACAAATAACTTAAAACAGTTTATGGACATTTTATAACCTCTTCCAGTACCCATTATAATTTCTTCCAAACCTCTCCAAATTGTAGGCTACTTATGACTAATTAAACTGATTTTTAAATCAAAATAACTAAAGCAATAAAAAAAATATCTCCCATCTGTAAAACTTTTAAAGTAATCTATTATTTCTAGTTGAAATCCAGAAGGCCTATAGCTGTTTGCTCAAATGTTGTCTATAAAATCTTGTGTTTGTGTGATACAAGTCGAGAACATCTAAATTTCATCTTTTTTGATTGTAGCCAAGTACCAACACAAGACCACTAGTTTGTGGAAAAGCCTTTGAAAGCACAGAGATAATCCAAAAGTAGGAATCTAATTGGCTTATTTGAGGGGTTAAGGGATGGCTTCTCCAAAACATCTTGAAAGGAGGGGAAACAACAACTTGACTTTTGGTCATTGAATTTAACCAAAGTTGTTGTTGTTGTCCTTCTTCAAAGGTTGATTTTTGAAAGTCCATCCCTTAATCTTTCAATAAAACCAACTTAGATTTGCATTTTTTGATGAGCTCTATTTCTTGCAAAGAGTTCTACCACAAATTAGTTGTGTTGGGTTGTGTTGGTACTTAGCTTCAGTTAAAAAGATAATTGTATGTCAAGCAAATCATACATTGTGGCAATGTTGTACATACAGTATGTGTCATAGTTTAATGTGTGTAGGCAACTTGCAAGAGTGTCATTTATTGCTTCTCTTCTGTGCCACTTTTGCATGCTTGTGATGTAATATTGTTCATTTTTAATAAATTACTTTTATGGGTATGGTGTTGGTGACTTTGCTATATTTTCTGGAACTGAGGTATTAGAACTTGCAAGGTGATGACAGTGTAGTTATGTTGTTTTGTTTTTTATGTTTGTTAGGTGTGGTGCTGTATGTGAGTTGATAATGCTGAATCTCAAAGTGCATTAAGGTGTGATGTAGAGGGTGTGTTTGTCACATGTATATAAAGGTATGCTTTCTCATGAGCATTACTTTAGTACATTACAGCAGTGAAAAAGTTTGTGTGTCTCAATGACCTGCAAAGCTTTTTTAGCTGAAGTTTTTTTGTGTTTTTTGTTAGGGCTACCCATGCCTGCAAGTGTTTTATTTATTTATTTTATCTCTATATTTATCCTCCTGACTCGCAGGAAAGCAATGGAGGCACTGATACATAGGGTAGGCAATTACCCTGACCTGCTTCTGGAGATACCAAAATATTGCTGTTTGCTTGTGTAATTTAATAAAGATGTGACTGTAATTTAGAACTGCTTGCCAGGACCACCAAGCAGGGGAAAGTGCCATAAAGTGTCTTTCCCAAGCACACAACAGAATGGTGCAAGTGGGTTTTGAACCAAGACCATGTTGGTCACGAGCCTGGCACTTTAACCACTTGACCACGCTGCTGACATATTCCTGATGGATATCAAATAAAATGTAGTTTACAAGATAGAAAACTTTAAACCTGGATAATTCATACATGTTAGGTGTTGCAGGAAAATCTTGCAAATATCAGATTTTACATAATATAATCTCTCTTGCACTTTTATTACACTGCAAATGAAAGTATAATATGACTTTTCACATTTCTTTGTGTTCTTGTTAATCACTTCATATGTTCTACCAGTGATAATACTAAACTAAAAAAATTTATTTAAACTGACATTTCATCAGCCAGCATATCAGTTTAAATAAAAATACCTTGCTGACTTTTGTTTTGTTATTATTAGTGGTAAAGCATTCAAAGTTATTAACAAGATTAATGCTGGGTGACCAATGTCATTACATTTTTTTCTGTTGCCTAGCTTTTGTGCAGTTTAAAAAGCTCTGAATTTCAATACTTGGTAAGAGGTGGCCATTCAAAAATTTTCTAATGAATCAGTTTGATTACATTTAGGATACTGGTGGTTGATTCTCAACTCATTTCTGCTATCTGTCTGATCTTGACAGGATGGATTTAATTTGAAATTAAATGGTTTATTTTTCTGATCTAAACAAGCCATTTTGATTGGCAATATTATTAGCCTTGGAAATGTAAAAATGGAGCAGAAATGTGGTTTCACAGTATTTCATGTTCTGTTTATAGTTGTCCATTAGCCAATGCTAATGCCTAATTTGGCTGAATTGTTTGACAGTTTTTGCACAACTGACACAAATAGACATTTCAATTGCAATCTTTTCTCCCAGGCATTTCAACACTCTCTTAATGGACCATGCAATATGTGATCAACATTCACAGAGTTCCATAGTTGTTGGTCAAGAAGAGTGTTGGTCCTAGTTGGCAAAGCTCAGCTGACTGGATGCCTGAAAAATGTGTTCCTTTGAAGTGGGATACAGGCATCAGGCCAGTAATATTGTACAAAGTGCTATTCAAGAATATAAAACAAGTATGTGCAGTTTTGTACTAGACTGGTGTACAGTACTTGCAGCTGTAGAATAGACCAGAGATGGAGTAGCCATTTGCAGAAATTCGGCACAGCATCTAATCTTGCAAATTGCCTCAACATAGTTTTTTGCAAAATCCTTTAAGATAGAAACAGAGCATAGTTATCTGTCCATTTTTTATACCAAAATAGCTCACTTGTGGTGTCTCTGCTGTTTAAATAAAATGACATTGCCATCTTAGCATGACTAAGCTTCAACCTCCCAGTCTATAGTTATGCTAAAAATCCAGTCGTTTATTAAAGTCCCCTGCAAGGCCTTACTATCCTAAAAAATGCAGCAACACCAGATTATCAGAAAAAAAAATAGAAAGCAGATCAAACTTATAAACATTGAGAAGATGAGATCCAAGGCTGATCTTAAGAAACACCATTTTTTAAATGCTAGATTCTGCTTTGCTTTCTGTCACCAGTAATAAGAGTGAAACTTTTTTCACTCTTATTATGACTGTGTTTGTAAGCATACTCTTTCACAAAACTTTTTTGAAACATTTTTTGATTTTTTTGTTTTTTAAACACTTAACCAAAACAGTTTTGCAATGAGATCTTTGTTTTTTATAGCTTTAAATTGTTATATTGAGTACAAAAAATGATACTATGATTGCAAATCTGGGCCACAAATTGTAGTTAGAAGTCTATTAGTGTATTTTAGGTAGAATATGCATTAAGTTTTAATAGAAGCTAACAAGTGAGAAAGTACTACTATTTAATTGAAGTAAAAAAGTTTGTAGCATTGAACTAGTGTATAAATTAAAATGTCCTATGGTTTATACTTACAGTGGTTTCAATTCAAAAAAATTGTCAAGCTCACAGTCTTCTAAATTTGTAAAACTGACCCTGACTAATAATTTTCAAAATCTGTCCAATTTCTAGTGCATTTGCAGCCCCCTAGTTGGAAACTACTGATTTATAGCATTTTTTTTACTGTTTGTTGAACTTTGTAACTTTCAGATTTTTTGTTTGTGTTGCTCCTTTACTTTTTGCAGTGCCTGTAATATAAAAGTTTGTTTTTGCAGTCTTTTTTATTTTTAATGCATTTATGGCAATTGTCAAGAGTCATTTTAATGTTTGCAACTAATTGTGTTATTTAGTAAACCACAATTATTGCTTTAGACTGTTTTAAAGTTTTCTCTAACCTTAAGAGTTCATTAATAATAAAGATAGTTTAAAGAAAAGTACTTTAATTTTAAAATATTTTTGTTTTAACATTGTGATTGTTGCAGCAACAACCGATGCTGAAGCACAGGCAATGAGCAGTGGTGCAGGTCTAGATGAAGAAAGATTTGACAATTTAAAAAAATTAATACCTCCACCAGATACATTTCAGAAATATCGATTGGTGCCTGCTGATTTCGAAAAAGTGAGCAAGCATGTTGCCAATGCATATTATTTTTTGATCATGCTGGTTTTCTAGGATGATGATACCAACTTCCACATGGATTTCATTGTGGCAGCTTCCAATTTGAGAGCAGAAAATTATGACATACCTCCAGCCGACCGACACAAGAGCAAACTGATTGCTGGAAAAATCATTCCTGCTATTGCCACCACAACATCACTAGTGGCTGGACTGGTCTGCTTGGAATTATATAAGGTGTATCTGCTGTAAACCCATGTAGGACTTATCATTGCTAAAGTTCATTTTTTTAAAAACCTTTTAATTTTATAAATATTTTTGTACTTGAATTGTTTTCTTGCCATTTTACTAAAGTCAATGTAAAACCCCAATTTAAATAACAATCCCAACAATCTGTATTCAAATGAATATCCTCCAACTGCATAACCTTTGTTTATTCTAACTTTGTCAGATACTATAAATAGAAATAAAATAAATCAAATGAAAAGAATTTTTTGTTCAATTGAAGTAACAGTAAAATTAAAAGCCATCAGTTTTGGCTTTTTATCTGCTGGTAAAAATGTTTAAAATATTCTAAATCTGTGACATTACATGAAGTCACAGTAACTATAAAATGTAAAAATTGCTATCAAGAAAAATAAACAAAAAAAAGCACTAAAGTTGACTGAAATTTTTTAAAACAAACTAACTTTTACAAACCACTTCTCACATGTGACTTGCCATTTGGCTTGAATCAACAAGTTCTGTTAAAATTAAAAAGGAAGCAGTCTGCAAACAATCCATCATTATCCCTATTAAATCTGGAAAACCCTCTGACTTACTCTCTTTCTATTGCCCTGTCTCTCTCATTTCTTGCACTTCAAACTCACAACAAAATTGTTCTTGCATGACTCACCTATTTTCAGGAGTACAATGATATTCTCACACTTGTGCAAGCTGGTTTTAGGCCTGGTAGATCAACTGTAGATCAGGTTCTCCTTTTCTCAGAGTCAATCGTTCACCAGTCTAAACCAGGTGCACATTCTGTCCATGCTACTGTGGATTTTGCAAAAGCTTTGGACTCAGTTTGGCATTTTGCCCTTCTCTCTAAACTCCTTTCTATTGGTCTTCCATTCTGTTTTGTTAAATGAATACTATCTTATCTTTTTGATCATCGTTTGAAAGTCTGTATCTATATTTCTCATAGTTGTCCTTTCTGTTTTTGTGGAGGTGTCCCCCAAGGTTCAGTCCTTAGACCAGTTTTTTTCTCTTTTTTTGTTGATGGTCTTCCTTGCCTTTCTTCCTTTATCTGTTAAAGTCTTTCACTATGCTGACAATCTCACCATTTGGGCCTGCTCCCCAAATGCTGAACATCCAACTGCTGCTGTCCAAACTGCCTGCAACAAACTGGTAAAATGGTCCTCTAAGTGGCATCTACTTCTTAACCCTTCAAATTTGAGTCATCTTTAGCTTAGACCCCTACCAATCCCATCTTAAACTCTTTCTATCAATTTTTAATTCTCCACTTCAATCCAAAACCAACATTTCTCCATGTAACCTCCAACTGAACCTTTTTCAAACATCATATTCTAATTTTATGGAAAAAGTTTCATAACTGATTTCATGTCTTCACTCTATTGCCTCTGCTTTCTGGGACCCCTCTAAAGAATCTAGTCTTTATTTGCCCCATTCTTACCAAGGCTTCTCCAGGCTGGTTTCCTTTCTCGTTCCCCACCCATATCACCTTTGTGGAGAGAATGCACAGATCCTTCTGTAGAGTCATCACAGTCTAACTGTCATCAACACTGATTCTCCTACACCTAAAAGCACTTCTCCAGCTACTACTTGTTACCCTCACCCATCAATCTCTCATTTATTTCAAACAAGCTGTAAGACTACCTTCATCTTTTCCTCTAGCCTCTCTTGCCCATCATAATCTTTGTATCTGCTTTGAAGAAGGATCATGGAGATCCTTTTTTAATTTTCATAAACTCATCCCTAACCTACAATGACCTTGCAAACCTCTAATTCTATGTCCTCCCAAACTATCCTGGTCTTCACCTTCCTCTTACTCCATCTCTTACCTTTTTTCTCATGCTTTTGTAATAACCTTTCTTCCCTTCACCATGCTGCCACTGTCGCACATCTATCAATCCTCCCACACAGCAACATCACTGTCTGGACTGATGGCTCCATTCTTGGTGGGTTGGGAGAGGGAGGAGCAAGGATTCAAATTGTACTTAATGTTTCACTGCTGCCTTTCCTTGGCTGGAGCCTGGGCCACCAGCTATAGCATCGAGACTTATTTCATTCTTCATGCCCTTGAATGATGTATTTTTTATTTCTTGTTGTGTGACTTTGAATCTGTCACCTTATTCTTGACTCCTGATCTGTCCCATCAACTATCTTTCTGCTCCCTTCCCATACTTAATATCCAAATCTCTCACTGACACCCAATCTCTTCTTAATTCTTTTTCTGACTCCAAGGTAGTCCATCTTCAATAGATACCTGGTCATTTTTTTCTTTCAGGCAATGACTTAGCAGATACCCTAAAGTTGGTGCCACTCATGACCTTTCCCATCATACCACTCTCTCTTTCACCTCTTATTTCCTCCCATTGCCTATCCCTCTACATTAGTTGGAGATGTGGTATCCAATCTGGTTTCTTCCAACACAAAATTCCTGCAGTATCTTCTAAGGAGCTTACTCTCCCTTGCTCTGCTCACTATGCCCTCTCATTCACACTGCATTGGGCACAGCACTCTTCTTGCTACATACCTCCACAGGATTGGTTGAGCTGAGACTTTTTTGTGCAGCAACTGTGTGGTTTTAAATCACGGGACATCTTTCATGTTGTGCTAGGCTTCCCTGTGCTTGACTTTCTACATCTGGCCATTTGTGGCCACTTCCTCACTATTCTAGATCTTTGGTCTTGTCCATAGAGGTTGTCTGATTATTGGAACTCTGCAGGGTTGATCTGCAGTCCCATTCCTAGGAATGGGTCAAGTAAGCAGTGGCTACTATTTTTGCATCCTCCTGACTTGCAAGGAAGTGATTGAGGCACTATTATATAGGGCAAGCAATTACTCCAACCTGCATTTGGAGATGCCAAGATATTGCTATCCAGTTGAAATTTTTTGTTTTGGTTTTTTTTAGTTTTCAAGAGATATGACTGAAATTTACAAGTGCTTGTTATTACTTCCAACTATAGGAAAGTGCCATAAAGTGTCTTTCCTAAGAACATAACAGAATAGCATGAGTAGGTTTTAAACTGAGATCATGTTGATCACAATTATGGTGCTTTAACCACTCAACCACACTGCCAACACTTTTATTGTTTTGTTAAATAACAATTTTTTTATTTAATCATCATCTTTTTATGGTATCTAATAAAGTTGACTAAGCAAAAGCTTATAGAGTTAAACAGTATTTATTCAAGATTTTATAAAAATGCTTTTTCTATGTCTAACAATATTATAATAATTTTTTCTAGTATAATGCATTGTAAAATGCATTTTCTTCCCAGTTTAAAGTCGATTTAATTATTTATACTTTTGGATCATTTTACTCATTTTTATTCATTGTAAACACTGATTAAAGTATAAACCTTTGAGTTTCAAGAAGACACAAAAATAAATGTTTCATGCAAATGCTCTGCGCTTTTTAAACCATGCAAAAAAATTTTTATTTAAACATTGATTTTTATCATGCTAGAGAATTGATTCTTTTTAGGTAGTTCAAGGTCATAAAAAACTAGAAAGTTACAAAAATGGATTTGTTAACTTGGCGCTTCCTTTTTTTGCGTTTTCTGAACCAATAGCTGCTTCAAAGCAAAAGGTAAGCTTTATTTAACTGAGTTCCGACCAACTCAAATAACAGATGTTTGTTAGTATTACGACACCGAGTGGAGCCTCTGGGACAGGATTGATGTCGATGGGGTTGCACTTGCCAAAAGCGGGCAGGAAGAAATGACACTGGGTGATTTTATTGACTATTTTGAGAAGGAGCACAAGCTCTCTATCACCATGTTGTCGCAAGATGTTGCCATGCTTTACTCATTTTTTATGGCTGCCTCCAAACGAAAAGAGCGACTTGCCACCAGGTGCATTTTAATATAGCTTTCACTATTTAATTTGTTATTGGATATTTCAAATTTTACTTGCATAGAATTGTAGAATAACAATTGCAAAGTTAAATAGTTCATATTAATTGTAGTTGCACTTATTAAAAAAAGTCCATGTCCTTTCAATCGTATTTTTTAAAGAACCATCCAATCATTTGAAAATGTTGTCCAGAATTTCAAACATTGATGCCAGCAGTTGTCCATAGTATCAAACGTTTGTTTCTAGCAGTGTCCAGATGCTAGCAGTTGGACAATTATCAAACTAATTGAAGCACATTGCTGATGCAACATAAAACTACCGTAAAACCTCTAATTTAGCGCCACCCTGTCTCTTCAAGAAGTCGCCGTAAGCGATTTCTTTTTGCAGTGAAACTAACCCGAAATCCCTCTTTCAGCATTAGCATGGAATAAAAAAAAAAACAAGAGAAAATGGATCTCTGAAGAAGCGATAGTAACCGCAGGGGAATCCGAGTTAGTAAATCGCTTACGGCAATTTTTGAAAAAACAGGGTGGTGCTCAAGTAGAGGTTTTACGGGTAATTGCAATATTAAATTTTCATCAGCTTTTAATGTGTTTAATAAGCAAATATATTTTTCTAAAAAAGCTACACGTAACATTAAGAACCTATTAGAACAAAATGTACTCATAAACAAGGAAGAGCCTCCTAATTTATGTATAAACAACATTAATTTTTTTCAACTTGAAACACCGAGCACCTCACCCATAACACATCTTGCTAAGTTCTAGTCACATTAAGTAAAAACATTTCGACATGTTTACCACCCAATCAAACATGACAGTCTACTTCACCATACATCACCACAGCTTCAGCAGACCTACATGATTGCCCAAGCTGGCAGACCATTCATTCAGTCACATCCAATCACTTACGCTTACCACTTTCATGATACATCAAAAAACCAAATCAGCATCTTCTCACTTCACTAAAAAAATAGTAACAAATTATTAAAAATCCAATTGGACATCAATTAAACAACATGTTGAGGATCTCATCTCCCACAGAGCCCACACCACCAAAGTGCATGAGAAAAACTAACACCTTAGGGCAATAGTTGTTGCTGACAAACTTAACCCCTACAGAAAATCACAACAACACAAATCACTTTCACCCTACCCATGCATATCCACAAGCTCATCCCTCACATAAATCACATTTGCAAACAAAACAGATCACACAAAAAAATCATTACTCTTAACAATCACATAAACAAACAAATACATGAACACAACACCAACACCTGGAAACGACATCTTGACAAATTTGATCATTAACACCATCGTCACTCCCTTTGGGCACCATAGCAAAACTACAATATACGTACAACAAAAAGCCAATCACACTACAGAACAGAAGCATTTGCTTCAGAACTAAAACAGCCGTCCCTGACAAAGACAAAGCAAAAGCTTTTAATAAACAATTTGCAAACGTCACCCCATACACGTGGCTAGGGTTGTGAAGTCAGAGTCGCCAGAACCCGAGCTGCTTTTTAAAACTTGGAAAAGTCAAGAGTTGGAGTCGTTTTTTAGGTCTGCTGGAGTCAAGAGTTGTTTTTGTTTTTGGAGGCTCTGTTTTATGCTAAATTAGGCCTCCATGGTTTGGGGTCGCACATTCAGGGTGGAGCCGGAGTTGTTTTTTTAGACATGCTTGAGTTGGGATTCAGAGTTGTTGTTTTTATGTTTCGTTATAGGAGTTGGAGTCGGAAAATTTGAATAAGTGGAGTCGGAAAAAATTTCTCTGTTTCTACCTGGGCTTGGGAGTCGGGTCTATGAACACCCGGCCCCGACTCTTCTAAATTTTGAGGACCGACTCCTGCTTTTTAATAAAATAGTAAAAAAAAGAATTTTTTATAATTTTCTTATTTCATGTTGCCTATATGCCAAAATAGCGTTTCATCACTGCCAAGTGAATCATCAGGCTAATTTTGAAGTCATAAATAACCTCATCGCTAGAGCTACGCATTTTTTGGCTTTTACCTTGATTGAATCAGAATTCAGAACACATACAAATCAAAAAACATTTTATAAAAAACAAAAACTGCAAAACCAATATGATATAGATATACCTCTATTAATACCATAATCATAATGTTTAATTCATCAAATTACAACATATTTAGAAACTAGGCAAGACTAGAAAAAAGAGGAGTCGTAGTCGGTAGATTTTTACCGACTCCGACTCCTTCTAGACTTAAATTGGTCCGACTCCAACTCCCAAGCCCTGGTTTCTACAACCCTGCATATAGCACAAACAAAATCAACGGACACATAGACCATAAGAACCTCTTTACTGATGAAGTACTACTTACCACTACACAAGGGCGACTTGCAATCTCGAATTGCACAAACAACAATTCCACTGAACCTGATCACACAAACATCAGACACATGTAACACCTAAGGTCTCTTGCCATTAGATACCTCACAAACATGTACAACATTGTCCTCAACACTAACACCATACCAAATCTTTGGAAACGAGCCAGAATCATTCTCATTCCAAAACAAAACAAAGACCAATTGACCCATATCATTTTTATCACCCATTGCCAAAACACTATTACCATACATAGCAGAAAACATTCCAGTCATCTCTCATCAACATGTGTTCCAACAAAAACACTCAACTCACACTGCTTTACACGACATTTGCCACCAAATCACAAAAGACTTCAACATCTATAGTGCACTGGTGCAGTAGCTTTAACATAAGCAAGGCGTTTGACACATTGAACATGCACAAACACATTCTAGCAAAAATTCCTAACATCATCATCAAGTTTATAGCAAACTACATAAAAGCACGACAAGCTTGCATTCAATGCAACGGCACAATCTCAAAACTCAAATCGACACAGGAGTATTGCCAGGTGGACTTCTGTCTCTAACATTATTTAGCATTTACACTTCTGACATTTGAAAAGACATACAACTCACAACATTTGCTGATGACATAACAATCACAGCATCTCATACCAATCACCGTAAGGCCCAATAACTCATTCAACCATATCTTCAAAAAATGTATGAATGAGGCCACTACTAATGATCATCACGTAAACACAGTTAAAACTACAACTTCACTTTTTATACCAAACCTAGCTGAATATGTTACAACTATATCACTTAAATCAAATAATAAACACTATCTACCATAAAAGACCCAAAAATTTTCGCAATCACTCTAAACTAGGGATATTCAGCCTCTTTTTATAATGGGCCAAATTATAAATATAAATATGTTCAGCGGGCCACAAAAGTACAGGTATATAAAATTTTCTCTTTTTACTATTAGATGCCATGACCAAATAATGGATATTAAAATATAAATTTAAAATTGATTAACCGAATAGAAGTTAAAGTGGAATGTGAAACAAATAAAATCATTACTTAAATAGTACTAAAAATATCCATGCTGAAACTGCTTTGATGTCCTGGCTATATGACTTCCTTTCTGCTTGTGCCAACTCGAAATTCCCAAGATCTTGATCAGAGCACTTGTAGTTGCGATCGTAAAAGTCGATGAAGCCCGTAGGGTACCGAAGAGTTATTTACTGATATCTCTCTGCTCTATATCCCCTGCAAGATCCTTGAGAGGCTTATCTACGCCATGTCAAGCTAATTATAAATTGCTCCCTAGAGAGCAGAGAGCAGGCTGGGTTTTGACGCGGAAAATCAACGGTTTGTTGTTGTTCCACTCCGGGTCAGACAAACAGGACTGGGGCCAAAGGTTTATCCTTTTACTACCCCAGGTTGCTGTATTGCCTGGATCAGATGTTGGCAGTGATGTTAAGCCAGCATTGAGTTTCGTCATCTAAAACCATTAGACCTCGTGCTCCATGTGGTACCCGATGTATGGGGCACGCTATTAGAACGTGGTCTGCGGTTTGTTCAGAGGCGCCGCACTCACAATTCAGCAAAGGAGCGAGACCTCATTTGTGCATGGACGAATGGAATTGCCCAACACCAGTTCTCAAGCGGTTGAGCTTAACCCAAGCTGTTCGGGGCAAGCTCATTCCAACAGGCCTGGCATTGGTCCTGGGTATAAAATCACGGAGCCTGGAAGAAATCTCACAGTACTCCGTGTCACAGTCTTAAAGAAGGGGCAAAACATATGATTAAGAATAAGCATCAGTACATGTTCTACACTACTTTTCAGCTTGATTGATTGATCGTGTAAACGTTTTATTGTTTATTTTTATTGATGACCACTTTGATTAAGGACTAAACATTGCTCGAATTCTGTCATTTAAAACCATCCGATTTTGTAAGCTTTTAATTGCTTGATTTAAAAGAATTATTCCAATCCAAAAATCATGTAGCATACTTCATCTATAAGTTTTTCATAATTTTTTTCAAAGCTCTGTTTTGAAAATTTTAAAATAGTCTGCGGAATTTAAAAGAATTTACACCACAATAAACATTAATATTTTTTACTAATGTCTTTCATCCTCTGAGGGAAAATTTTCCTATCGAATTTAATTACGACCTTGCAGAATTTAAGGTTCTCGAAAACCGTTGAAGAAATCTTATTGTAAGCGTAGCTCCTGTTCTGCTAATACTCTTCACATTCTTTAAAAACGTGATTTGTTAGATTGAGTGAAGTTGTCTCCAAAGTGTCGAAGCGAAAACTTCGTGCCCATGAGCGGGCTTTGGTTCTAGAGATGTGTTGCAACGACACGGATGGCGAAGACGTCGAGGTGCCCTATGTGCGATACGTGTTTCGTCATTAGAAAATGACAACGATTACTGTAGTGTATAATCAGATGTTGTACGATTCCTATTGTCATTTTGTGATTTTTGACATATAATAAAAATGAGCATGATTTTGTTTCCAGTATTTTATTTGCAGACTTTTTGTTTATCTCGCTTTATTTTTCACAATATTTTAGCGTCTCACACTTTATACATTTATTAAAAAGGCCCGTTCTGCGATCGAAAGATGGCGTTGTCACAGCATGTCGTCTTGCGTTGATTCAGAGCACGAGCGCGATTTCAAAACAGTTACGCTCGAGCTGCAACTAGACGTCTTTTCGTTGACTTCCCGCTCCCATTTCACTTCATCATTTGGGGTTTTCACAGCCGTAGACAATTTGCAATTTTTTTTGCCTAAAATTAATAATTTGAAAACCAAATAATTTAAAAATGTCATTCATAATACTAAAAATATTTCTTTTCCAACCTTTATTTTTATGAGGATTCTTGAACTCTTTGTACAAATTCCACACTCTTCTCTTGCAAATGAATGCAAAAAAAATAAAAATTCCTTGCATGGGCACGAGAAGTTCGAAAATGTACCGGAGCGCCGCAACTTGTGGCATGATGGCCGACACGAACCCCACCGACCACGTAAAGCCCATGACGGTTGACATTTTTATGTAAACAAAAACGTTAACCCGTGCTGAAGTCGAGGAAAAGCGAGATTTTGAGGCGCGGCGATGACAAGAAATTGTTGATTTTGAACTAAAATTTTCATCATTTGCAAACTTCGGGTACGTTGAATTGTTGCTTTTCCTGCAATTTGAACGTGTAATGCAAGGGCTTAATATTAAAAGGCATTTCATAGCAACGGCATGGTCCTTCTTCATGTACTTAGGCCCAGAAAAGTAAATATGTATTTAGAATCCAAAGTAAAATCAATTGTTTTAGTCAGTGTAGCCCAAACCTTAGCCCGGGGAAAAATACTAATTGTTATATGTATTCTTGATCAGTAACAACATCAGCGTTTAAACCAGTGGTTTTCAATCTTAAGTCAAGGATTCTTTCAAAAGTTATGCAAGCTACGGATCCCTGAATGTTTGCCAACGCGATGACCGTTTTCTTTTTTTACTCAAACTGCCCATTTGACTTTTGAAATCAATGCAACTAAAGTTTTCGAAAAGGTAAAGTTATGTTAAACTTAATGTAAAGACCCAAAAAATTCTCATGCAAAACTGCAGGCATTCTTGTTAAAATAACTAAAAGTCAAGGTAAAGACTTAAAACTAGTCGGCAATATGAGTTGAATAGATATAGACTTCGCTTAAAGACCAAAGAAAAAGTCTTAATAAATCGTTTTTTTATTCTTGTATTCGAGATAGTTTTCAATCAACAACGAGTAGGCTATTTAACCTCATTGACTTGAATATTTAGCAAACCAAAATATCTATATTAACTAAAAAAAATAAGTTGTGATATTTATGAAACTGATGCTTATCTTTTATGTCTTCAATGTTTGGTTTGCCATTGCTGCACCGGACCAAAAAATTGCCTTTTTAAGTTTTCATCTCTCATTTGGGCTCAACGTTCTGACTTCACGTCTTTCATTTTTAAAATGTTTTTAAAATGTTTCATTTTCGAAAATATACTTGGGTATTCTTATCTCTCAACACTGTCCCGGAGATGACAGCCTTGTGTCGTGACGTTTTTTGACAAAGCTAGACCTCTCACCATTCACCAATACGTGCTAATTCAGTGCACATCTACAACATTTTTTCAATTTTGAAACGGCAACTCGAAAAATGATTTAAGATTATTTAATCGATTTCTCGTAAGTTTTAGCACTTTTTCTCGCGGCTCTTGAAAAAGTTTTGTAAAAATGGCAATAATTGTTGAAAAGAATGTTTGCCAATAATAATAAAAATGATTGAGCGCGAGGGGCAAGCCGAAGGAGAAAATGTTGGCCAAAGGGTTTGAAATCCAACAAAACAAGTCTTCTGCGTCATGGGAGTACCCAAAATCCACATTAGCTAAACCAAACTCAATTGAAGAAAATTTATTCCTTGCCAAAATTATAATAATAAAAATGATGACAATATTTTTGTAGACCGCCTTATACCGTGAAATTTTTAAAATCTTATGGTCACAGACAGGAAATTTCCATATGGTCTCAAAACTAGGAAATGCTAATTTTGAAAGATACCTAAGTCTTTCCAATATTCAAATCATAAAAGTCGACATACGTAAAAGTACGTAATAGAACATAACATAACTGTATATAACCCACCATCCACTAACATCGCAAAGATTATCTAAGCCACCTCAGTTTAAATTTCCCATAAAACTATCATACGTTTTATAGTAAACGTGACTATCGTCTAAATCTTCATTTTTGCTTTTGGTAGTTTAAATATCCCGCTATGTGTGTAAGTGCAGCTATTATATTTCCAGCAAACAATCCAAAATATCAAATTTGGGCCCACCAAACATGCAGACAAGCATATAACTTAAAACCCAGTAAACTAATTTGCTTAAATTGTTAAGCAATGACAATTAGATTACGACCAAATGGTTCGTTTAAAAATTGTTTTCGTCTAACAAAATTTTTGGCACTTTTAACTAAAGGGAAAAACAAAAAGCGGTTTCCCACAGCTCACCTGTTCTTTTGGGTGGACGTTGATCGTGTTGGTTTTTTTTTCACGTCGCTTGAGCTACTACTGTGACGTCGCATCCGAGCTGTGACTCGTTGGATAGCTTTTATCGAAAATACAAAAAAGAAAGTGTTTGTCAGCAAGATGAGCGCGAGGGGCAAGCCGAAGGAGAAAATGTTGGCCAAAGGGTTTGAAATCCAACAAAACAAGTCTTCTGCGTCATGGGAGTACCCAAAATCCACATTAGCTAAACCAAACTCAATTGCAGAACAAATCCCTACCACAATCAATGGAGCCCCCCACCCGTAGCACATGTACCTGATGATTGATCTGCGAAGGATTTTTGATTTGCCCAAAGTTGATTGACTAATCATTCTCATCCGAAATGTTTCCTTGATACCTAAAGAATTTTTTAGATAAAACATGCATGAAAATCGGAAGTGTACGGCCTGCGATCTACGAAGCGAAATCATCTAACCCGCGAAAAGCTATGGTTTTGAAATGGAGTGGCGGCCTCGCCATTCAAATCATTTTTAAATAGTTTTGTACGGCCTTACAGCTCTACTTCAATAATTGGCAAATAAGCTAAGCCAACTTGAAGCAAATACAATTTTTTCCTGATTTACAATAAAACTAAATCGTTTTGGTAGTAAGAAATAAATAATTGATGAGTAATGCAAATTTAGCCCGCTGTTTAATCTTGTTGTACGCATTAAACCTAGAAGTACTACAGCTTACACACTTTGTGAAAGTTTAGAAAACTTTTTTAGAATTCTGAAAAGGTTTTACTAACATGAAATAAAAAAGAATGTCGCTTCTTAAAAAGACAAAATTATTTAGGCCTATCATATTTTCAAACATATTTGAGAACACTTATCCCGTCAAAATTTAACCAAATATTTTTAGTCAACGATCCAGTTGTATGTATTTAAAACCCCAAACATCGTGCTAAAAAATATGAAGATGATGTTTAAAAATTTCTTAGCTTTAAAAGGTTTTTTTTAGTTGTAGGCTATAATAATGCTTCTATCGATTTGAATTCAAAAATCAGAAAGACAAAAACTTACGTTATACACACAAAAGACTTAAATTTTGAAAAAACTTTTTCCTTAAGCGTCAAGTATAGACTTTTTTTTTCACTCGACATTATTTGTAATTAAGATAATTTGGTCAGTTCGATTGGTAACTCTGTTATGTTCCATGTTAATGCATTGGTATGGTGTATATTATAATGTACAGTATATCGTTTAGTTGCCGTCTCCTATTTGCAACCTTTGCTCTATTTTGTTTTCAAATATTAATTGTTTTCTTGGATGCAAATAAAAACAAACTGATGCTACTACTACTACTACTACTACTACTACTACTACTACTACTACTACTACTACTACTACTACTACTAATATTTTGTTGGTAACACTGAACATAACTGCTCAAAATAGGATGAACTAAGAAGGCAAATTTAAAATAGGTACATTTTTTTAAATTAAATACAGTAAAGTTGTTTTGCCTCTCCGTTATTTGAATAAAAAGCTGCTGTCACCGTCTTTGCGTGACTGAGCTTCAACCTTCAACTATGGAGATGCATGAAAGTATAGTTATGTCTTAACTTAAAGTCTTTTTCAAGTTTTCATAGTTTTCAGAAGAGTGTAGCAATGCTTAATCGTCTGCATTGGCAAACTTTTTTGGGATTGTGGAAGGTGGATTGTACGTATAAATGTTAAAAAGAAGAAGAGCCAAGACCGATCCCTAGGAAACGCCGCTTTTCAGATGGCGGAACTTGCTTTGCTTGCTGTTACCGTTTGTAAGGCGGAAACTTCGGCTTCGGACAATTTCAAGGATCATTCCATGAGCTTATATGAAAGAAATCTCGGTAATTCGCAGGAAAGGCCATGGTGCCAGGCAATGTCATACGCCGCTGTCTCATCGATAAATACGGCATCAGCCTTCTTCTTATCCTCAAAAAAATCCTCGATGCTTTGTGTTGACAGAATGACTTGATCTACGGTTAACTCTCCGGATCGAAACCCAGTCTGTTCTTTAGGGAGCAACAGATCAATAATTGGTTAAACGCTGGCATAGATGAGTTTTTTTGAGGATCTTGTACGAGACACAAAGCAGAGTACCGGTCAATAACTCTTTGGGTCCTTTATGGATTTTTTCGGGTTTGTGCTTGCGACGTTCTTCTCCTAATTTTAAAAAATTTGTGTGAGCGCAAGCAGTTAGAGAGGAATACTACCAAGCTACTTAAGCGTGGAACATCAGTTCTGGTGATACAATACAATCATAACTGTGCTGCAATCAAGTGCATATCTGGTAATAGGGATCAAAAAAATAGCTAGAAAAAAGTCATCCTTCAAATAACTTTTCACTATCATAATTTTATTAGAAAATCCAAAAAGACTACTTGAACTAGGTAAACCAAATTGTGACCCAACAGTTGATCAAAACGACACTTAATCAAAATAACACTTGATTAAAATAACATTTGAAACAACATTTGATCGAATGACACGAGATTGAAATGACACTTGATTGTTTAGCTAACAGATTGCAAAATTTAAATTAATTTTATACACCCAACTCAAATTCAAATTACCAAAATAAGCTATCCTCTTCATGATTTGGCTGTTAAAGCAAATTAAATAAAGCCAAAGCTTGTTGGGCATAGCAACGGTTGCAATGTGCACTAAATGGCTGGAAAAAGACTTATTAGGATTTAGTGTTAAAATGCTTCATTAACCTTTTTAAGCGAATCTTTTGATGAACTAGACTACCATGTCTATCAAACCCAGCTACAGCGGAACATGTCTCAGTCACCACCTTATGTACTGCTTGGTTATGACAAGGATGATGTGCTGTAAATCTAATTTTTTACTTTAAAGGAATTCAATCTCTGTTATGTTTGCAATTGTTAATGGTTCACGAATATTGGTTGAAGTCAAACCAATTAATTTGTAGCATGTTTTGAAATTTTTATTAATTTTAAGAACTTGAAACTTTTAGACAAAATTAGAAATTTGTGATTTTATCACCATATGCGTTGTTATTATCAAGAGGTTCTTCAATGTAAGTGTCCACAACATTTAAGCCTTAGAGAAAAGAAAGTAAATATTTAAATTCAATGCACTATAAAAAAGAACTTTTTGATAATAACAATTGGTACATCTATATCTATGTCGGTAGCGTGGTCGAGTAGTTAGAGCGCCGGAATTGTGATCAACATGGTCTCCGTTCCAAACCTACTGGCGCCATTCTGTTGCCTTCTTAAGAAAGACACTTGACGGCACTTTCCCTTGCTTGGTGGTCGTGGCAAGCAGTTCTAAATTTCAGTCATATCTCTATTAAATTACAAGCAGACAGCAATATCTTGCATCTCCGGAAGCAAGTTGGGGTAATTGTTTACCCTACTTATAGCGCCTCAGTCGCTTTCCTGCGAGTCAGGAGGATAAGTACAGAGACAAAATTTTTTTAAAAATAAAAATAAATCTGTTGATGAAATAGAACCTGCAAGACAAATTTTTAGTTGGTACGAAAGTAACCTTTACCCTACAGCAAAATTTTTAATGTTAAAGGGAACAACCTGTGAATGCTTCTGCCGCTCATGAAAAAGGGCCAAGCTGCATGCTCGCTGCTTCCAGAAAAGCTAGCGAGCTGGCGTTGAAAGTTGAACGCTTTAAAATTTTGTAAATTGTCAAATCATGTGATCTTGAGATTTTTTTTAAGAAAAATGTTTTCCGTTTCTATTACTACTCAATTACTACGCTATTTAAAGTAAGCCTTCTGGTTTAGGTTTTTCGCTTGCTGTATTCTTCCATTTTCAAAAAACACTTCATTTTATTATAATTTAATTTTAAAAAAGTCACAAGTTTGTTGGGAAACCGGAAATAATGCAATCATTTTGCGCCCAGGGTTTTCACACCCGCTTATACTCACAATTTAAAACACTTTATCCTGAAGCAAAAGTCTTATTGGTCAGAATTATTTGTTATCTGCATACATGAAAGAAATTGTTTTTTAATAAGACAAACATGGCTTCGATGAGGCGAACAGAAAAGCTCTTTACCTTTACCAAAAGTTTGCCACACATCGAATGCCATCACATTGTTCCAAAAAAATGAAGCAAGGTACAGATAGTGCAAGACAATTGCAATCGCGGTGCAGAGTGCCGGAGGGTCAGTCAAAGTTGCTCCAAATAAAAACACAAGCAGTGCCGCGAACAGGGAGGCGGTGAGGTTCATAATGCAGCACCCGGACCTGGTGCGAAGTACACTGAAAACGAAACGAATTTTAGATCAAGGTGGAACTGCCCGCACTACAGTTCACCACGAACACAACCTAGCCATTTCACCAGTTGGGTAATAATTTGTGGTCATATTATCCACAGTAAACTAAGAAATTAATTTTTTAACAAAATACTATGTTTATTTGGAAAATTTAATAAATATTTTGGAAAATTTTTTGTAAAGTTTAAAGTTATATTTTGTAGTAGTTGTTTTGGACAAAAAGTTTTAACAACAATACCAAATATGTATTGGGTTAATTGTACTTACATAAAAAAACTTAAACGGATTAAGCCATGGGTTCTCAAAAGGGCTTCAGGGCCCCCTCAAGAGAGAAACGAGGCCTTTACCAAGGACCACCAGAAGAATCCTCATTCGGGACATCAATTTACTTCAAGAACAAAATTGAAAAAATCAGAGACAGTTTCAAAGTGATAACCTTTGTTTTGTCTTTACTTTAATTTTTGTGCAATATTCTAAGCTGGGGGCCACGGGTATTTGAAAATCTCTGTAAGGGGGCCACGTGGCGGTACGAATCTGAAAACTACGAATAGTTTGAGAACCACCGGATTAAGCAAAACATTGCGCCTTATGGAAAATGAAATAATAATAAATGCTTTTTTTGACAAAGGCATTGTGAATAAGCTTATCATAGATGCAAACTTGTCATTAGATGTTCAGCTTCTTCACGTATGTCGTGATTTTGGTAGCGTTTTATTTTTTAAATTGTCAGCCACCATATGCATTTTGAACTTTAAATTTTTGTTTCAACTAAAACGCTTTTTTTTTGTATTTAAAGCGATTGCAATTTGCATTTTAGTTGGTTTGACTTAGTTGTAAAATTATATTGCCAAATACTTTGATTCTTTTTCATTATAAATCCATGTATATTTGTTACATACCTAAATAAGCAGTAGGTGATGAAAGTAAAACATAAGCTGACCAAAGACAAGATGGTCAACCCGAATATGACCCAGCTCATTATGACGTCGGTAGTATTCAAACTGTGCTTCACAATGTCAGACTGACCACCTGCAGTAAAATACATGTAAACAATGCAAAAAAATTACTTACACGCGTCACACCTCTAAGATGTCTTGCGTGCAAAGGTTGGAGTGCTGATTCCAAAACATTGCGTGTATATAGCTGTCCTATCAGCTGTCCTATCAATCGCGTACAGCTGGGTACTGCGCACCAGTCAAGTAGCTCACGTCTGCGTAGGCGTACCCGCCTCATAAGCGGTGATGCAAATAGAATTAAGCAGTGGTGGGCACGGTACTTCTCAAAAGTACCGCGGTACTTTTACTCGGTACTTTTGAATAATCCAATTTAATAGTAATAACTATTAACTTCTCTGTCATACATTGAATTTCAATTGACATTCAAAAATGAATTAAGTTATCCTTAATGATGTAAGCCTAGTCTTTTCTAGTAAAAATTGGATAAGTGATATTAATAGTTACACCCAGGAATCGAGGATAATAAGATTGTTGATAAACTAATAAAATTTTAAGTTTGTCCGAATCTATCCAGAACATTCTCTGGCTTTGTAACTAAAAAATATGGGAATCCGCCATCTTCAAACAAGAAAGTTAAACTTATAATTAACGATTATGTTTATAATTTATGGGACAATTTTCACAAACTGATTTCTACCGGCGATGCTTATAAATCTTTGTTCTCATCTATTTTTTCAAAAACTGTCTTGTTTTTACCATTAATTTTTTTTAACGAATAAGTCATTGCAATAAACTCAATAAACTTTTGCAGAGAACATTTGTCGAGTTTATGTCGTCTTTGCTTTTTCTATTATTTTTTTTATTTTATCTCTATATTTATTTTCCTGATTCGCAGGAAAGCGACGGCGACGCTATGCATGGGATAAGCAATTACCCCGACCTGCTTCCGGAGATGCCAAGATATTGCTGTCCGCTTGTAATTTAATAGAGATATGACTTTAATTTAGAACTGCTTGTCAAGACCACCAAGCAGGGGAAAGTGCCGTAAAGTGTCTTTTCCAAGGACACAATAGAATGGCGCGAGTAGGTTTTGAACTGAGACCACGTCGACCACAATACCGGAGCTCTAACCACTCGACCATGCTTCCTGAAGATCTCGATCATGTACTTTTTCACTGCCTCGATAATCAATTTTAAGAGATATTTTTGTGTTAATTAAATTTGTTTATTATTTTTGTGTTAAAGCTAATTTTCGATAACTCATATTTTAGATCTATTTGAGTTCCACTTATTGTAACCTTATTATCAATTCAATGAAAGCTTAAGTCTATCATACGCATTGTTTTCAATAATTTTGTTTCGTAGAAAAGTAGGTCTATTAGCAGCGACCTATTTTTTTCTTCCGTTTCGGTCAGATTGTAGACTCTGCATTGTTTTTACGTGTGCACTCGAAAGTTTGTTAATCACTAGTACTAATCATTAGGCCTACACTAGTAATTTTCGTTAAGCTTGCTCGCAGTCTTTGTTCTGGTGCTAAAAACTTTGATCGAAGTAGAGCATTACTAAATCTCAGTAATAATAATATTAAAATCATAATAGTTTTTCTAATCACACGTTTAGGCGCTTAATTTTTTTGAACAATTTTTTTAACTTGCTTATATAGAATAAATGTATAAGTTTCTTAGAGTGATAAGATTGTTTAGTGTAATGTAAACTTGTAATTATTTGCTTTTTTTAAATTGTAAAACATTGCTGTGGTCTTGCAATGCTGTTTATATCAGTGTGATTTTTCTAAAACTGTTAGAACTTGTCGGCCGCAGTTGGTTTGAAACTGTCCAAATAAAAGGCAAAAAGCGTTGTTTTGGACTTTAAGCGTAAAGACCAAAAGTTTTGAAAGATGCGTGAGGAGTGTGTCTTTTTAAGTTTTCTTTAGTTTTTGAAAACAAAACGACTTTTCAATAAAAACAGAGGCGCAATTTTTTAAAACATTTATTCGAGCTGTTATCGAAGGATGGAGCTGCCCTAATCGACAAGATTTTAAATGTTCAAAATTGCTCAGTGGGCCCCAGAAAATCATGTCGCAGGCACATGATCAGGGTTTGGACCACCATCGTTTATATTGAAAATGTGCATTTAATTTAGAACCGTTATCCAATACCAGATCACATTAGCGCCTTCAGTTCTTGGATGTGTACGAATAAGCGAATGATGCAATTACCTGGGTCTTGCGTCAAACCATCAAGGCACACTGCGTAGCCCTCTCTATATGTGATGTACTGGTCGGATGAGAGCACAAGATCTCGATCAGTCAAGTAGAGAGAATTATTTTCCATGACAACATACTCTGAAGCATTCAAGGGAGCGTACATGGAACAAGAATTGCTCGATTCAGTAAAACTTGTTGCAGTCTAAACAAATAATTGTCACAGACTCTCGTACAAAAAAACCATTCCAGTACTGGATCCTTAGAAATGTTTTTTTTATTTCAACTAGCTCACTTTAATTTTTTTCACAAGAAGTTATTATTTCAATTTGGTTCTGTTTTAAGCTAATTTTTCTTGTTGACTTATTCCTTGACCCACCAAGATTTTTGTCAAACTTTTTGTCTACTAAATGGTGTCGTAAGTTTTCGGAGTAAAACGGAGTACAGTTTATAAGTGATTAATAATTTCTACCAGAATTCTCCGATTTTATTTCTGAATAAATTAATTCTTTATTTAAGAAAGTATCAAAAAATTTCATTAGAAGCAGAAGCATGAATCCCCAATTTTTTAATGTTTTCTTCTCGCCGTTTTTGTGAACGTTGGCACATTTTCAAGTAATAAACTATTCTAGAAATCGAAGCGAAGATTTACAGAAGTTCTTAAAACACCGAAATTGTTAAATCGAAGAAAACTATTTTATTTAATGATGTCATATGTGCATAGATGTACCAGCCAAAAAAATTTGAGGGGAAAACCAATAGAGTTTTGCTCAAATTTTGTGACGTTTTTCCGAATCTTGATTTTCTAGCACTTTATGAATATAAGAAAAAATTTTGTCTACAATTTAGGGTAAAGACCAAAAAAAGAAAAAAGCTCTTCACCCTAAATCTTATACTTTTTTCTGCATTTAGTGTTTATTT